>BTHU01000002.1:144882290-145051163 GCA_036184795.1 Tokudaia tokunoshimensis | reverse complement strand
TTTTCACTATCTGCAGCTGTAGTATGACTACCACTCCCGGAAGCTACAGCTCTCGCCTTGCCCACTCCTGGTCTCGTGAAGCTTTATGGGCATTGTAGTTGTCGATGTCCCTTGTTCCCATTCTAAGCTCGAATTGGAACCCGACTGGCGAACTACATCCCCCAGGCGACTCCCAGAAAAAGCCTTGGAAGTGGCCTTGCACGTTGCGCAGGGCTCTCCGGGTTTTGTAGTTTCATGTGGGAGGCGTAGGGGCGACTCCCCGCTGTTCTGGGCAAGGGTTGAGGTTGGGAAGGTCTGTATCCTGCAACTTCTAGTCTGGAAGAGGATGCCAATCTGTGAAGAAGTCCGATTTAGAGAAACACTGAGTTAAATAGCTTCCACTCGTGGTTAATTTGGACAGGGGATGAGGAGGAGGTGGGTCACCCAGTGGAGAGTTCTAGTCGTTTTTCCTTTGAGCTATAGCCGCGACCCCTCCCTTTGCCTCTGTCCTTCACACGTTGCCGAGACAACCCCCCTTTCAAGTATTCCTAGAGAGGGTTTCTTTGGAGGATGCTAAGGCCCCTTTCTCATCTTGCTCCCACTCTTGTCTAGTTAGACAAAGCCGCCACCCACACCGTGCTTCACGTTTTACCGGCTCCACCTTGTACCTCCCTTCCTGCAGTTCTGCCTTCCTGTGTCATCTTCAGCTGGAGACGGGCCTCCAGGCCCTAACTGAAAGGACTGCAGTTTGGTTGGGATCCGCCCCCCTCATCACCCCTCCCCTCTAGCGGTTGTTGGGCCCTCCCCAGAGCGGTCAGCCAGACCAGCTCATGGCCTGAAAACTGCAAGTCAGACTGGAAAGGCTTCTTCACTAATGCATCCCCAGTGCTGAGTATAGCCGCGTAACGTGGTGCCCACTCGGGACCAGCCCTGTGATTTGTGGTTTGCTCAGTTTGCTGGCCTTTGATTAAAGCCCTAGATAATACTCTGCTTCTCTCAAGCCGGCCTTGGTAGCAGTAAAGGAGGATTGCCGGTCAGGGTTTTCTATCTGCGATGAAGCCAGCACCTTTTATTTCCATCTGAAGAGTTACTTGAGTGTGCCCACCTTCCTCCCAGGAGAGAAAAGTAGATATCTGTGGGTCTGTGCTTGCACTTAAAGCAAGATACTTGCTTTACACTTAAAGACAAGACAGTTGTTCTTGTCTCTCCTTAGTACTTTATATGACTGAAAAGTAATGGTTTTTTTTTCTCGTTTGTTTATTTGTTTTGTAATTTTTCCAACACCTTCCCTTTTTCGTTCTGAGGCGAGGGATCTCCAGCCTACTTGATTTAGTAACAAACTGAAGCTCGTCAGATCATCTTCTGATTCTTTTTATGGAAGAAAGAGAGTGTAGCTAGGCTTTGTGGTGAGAAATGCTTTATTAGTGAACACTGCAGTCTATACTGTTCTAGGGAGTGAGTTGTACAGTGCCATTCACTGGCCCATTAACTGCCTTAGATACCATCCTAATTTTACTATCACAGTGGAGAAAATTTCAAGGCCTCTAAGATTTATATTCCAGGAAGAGGATGCCTACTGCTCAAAGCCTGAGATCTGAGATAAGATTCTTCTCCAGCTTCCTCTCCCACTTTTTCTATCACTCTGACACCGGCACCCACTCTGGAAGACTGGTTTAGTTTTAGGGGAGCCTGACTTTCCCTCCCCAGCTGCGCTTCAGGGTGGGCACGAATCTTCCCCGTTCTTCTTGAATTTATGTTGTCTAGCTCTCTCAGCAAGTGTTGCCAGATCGTTCACAAAAGGAATATCTCAAGTGGGTGTGGTGGCAACAAATCTGTTACCCCTGACAGGCCTGGGAGGCTGAAACAGAAGAAAAGTCTGGGTCATCCTGGGCTACATAGTGAGTTCCAGATCACCCCAGGTTACAGGAGATCCTATCTCAAAAATAAACAAATGAAAATAAATAAAAAGGGATAGCTTTGAGGTTGCAGGTTGATGGAACTACAGGGGAGAGGGATTAGGCAGGGGGTAGCTAGTGGCTGTAAAATGATGGCTTTCATGACCTAAACTAGCTTCAGGTTTAGCTATGAGTCCCAAACAAGGTGTTTTCCCCCAAAGCCAGGGTTTTCCTCCCGTAGAGAGTGTGACCTGTCCTGCTTGGTGCTGTAATCTCTGCCCCTGTGATCTAGGAGGTTTTCTGAATTTCAGACATTAGGTAGGGTGTGGTTGGCTGGCGACCTTATGCGAGAATAGGTCTTTTTTCTCCCACCTTTTCTAAGTGTAACCCCTGACACCGTGAGCCCCTTTACTCTCTGGATCTCCTGAGCCAAAGAAGAGGTGAAGGGGCCTAGTTGGGTTGAGTAGTGAGCGGCAACATCCACTCACAGAATCCGTGTCTGAGGAGCATTGCTCAGCTGCCTCCTGAACGTGGCTGTTTTCAAATTGAGGATAGGGAAGACCTTCGGCCGTACATCATGTCATGTTCCTGAGAGCTGCGCAGTGTTAGGGAACAAACACTTTCTGACGCTTGCTCCTCGGTTCCCCACACGTGCAAGCTTTGTCCCTCTTGTGTTTCCCCGATCTCATTATGCCCTGCAGGAGTCTGAGGGTGGTCTCTATATCTGCATGAACACATTCCTGGGATTCGGGAAACAGTATGTGGAGAGACATTTCAACAAGACAGGCCAGCGTGTCTACCTACACCTCCGGAGGACCCGGCGACCGGTAGGCACAGTGGCTAGGGTGTGGGCTGGGAACACCCAGACACATTCCATAAGGAGCCTATTTTGAGTGTCTTCCCTTCTTAGGGTTATTGCTATGGTAAAACACCATGACCAAAACCAATTTAGGTGAATGGGCTTACATTTTATTTGGTATACACTTCCACCCCATAGTCCATCATTGAAGAAAGTCAGGACAGGAACTCAAGCAGGGCAGGAACCTGGAGGCAGGAGCTGAAGCAGAGGCCATGGATGTGCTGCTTACCGGCAGGCTCAGCCTTATAGAAGCTAGGACCACCAGCCTAGGGATGGCGCTCACAGTGGGCGGACCCTTCCTCACCAGTCATTAATGAAGAAAATGCCCTACAGCAGTGATTCTCCACCTTCCTAATGCTGGGACCACAACAGTCCTTCATGTTGTGGTGACCACAACCATAAAATTATTTTTGTTGCTACTTTATAACTAATTTTGCTGCTGCTATGAATTGTAATATAAATATCTGATGTGGGGATTACAAAGCACAGGTTGAGAACTATTGCCCTGGGGGGTAGGGGGTGAGGTGGGGATATCCTCATGTAGGGGAAGGTATGGGATGTGGAACAGTTAGGGGGGGGCTGGGAGGGGGACAAAATCTGGAGTGTAAAAAAAAAAAAAATTAAGCCGGGCAGTGGTGGTGCATGCCTTTAATCCCAGCACTTGGGAAGCAGAGCAGGTGGATTTCTGAGTTCGAGGCCAGCCAGGGCTACACAGAGAAACCCTGTCTTGAAAAAAAAATTAAATAAAATTTTGAGAGAGGGAGAGGAAGAGGGAGGAGAGGGAGAGAGAGGACTGCTGCCCTACAGGCTTGCCTACAGCCCAGTCTTATAGAGTTATTTTCTCAGCTGAGGCCCCCTCCTCCCTGCTAACTCTAGCTTGCAGCAAGTTGACATAAAACTAGCCAGCAGCCCTCTGACTGCTCGTTTTCCTTGCTTTCCTTTCAGGCTCTCATTTGTGTCACTGAAACCTGACTGTTGATCAGCCTCTCTAGTGCAGCTAACTGTTCTTTCCTCCCTATCCCCTCCTTCTGTCCCTGGGACTCATTGCTGGCCCTGACCTTTCACTGAATAGCCTCTGCTAGCCTGGAACTCTTAGAGATCCCGCTTCTGCCTCTTGAATGCCTGGACAAAGTCATGCCCGGCCCTCTGAACCTCTTTTCATTGCAGAAAGAAGAGGACACCAGTGCAGGCACTGGAGACCCACCTCGGAAGAAGCCCACACGGCTGGCCATTGGTGAGCTATCTGCTAGGAGAACCCCAAGCCTGATCAGTGGCCTCAGAGCTCTGGAGGGGACAAATTGGAGAGATGACGGCAAATGGTAGCCGCCCTACTTTCTTCCTTATTCTCTGTCCTATCCAGGTGTTGAAGGTGGGTTTGACCTCACCGAGGACAAGTTTGAATATGATGAGGATGTGAAGATTGTCATTTTGCCAGATTACCTGGAGATCGCTCGGGATGGGTTGGGGGGGCTTCCCGACATTGTCAGAGATCGGGTATGCATATCTCACCACCCTTCCCAGAGATTCGAGGGTAGAAGGGGCTGCTGTAGTCCTGGCATGGACAGTACTAACAAACTGGAGACCGAGGGTGAGAGGGTGCGTGGGGCAGAGGTGGGGTCCTGGCTGACTTCTCGGTTCTCCTAGGTGACCAGTGCGGTGGAAGCCCTACTTACAGCTGACTCAGCCTCTCGAAAGCAGGAGGTACAGGCTTGGGATGGGGAAGTCCGTCAGGTGTCCAAGCACGCCTTCAACCTCAAGCAACTGGACAACCCTGCTCGGATCCCTCCCTGGTGAGACCTGGCTCCGCTCATCTCTGGGCACAATCCCTATGGCGAGGTAAAGAGGCCACCTTTGTATGGGAGCTGGTAAGGGAGCAAGCCCAGAAGGAGATCCGGGGCAGCCAGACGAGAGTGGATGGGCTCTGGGACTGGTGGGGCTGCAGACTCCCCTCTCGCTGCCATTCCCACAGATCCCAACCCACAAGTCAGTTAATTTTCTTCTCCCCGGGCCAGTGGCTGGAAGTGCTCCAAGTGTGACATGAGGGAGAACCTGTGGCTCAACTTGACGGACGGCTCCATCCTCTGTGGCCGACGCTACTTTGATGGCAGTGGGGGCAACAACCATGCTGTGGAGCACTACAGGGAGACTGGCTACCCCTTAGCGGTCAAGCTGGGCACCATCACCCCCGACGGAGCTGGTACCTTCGCCTGCCCCCCCCCCATGTGTTCCACTCACGCATTTCCTATCACACGAATAATATGAGTGCGTTGCCCTGATACAGCAATGGAAGGCTTCCACAGAGCCTAGCCATCTCTCTGCATAGTCACTCTTTCCAAACCTGTCTTATGTGGTGGCGTATGGTGCAGGAGTAGAATCAGAGTTACAACTGGCTATGGGGTTGCACTAGTGCACGTCTGTTATCCCAGAACTTAGGAAGTGGAAGCAGGGGGATCGAAAGTTGAAGTTTATCCTTAGCTACATAATGAATTTGAGGTAAGCCTGGGCTATGTGAGACTTATCACCAGAAACTAAGAGGAAAAGAAAAATCCCCTGCACACACTCACACATACATGTATTAAAAAGGAAACGTACAATTCCCCTTCTTCCTTTTCCTGTTTGATCATTTCCTCTGACAGTCAATCCCAAGGGGCTTTGTGCCTCACTAATGCTCGTGAGGCAGAAGGGTGAGCTTGCCGGCTGTCTCTCTGTCCTCTGGGTGGGAGGTAGAGTTGGTGAGTAGGCCAGTGCCACACTGCGTCTGCCTTTTTCTCTAGATGTGTACTCTTACGACGAGGACGACATGGTTCTGGACCCGAGCCTGGCAGAACACTTGTCTCACTTTGGCATTGACATGCTGAAGATGCAAAAGGTGAGGGAGGACCACAGTCCCCAGTAGCCTCAGGTTCTCCTTCCTGCCTCTGGCCCTTCTGTGCCCAAAGCTGAGGTAACCCAGGCCCCAAGATAGACGAATCTCTGTTGAAGAGAACTCTGTAGTCATTTGGTCATTCAGTGAATACTACCAAATATTTGTTACATGCCAATCGCTGTATAAATAAAATAGACCTGGTCATCGGGCAGTGGTTATACATGCCTGTAATCCTAGCACTTGGGAGAGAGAAGCAGGAGGATCTGTGAGTTCAAGGCCAGCCAGGTCTACAAAGAGAGTTCCAAGACAGCTAAAGGTACACAGAGAAACTCTGTCTCAGGAGAGAAAAGAAGATATGTATAGTTCTTGCTTTTATAGACATAGTGTGTAGGATCATGGCAAGTCTTAGTCATGTTCCCAAATAAATGACTATTGGTAAACTACTGACCAGGAGTATGAGAGAGGATGAAAGTGTGGTACTACCATGGTGTGCGGCAGAGTCCCTGGCCTGACTGGGGGACCAGGGATGCTTCTCTGACGAGTGTTCTGCAGTAATAATCTAAAGGGGAGTAGAATGGCTTCAGAGTGGCTGGGTAAGGAGAAGCCTGGTCATTTCACTTCCTCAGTCAAGCAGAGTCATGGTTGTAGGATGAGTCTCAGTCCAGAGCTTAGAGACTGCATGGTATATAATATGCCAGGCCCCTAATTCCATAAATCCTGGACTACATCTGGGTCTTGCCCTAGGGTCTAGGAAACTTCAAGATGTATCTTCTTGCCCAGTCTTAAGTTCCCCTTCCCTGCAGACGGACAAGACAATGACTGAGCTGGAGATAGACATGAACCAGCGGATTGGTGAGTGGGAGCTGATCCAGGAGTCAGGCGTTCCACTCAAGCCTCTGTTTGGGCCTGGTTACACGGGCATCCGGAACCTGGGTAACAGCTGCTACCTCAACTCCGTGGTCCAGGTGCTCTTCAGCATCCCTGACTTTCAGAGGAAGTGAGTGAGCCCTTGTCTTTTCTACTGGCCTGTGCAACCCAAGTAGGGTTTAGTTTACCACATTTCTGTGACTTAAGGAGGGCCATGAGAACGGTGGAGATGGAGGGGGAAAGATACAGTGGCTGAGAATAATTAGTTGGCTGAAACCAAATACTTGTTAACGTCTTAGCTTGTCTTCTGGCCGACAGTCTCCCTGCACACTGTCCTTCAGCTGCCCCCGGTGTCTGTACCTGCTCTTGTTCTAGAATAGCTCTGTTCTGCCGTGGCGGGCGTGCTGTGAGGGGAGTGTGTTATAAAGCTGCCCTAGCACACCCTTCCAGTAACAACAGAAAAGAACAAAAGTATGGGAGCTGGGTTTATTCTAACCCTGACTGCCTCCTTGCTCCCTTGGCTCTACCTTGGGAAGGAAGCCTGGAAGAGTGCCTTGGGCAGGAAGCCTGGAAGAGTGCCTTGGGCACACTGCCTGCTGTCTTCAGTTGAGAAGGGAGGATGGGCAGGTTGCTGCAGAGAAGTGGACTAGAACTCTAGGGAAAGCGTGCTCATGTGGGTAGCAAATGGCTTATCCCTTCTGTCTTCCTGCTACTCGGCTTTTGCCTCTTAGGTATGTGGATAAATTGGAGAAGATCTTCCAGAATGCCCCAACGGACCCTACCCAAGACTTCAGCACCCAGGTGTATGTAGCCTACAAAGGCTGTTGAGAGCTTCACGACTTTCTATCTTACTACACCATGACCACCTGGGGTGGGCCTGAGTGGAGACTGAACAGTTAGACTCTGTGTACTGCCCCTTGTGCTGAGTTCCTATGCAACCTAAGGTGTCCCCATCCCTACAAAGCCACTCACAGATTTTTTTATTTTTTAAAGATTTATTTATTTTATGTACACTGTAGCTGTCTCTTCAGACACACCAGAAGAGGGCATCGGATCCCATTACAGATGGTTGTGAGCCACCATGTGGTTGCTGGGAATTTAACTCAGGACCTCGGGAAGAGCAGTCAATGCTCTTAACCATTGAGTCATCTCTCCAGCCCCCACACACAGATTTTTAAGAGTTGTCTAAGTTGGGTCATGAGCAAGATTGAAGGAAAGAGAAAAAGATGCGTGCAGCTTCTGGGATCATTAGTTCACTAGCTAAATGGTTTTCTTGGCTATTACTACAGGGCCAAACTCGGGCATGGCCTTCTCTCTGGAGAATATTCTAAGCCAGCACTGGAGTCAGGTGATGGGGAGCAGGTACCAGAACAAAAGGTGAGATTAGGACTTTATCCTGTTCAGACCATAGACTTAATAGAGAAACTAAGATCTAGGAAGCATCCAAATTAGGTCATTTGGTGCCTACTGAATCTCCGCCCTGGTCCTGCCTAGGAAGTTCAAGATGGCATTGCCCCTCGAATGTTCAAGGCCCTCATTGGCAAGGGCCACCCTGAGTTCTCCACTAATCGGCAGCAGGATGCCCAGGAATTCTTCCTACACCTTATCAACATGGTGGAGGTAAGGATGGGACAGTGCCAGAGAGGCCACTACAGATTCTCCTGTTTGCACCCACGTGCTTCCTCTCCCCACACCCCGTGCCTGTAACTGAGCAGTGTATTTGTACTCAGCTTCTTCTGTGCATATAGTTGCACCTGAAGAAAGTAGCCAAGACAAGTGATGATCTTTTTTTTGGTTTTTCAAGATAGGGTTTCTCTGTATAACCATGGCTGTCCTGGAACTCACTCTGTAGACCAGGCTGGCCTCGAACTCAGAAATCCGCCTGCCTCTGCCTCCCAAGTGCTGGGATTAAAGGCTTGTGCCACCACTGCCCAGCAACAAGTGATAGTCTTTACCTGTGATTCCTACTTGTGGTAAACCCGATTAAGCTTAGAACAGCAAAAACATTAAGAGGGCTGGGAGGTGGGGCACAGAGGTAGAGCACTTAGCTAGCAAGCACGAGTCTCTGGGTTCATCCCCAACAGGAGAATACTTAGTACTTACAAAGAAAAATACAGGTAGCGTTACAGTGGCCACAGTGAGGTTTGAGGGTGGGTAAGTAGTGAAGGCTTCTCTATCTTGCATCCCTGTGTTCCTGAGTGGCATCTTCCAATCCACTGCCATTCCCTACTGATTCCCTAATAAAAATTTATGAGCCTCAATTTGTTCCCTGGCTGCCCCGACCTTCCTATCCTGCCTGTTTCCCATAGAGGAATTGCCGGAGTTCTGAAAATCCAAATGAAGTGTTCCGCTTCTTGGTGGAAGAGAAGATCAAATGCCTGGCCACAGAGAAGGTCAAGTACACTCAGCGGGTTGACTACATCATGCAGTTGCCTGTGCCCATGGATGCAGCCCTTAACAAAGGTAGCTTGCTCCCTCAGCAAGGCCTTGGTACGAATGGAAGCCCAGATCTCAAGCTGGAGCACAGTGGGGCTGGGTTAATCCTTCCTGCGGCTTGTTAGCACTGTTGAGCACGGTACATGAGGCGTGCCTGGCGGGCTTTGGTGGGGGTAGGGAAATGGGAATAACTTAGGGCACGAGGCCAGCAGGGGGCATCCTCTAAGACTACAGCACCTTTATTTTCACCAGAGGAGCTTCTAGAGTATGAAGAGAAGAAGCGGCAAGCTGAAGAGGAGAAGGTACCACTGCCAGAACTGGTTCGGGCCCAGGTGCCCTTCAGCTCCTGCCTGGACGCCTACGGGGCCCCTGAGCAGGTGGATGACTTCTGGAGTACAGCTCTGCAGGCCAAGTCGGTCGCTGTCAAGTATGTCCTTTGGCCTGGGTGTCAGCTGCCGCCTTGGTGGGGTTATCACCAAAGACATTCTGCCTCTTGGCCGTTTGCTCGTCCTTTTGGTGGAGATCTCAAGATTACTCCCTGGGCCTTGGGGTTGGTTTGCCCCAGAGGGTACCAGGAGGCTCTAGCGAGGGCAGACATGGGTGATGGCTTGCTCTCTTACCTTATTCTTTCCTGACACTTGTCTGTCGCGCAAACTCTTTTTCCAGTATGTCCTCTTTACTTGCTCTCTCCATTATACTAGAGTCCAGGCACTTAGTGTCAGCTGGAGGCATAATCTGGCTTCTAGAAAACAGCTTGCTTTTGGCCACTGGTATGGTTTTGGGACCTGGGAGGTGCTTCAGTTTCAGGGACCAAGTCCTCAGGCCATTGCTGCTCCTGCCAATCGAATACCTGGCTTCTGCAGCTCCTTGTGCACAGCCCTGATCTCTACCCCAGCCCAAAGAGAAGGGAGTATCTCCTGGGACACTGGACTCTGTCTAACAGAGACCAAGACCAGAAAAGGGAGGGCTCTGGGTTGCCAGCACGGTTTCTCTCTCCAGGACCACTCGGTTTGCCTCTTTCCCTGACTACCTGGTCATCCAGATCAAGAAGTTCACCTTTGGCTTAGACTGGGTGCCCAAGAAGCTGGGTATGCTTTCGGGATGAGGGTGGTGATATAGAAAGTCCTAGAAAAAGATAGTTTTAACATGTATCAACTAGTGTTCCTCAGAGTTTTCTCTGAAAAGGGGAGCATTTTGTGTAGGTTTCAAAATGTATCTAGTTTGAAAAGATACTGATTAAAATTTCTTTGGGTTTTTCATTGTTTTTGAGACAGAGTCTCACTGTGTAGCCTTGGTTGGCCTGGAACTTGCTGTGTAAATCCAGTTGGCCTCACACAGAGATCTGCCTGCCTCTGCTTCTGGGATTAAAGGCTTGCGCCGTGATGCCTGGCTAAAACCATTTTGATAGTCATGACTGTATTGTTAAAAATTTTTTAGTTGATGACAGTGCTTTTATTGGGTTAATCTTGAAGCAGGTCTTACAGGTCCCTGGCTCTAATGTGACACTACTGATTTATCTTGATTTTGTGGATAAGGAAACAGACCTTCAGAAGTATAAGGCACTCTGACTATAGAGGCCCCTTGCCTGTCTATTGCTCATGGTAGATGTAGAACTAGAATATGGGTCCCTTGACTCATATGTACACTTGCACGCATTTCCTGTGGCTGGAGCTACTCAGAGCAGATCTAAAACATGGCGCAGGAGCACGAGGGTCCGTGTGCTTCTGCAGCTTAGCATCAGGAAGCTGCTGAAGTGACCCTTCTCCCCATTCCAATTGCAGATGTGTCCATCGAGATGCCAGAGGAGCTAGATATCTCCCAGCTGAGGGGCGCAGGGCTACAGCCGGGAGAGGAGGAGCTGCCTGACATTGCCCCACCCCTGGTCACTCCGGACGAGCCCAAAGGTAGCCTTGGTTTCTATGGCAACGAAGACGAAGACTCCTTCTGCTCCCCTCACTTCTCCTCTCCGACATGTTAGTGGTTCTTCTTCCTGCCTGTCTCTCCCTTGCTGATGGGGGAGGGCTTCTCTGTGTTACTTCCTTCCCATCCTTTATGTTTCTCCTGTCCTCCCTCCAAATCCCTCTGTGCCTTGTTGGATGTGAAGACAGGCTGAAATGCCCATGCGCATTCTTCCGGGGCTGTCAGCAGCGCAGGCTAACCTAACCGCCTCCATATCTACCTCTGTTACTTCCTTGGTTTGGGTTGGGACGGGGAGGGGATCGAGTTCATGAACAGCAGAAAACTGATCGCCTTTGGGATACCAGGTTCCCATTTTGCTTGTGGTTATTTTAGTTCTGGTATGAAACACTTATCTATGAAAGAGAAAAGCACATCCTGGGTGATTGGGAAAAGGCTAGAGGCTCGGCATGTGGGTGGGAGGATGAAGAAACCAGTGGAGACAGTAGCAGGAAGTCACCGTGCTAATTCTACCACAGCACCCATGCTGGATGAATCCGTCATCATACAGTTGGTGGAAATGGGCTTCCCCATGGACGCCTGCCGGAAAGCTGTGTACTATACGGGAAACAGTGGGGCTGAAGCTGCCATGAACTGGGTCATGTCACACATGGATGATCCAGGTAGGCACAGGCGGGGGTTAGGAGGGAGCAGGCCCTGCCCCCGTCCGTCCCCAGACACTCATGGCTTCCCCATCTACAGATTTTGCAAACCCCCTCATCCTGCCTGGCTCCAGTGGGCCTGGTTCCACAAGTGCAGCCGCTGACCCCCCGCCAGAGGACTGTGTGACCACCATTGTTTCCATGGGCTTCTCAAGGGACCAGGCCCTGAAAGCTCTACGGGCCACGGTATGCGCTGCCCCTGGGATTGGAGCCATGGGAAAGTGGGGTGGGAGTAAGGTTACAGTAACACCTTCGGTTAGAGTGTGCCAAAAACCAGTACAGTGTGGTTGGAGCTGGTTGCTCTTTGTGACTGTGATAGCCACAGTGTTGGTGTGCCTGCCTGACTCTAGGAAAAGTAACACTTCCCTCCTCTCCAAGAACAATAGCTTAGAGCGGGCTGTAGACTGGATCTTCAGTCACATTGATGACCTAGATGCAGAAGCTGCTATGGACATCTCGGAGGGACGCTCAGCTGCCGACTCCATCTCTGAGTCTGTGCCAGTGGGACCTAAAGTCCGGGATGGTCCTGGAAGTGAGTGTCCCCAAGAATCTGGGTAGACCTGGGACTGTCTGCCGTGTCGCCCCTCATTCTAGTGCTGTGTGTTTCTCAGTCGGGGGAGGGGGGTCAGAAGCTCTGTCTCTCATGGGTCTGGTGAGGGTGGAATTCGAGGAGCTGAGGTGCCCTTTGCCCATGATCCCTGAAACTCTATTTTATGAGTTTGAGCTGTTAAATACTGTCACGCAGGAGTCCCTTGTCGTTTTCTCCTTTGCTTTATCTTTCTCTTCTTCCCCAGAGTATCAGCTCTTTGCCTTCATTAGTCACATGGGCACGTCTACTATGTGTGGTCACTATGTCTGCCATATCAAGAAGGAAGGCAGGTAAGGGGCTAGCAATACGCCCTGGAAATGAAGAGGTACGGGGGATGGGGAAGGGCAACCTGCAGGCCCGCTCTGCAATATTCGTGGGAGAAAAAGTGGGAGTGGGATTTAGCTCAGTGGTAGGTGCTTGCTAGGCAAGCCTGGGTTCAGTCCTCAGCTTGGGGGGGGGGTATGCCTCCCGACAGGGATAGGCAAGCCACATCCCAGGGCTAAATCTGTCTGATTTTGTAAATGAAGTTTTACTGGTACATAGTCATTTGCTTGTTTATGGATTGCCTGTGGCACCAGTAAAGTTGAATAATGTGGCACTAATTACTCAATGAAAATGGTGGCCAGTGGCTGTGTGTAGTGGCTTATGACTTCAGTGCTAGCATTGAGATATGGGGGCAAGGGAGTCAGCCATTGAAGCTCATCTCTGGCTACATGGTGAATGAGTTCTAAGCAATCCTATGCTCTGTGAAGCCCTGTCTCCAAAGGGGCTGGGATGGGCTGTGGAGATGCCTTTTGACTAAGAACACTTGCCACTCTTTGCAGAAGACCTAGGTTCAGCTTCCAGCATCCAAAAGAAGATTAACAACCATCCATAACTACTTTCAGGGGATCTGACACTGTCTGGCCTTCACAGGCACCTGCACCTATGTCTGAGCGTGCACGCGCACGCGCGGGCACGTGCGTGTGTGTGTGCACACACACACACACACACACACACTTATTTTAAAAACAAATCCTTTTTTAAAAAAGGATAAAAGACGGTGGTCTCTCCGGCTTTCCCACCTTCACAGGAATGGGTAGAAGATGAGTGTAAAATGTAGTCTAGGTTGACAAAACCCCAGTGAGGAACGGCACCTGCTTCCAGTCCTGAAAGCTGGAGTTGGATTCCCAGAACCAGAAAACTCCCCTCTGATCTCTGTACACACCATGTTTCAAATGGTTATTAGTGCAAAATAAATAATTATAATTTTTGAAAATACATGGTGGGCATGGTGGCACACAGTTTTAATCCCAGCACTTGGGAGGCAGAGTGGGGGTGGGGCGGATGTATGAGTTCCAGGTTAGCCTGGTCTACAGAGTGAGTTCCAGGACATACAGGACTACACAGAGAAACACTGTCTCAAAAAACAAACAACTACAATCTGGCTGGATGTAGTCTTACACACATCTAATTGCAGCATTGGGGACATAGAAGTACTAGATCTCTGCGTTTGTGGCCCGCCTTGTGTACATAGGGTTCCAGGACAGCCACATTTGTTGGGACCATGCCTCTAAATGAACAATCTGAGGACATCAAATGGGGAAATGCGATTTCGAAGTTCCATTCAGACTGCTAGCTGGATGGTAGATTTGGGGAGGTAGACATAGAATCAAAGTCAGGATCGTTCCCAGACGCTCCTCAAGGGCCTTGCCTGAGAGGTGGAGGTGTCACACCGTTCGTTCTTCTCTGTCCCTTTCCCTACTTCCCAGATGGGTGATCTACAATGACCAGAAAGTGTGTGCCTCCGAAAAGCCACCCAAGGACCTGGGCTACATCTACTTCTACCAGAGAGTGCTCAGCTAAGAACCTGCCCTCAACCCTTCCACTTGAGGCCGGGGACAGACCATTTGGCATGAGGGACGGCCTTCAGCCCCTGCTCCGTACCCTGTTCTTTTTGTCCCCAGCATCGGGAAAGAGCTGGAGGCCATAGGAGAATGGCCAAACAAAGAGGAGGGTACTCATTAGACTTTGGGATAGAGCAGATGGGACAGGAAGGGGCCAACTGCCTGTCCACGGTGGGAGGGACCTTGTTGCTTCCTTCCCCTGCCCCCTGAATCCACAGTGCTCTGCTTCTCTGTGATGGCCCAACCCCTGATGTGGGGAGGGGTCTTACCTGTGTGTGCGTGGATGTGGCTTTCTGCATCTTTCCAGGGGAGGGAGCGACTGTGCCTCCCCTCCCCTTATGTGTTTGCTCCCTTGTGGTGGGCCAAAGGAGGCTATGAGGGAAACAGGACCCTCCCCCACACCCCTTGCCCTTCTGCCTCAGCCTCCCGTTCTGTCTTTATGGTCCTCTGGAAAAATGCCAAAATACATGATGTGAATAAAAGTACGACGACTAATGGTTTTTAGTTCTCTGGGGGAGACTTACTTGTTCTGGGGAGGATTACTGGAAGGGGCGGGTTCAGAGAGGCCAACCCTTACCAGCCGCCCCCCCCCCCCCCGCAATTCCCTTGTCTCCAGCTCTAGAAATGCTCAGAAAACTGAGGTGGGGGATGGGAAATAAAGGGAATTCAGAAGAGAGGCTGCATCACACCCCCACTGACCATGTACTTGGTCTGGCCCCATTGTTGTGGACAAACGGAGGGCCCAGAGCAGGGGTGGGCAGTCCATCCTGGTATCAGCTGACGCAGCCAAGCTGCCTCCCTCCCCTCCCCCACACACTAGGATCCCACTCTGCTCCATTTGGCCGAGGCCTGACAAGAACTGCAAGGACCCCATAATCGCTAGCGACGACTGTGACACACTTGGCCCCCTTCCTTGTGATTGCTGGAAGGGCTCCTCAACTATGGCTTTGCTTTATACTCTGAGGGAATGGGGCGCTTTCAGAGTTGGAAAGGTGCCCTCAACCCCAGGGTCCAAGGCCCTGTTGCTGCCAGCTCCACGGAAAATATCCCTTTGGTCTTCTGAAATCGCAAAAAGTGTGTTTCCCTGAGCGCGAGACTCAACATCTCAACCTCCGAGCCACTGAGGCGGGACGTTTGAGCCCACGGAACCCTTTTAGAACATTGCTACAAGAAAGGAGAAACGTCAGATAGAGAAACACCGGGAGGTGGAAGAACGGAGGGGAAGGCGGAGCAGCAAGGGGCCGGGCTAACCATGGCGGAGGGCGGGGAGAAGGAGGAGCTCTGCTTCGCAGCGATCTATATAAGTGGCCAGTGGCGAGAGCCGAACGTTTGTGCTGACCTTCAGAGACCTCAGGTTAATGCCATGGCGCCTTCCAGGAAGTTCTTCGTGGGGGGCAACTGGAAGATGAACGGGAGGAAGAAGTGCCTGGGAGAACTCATCTGCACCCTGAACGCAGCCAACCTGCAGGCAGACACCGGTGAGCCCTGTTTGGGAGCGGCGGCGGGGCGTGGGGGTGGACGGTCGGGCGTGGCGCCACCTGCTCAGTGTCTTGAGTGGACCTGGATGGTGGCCTGGGGACAAGGGCCATTTGGTGTCCGGGCAGCACGGAGGTTTTCTGAGAAGGAAAAGCATTTAAATGCTGCCCTGGGCCTGTGGGGCCTGAAAGGGCTTCTTGGGGTCGGGGGGCAGGGCGTAAAGTCGCCCTTTGAGAGTGGACCGGACCAGCTAGGGTTTAGGGCCGAGAAGAAGAACCAGTGTCCGGTTGGATTATCGAGAAAAGTGGCGCGTGTCCCCCAGATCGTGAAGGAGGAAGCTGAGCGTGCGCGGGCTCTCAGCTACCTGCCCCCTCGGCCTCTGGCTCCGTGCGTCTCTGCACGTAGCCCTAAACTCCTCCCCGCGCCGCCGCCGCATGCTTGGGCCTTTGAGCTGGGGGCTTCCACATCCCTACCCTCCACAGCATGGGCCACTTCTGCCTTCCACCTTAGGTCCCTAGCAGATGCCAAACATGCTGAGCAGTTGGGGAAAAAAAAAACAAAACAAAAATTCCTACACCTCTTCTCAGACTGGAAACAGGAAAACACAAGGTCTCTGCGGGCTAGTCAGTTCCCTGCTGTTCACGACACTACCCTCCATCCTTCCGCCTAAATCAAAGAACCTTGAGAATGACCAAAGGGTATTCTCTGAACATCTATTTCCCAAAGAGCCCAAGACAAACCCCCGCAGCTGACCTCTTCTCCCTATGCTAAAAATCCTTCCCGGGATGGATATGTGGGGTGGGCTATTTTAGAAAGGAGTTCCCCTGGAGAATGCTGAGTCTAGGCGATAGATGCCCGTTCCCAGAATAGCCTGAGGAAATTAGAGCCACAGCTGTTAAAAGAGCAGAGGGCAGGATAAGGGCTGTGGCCTATCAGAGGCATTAGGAAGGCCCTGGTATTGGTACAGGCCCAGCCTGGGCTGTGTAGTGGACAAAGGTCAGTTTTCTGGACTGAAAACTGAAGGAGAGTAGAACCAAGGAAGTGAATGAAAGACCGGGAGCGTGAAGAGTGAGGGCTTTCTCCGATCTCATCCTCAGAGGTGGTTTGTGCACCGCCAACCGCTTACATCGACTTCGCCAGGCAGAAGCTGGATCCCAAAATTGCTGTGGCTGCCCAGAACTGCTACAAAGTGACCAATGGGGCCTTCACTGGAGAAATCAGGTGGGACGGAGGCAGAGAGGGATGTAGAGGGAAAACCTTCCTTGTTGCTTCTTGCTGAACCTTGGTGTCTGTTTGTTTGTTTGTTTTAGCCCTGGCATGATCAAAGACTTAGGAGCCACCTGGGTCGTGCTGGGGCACTCGGAAAGAAGGCATGTGTTTGGGGAATCAGACGAGGTCAGTAACAGGAGGGGAGAGAGGGGCTGCTTTAATCCTAGGAGGGGTATCTTACCTGGTATTTGCTCTTCAACAGTTGATTGGGCAGAAAGTGAGCCATGCCCTATCGGAGGGACTCGGAGTGATCGCCTGCATCGGGGAGAAGCTGGATGAAAGAGAAGCTGGCATCACTGAGAAGGTTGTTTTTGAGCAAACCAAGGCCATCGCAGGTATCTCTGAGTCTAGCAAAGGCCACAGAGATGGAGGGGGAGGGGGGGTCAAAAGCCCTACAGCCTGCCTGAATCACACTGATCCCAGGGGAAAGAGGGCGACCTTCGGGGTTCTTGTCACTGTTCCCACAGAAGGCTCAAACCCCACTTTCAAAAGCCACTAGTGGTGGTAAAGCCCAAGGACCTTAGTTTGATTCCTCCAAAGCCATGTGGGAGGAGAGAACCAGCTTCTGCAAGTTGTCCTCTGGCCTCATATGTGTACTGTAGCTTATATACACACACACACACAAATTGTTCTTTAAAAAGGGGGAAGGGAAGTCCACCAGAGGCTGTAGGCCATAACTGTTATACCAGGAGAGTTTGGCAGGTCATCAAATACCTATTCACTCTGCTCTCTGCCCTACAGATAATGTGAAGGACTGGAACAAGGTGGTCCTGGCCTATGAACCTGTATGGGCCATTGGGACTGGCAAGACTGCCACCCCTCAACAGGTAACTACCCAGGAGCTCCTCGACCTATCTTGCTTTAATAGACTTAGACAGCTGTGAAGCCCAGCTAGAGGGCCAAGCCCCTTTAGAGAGAGGGAGCCCCCAAACTCACCTAGGAGAGTGACTTTGCCAAAGATGTTCCTTCCAAGCCTGGTGGGATTGGAGCTTTGCTATTCTCTGACGCTGGGACTTTTCTGGAAACTAAACTCTATATGAGAACCAGTGGCTCTTACTCTTTGAATGACAGGAAGGAGCTTACTTACTCTGCCTCCTCCTCCCCCTCCTCCTCTTCCTCCTAGGCCCAGGAAGTCCATGAGAAGCTCCGGGGATGGCTGAAATCCAATGTCTCTGATGGAGTGGCTCAGTGCACCCGGATCATTTATGGAGGTGAGTGAGTGGCTTTGACTCTAGCCTGGGCGGAAATGGGCTAAGACCAACTGGGGCTGCCATGCACAGAGAGGTGGGGCTTAAGGGTTCTGATCTTGGCCCTGACCAAACTGTGGGGTCGTATTGTTCCTGTTACAGGTTCTGTGACTGGAGCAAACTGCAAAGAGCTGGCAAGCCAGCCTGACGTGGATGGCTTCCTCGTGGGTGGTGCATCTCTCAAGCCTGAATTTGTGGACATCGTCAATGCCAAGCAATGAGCACTGCCCATCCCTCTACCTGCCTGCATAGCATGGACTAGGTTGCCCAGAAGTTTAGTAACTGCTCCCACCAGTCACATGCTTCTGATGACATCATCATCATCTGCCCCATCTTGTGACCTAATCCACACCGTACCTTCCTGAGCCTTTTACACCTCCCCATAAGGGTTGGGACCAGGCCAATCCCTTTACCACTTACAATGGGTAGAATCAAACGTGTCACCAAGGTGGCTTCCTGGGGAGTGGAAGGAGTAGAACTGACTGTCCCTTTGGGCTCTAACAAGTGAAATCGCCTTCCATTGGTTTGGGGTGGAAACTCATAGTTGGAGCACAGGAAGTGGGCTTCATGTCACTTTGACCTGTCACTTAGATAGATAGCCCTGGCTCTAGCTTCACTCCCAAGTCCTACTGGATGTGTGATACAGAAATTCAGAGCGTTTGGGTCTGAATTTCAGTATACATGAAGGCCAAGATCCTCTTACTCTAAGAGGCCTGGGATACTCCCCTTCCCCACAGTGCCGAAGCCCTTGTATTGTGTTTGTGAACCATCCTACATGTAAGGGAAATAAACACCTGGGCCTAAGCTTTGTGGTTTGTCATAATTTCTTAAGACTGATGGTGCTCTAGCCTGGGGTCGGGGAACTGGAGAGATGACTGCTCTTCCAAAGGTCCTGAGTTCAAATTCCAGCACCCATATGGTGGCTCACAACCATCTGTCATGGGATCCGATGCCCTCTTCTGGTGTCTGAAGACAGCTACCGTGTACTCACATATCATAAATCTTTAAAAAAAAATAATGAAACAAGTTCTGTGACAAAACATCTCATTCTTTTTTACTTCAAAAACCTTTTGTCTGAGGCTGCCACAGCGTTTAGTATCACTTCTATGTCTTGCTCCTGCGAGAAGGGGTCCAGTCTCCTCCCCTCAGCTTCTAGGCCAGTGGTGCCTCTCCACCTGTCCCCGCGGTAGGGTGCCAGCACGCCCTGTGCTACAGGGTCATTTGTAGAGCAGGTAGCGCTTCATGGCAGGGGGTAAAGGCAGCGTGGATATTTGACCCAGTCGGGTGTCCCCCAGAGCACGGCGCACACACAGGCGGCTCAGGTGCAGAAGGGATTGTGGTTCCTCTGCTGAAAGAGAGGGAAGGAAGACAAGGTAAGTAAGCAACTCCAGCCAGGCATCCTTAAACTAGGGTCCTGCTCAGGCTCCCTTATTTCTTCCTCCATTTTCGCCTCCACCTCAGCTGAGGGAGACCCGAAGGCTCTGAATATGTGCACCACACACCCAGTAGGGCTTGGGAGGGAAGCTAGAGCTAAGGCCATCTAAGTGACAGGCCAAAGTGACACGAAGCCCACGTCCTGTGCTCCAACCATGAGTTTCCACCCCAAACCATTGCCAAGAGTGATAATTCTCTCCCCACACCTAGTCCAGATCTCACCTCTTCTTTCGCCCATGTAGCGGATGCGGACCTGGCACTGGCCCCAAACAGCACTTACAGAGGGATACAGGGTCCTCCCCTTCAGTCCACGGAAGGCTGGCCCCAGGTAGGTGTCCCCAATAGAGTAGCCCAGAGTCCCCTCTTCCATGTCCAGAACCACCAACAGTCTCTCTGGCACCGCTAGCTGCTCACCCTGAGGTCCAGCTGGGTACTGGGGAGCCTCGAGGTCCTTACTCTGATGATACAATTTGCCCCGCCCAATATCCCAGCCCCAGGACTCGCCGTTGCTGCCCAAAAGCGCCGCATAGTGGTCAGCTTGCAGCGGGGCGAGGGCGGTGGCCACGCCCACCACGGCGTGTGTGCCCCTTTGCTCCAGGGGCCAGCTGATCTCCCAGGCATGCAGACCCCTCGAATAGCCCCGCTTTCCCCGAACTCCATCAGTGCTCTGGGCCACGGGGCGCCGCTCAAAGCACAGACCCCCTTCCGTGACATCGATGTTCTCGGAGCAGTCCTTGGGGTTCCAGCCGTTGCGCCGTTGGACCCCTAAGTCAGGAGGGGGAGCAGATAGGAGCTCCTCCAAGCCATCGGGAGGAGAGAAGTCAGAGTACAGAGCCTGCGAGGTAGGGGTGCTGCTGCCCCTTGCCAGGGCCGTCTGGCCCATGAGGTGAGCAGCAGGAGAACTTCTCAAAACAGACTTGCTGGGGCGTCTCTTCTTTGAAAGTTGAGCTCCGGATCGTCGTCCCCTGGAGTAGTGTGGAGAAAGAAACGACTGTTGGGCGCAGCATCTTTCCCTAGGGCTCCCATCCGTTTACTGATGGATGCCAACCAGCCCGGTCTTCCCTTGGTCCCCCAACCCTCCCAGGCCCATCACTCGGCTTTCACCCCATCTGCGTCGCTCGCGCCCCCCTCACGCCCCCAGTTTCTCATGAGTTCTCTCCCTCAGACCTTACCGTGGACCGTCCCCTTGCGGTCTCTAACCCCGCACCTCACTGGGCTCCCCTATCCCGCACCTCCCTGGGTTCACTGGCTTCCCTATTTATGGAAGTACAGCAAGGGAAGGCTAGAAGCGCCCCTGACCAGCACTGCTTCCGGCTCCAGCGGGGCCGAGGACCGCCGCCCGCGCTCCGCCCCTGGACTCCATAGACGATTAACCCTATCGTCACCTCCCGGACCACGCCCGCCACACCGCTTACCGCTGGGAGAACCCACCGGCTGCAAAGAACCCAGGCAAAAAAATATGCGATGACTCCAGATGTGGACAAGCGCGCATGCTTTGTGGAGCACACTCTGAGTGGGTAGCCTCTTGTCCCTCTCAGGACTCCCTGGCGTCAGACTCTTCAGCAGTTTATTTTTCCGAAACCGCCTGACAGCGGCGTGCCCCGCCCTCCCCCTCACCCCAATCCCAGACTAGAATTAACCCTTTGATGACGTGACGTCATCGCCTTGGATTCCGTGTGTGTTTGTGTGTGGAGACTTCTCCACTGGAGACCTTTGTGCTTCCTGAGGCCCTAAGCTTAGTAAGAAGCCTTGACGCCCTTCCTGAACTACTGCTCCCGTTTAGGAGATCGTAGGGATTGAGGTTGTTTCCCGCCGCTCCCTATGCTGCCGAAGTGCTCCTCACTCATCCTCCTGCTTCAGCCTCCTGAGTAATGGGATGGCTAGTGGGCACATTGTCTAGTGGATGTGTGCTTTAAGGGTTAGTTCTGAGTGAAGTTAGATCACTAGCTCCATATTCATGGAGAGGTTGCCCTTGCAGTTTGACTTCCTCGAATGTCTATTGATAACAGTGCAAAAATCCCATAATGGGGGGCGGGGGGGGAGACTTACTCTGTAACCTCTGGGGGCCTAGAACTCCCTGTGTAGACCAGGTTGAACTCAAACTCTCACTGATCAGTCTGCCTCTGCCTCCTGGGTGTTGGCCTTAAAGGTGTATACCCTGTGCCCAGCCTAATTTTAACGTTATTGTTGTAGTTGTTGTTTGGATAGGTTTGAAATAGTTTCTTGTAGCCCATCCTAGGACAGGTCTGACTGTAGCCGAGAGCTGGCCTTGACTTCCTGGTCCTCTTAGCTCTACTTTCAAATGCTAGGATTCTAAGGGTATGAGTCACACGCAGCTAATTTTAACTTTTGAAGTTCGGATGTGAGGCTGCTGAAATGGTTCAGTTAAAAGCCCTGGCTGCTCTTGCAGAGTACCCCCATTCAGATTCCCACACCCACGTGGAAGCTCGCAAACACCCATACGTTCCATGAACGCCACATGAATGTGGCACAGATACACTGGCTGGTCCTATATCAGTCTACTTGATCCACAAACGAGAGTTATCTGAAACGAAGGAACCTTAACTGAGAAAATGCCACCATAAGATCTGGTTGTAAGGGGCTAGAGAGATGGTTCAGTGGTTAAGAGCACTGACCTTTCTTCCAGAAGTCCTAAGTTCAAATCCCAGCAGCCACATGGTGGCTCACAACCATCCGTAATGAGATCTGATGCCCTCTTCTGGTGTGTCTGAAGACAGCTACAGTGTACTTACATATAATTAATAAATAAATCTTAAAAAAAAAAGAACTGGCTGTAAGGCATTTCCTTAGTTATTGATTGGGGGGGGGGTGTAGCCCATTGTGGTGGTGCCATCCCTGGGCAGATGGTCCTGGGTTCTATAAGAAAGCAGGTTGAGCAAGCCATCAAGCCATGGCTGTATGTATTTAAATCCCACATTATTGGCTCTAGTTTAGTAAGCCAGCTTTTCTTCCAGATTGATTTATTTTTTTTCGTTTTGGTTGTTTTTCAAGACAGGGTTTCTCTGTGTAGCCCTGGCTGTTCTGAAACTTGCTCTGTAGACCAGGCTGGCCTCGAACTCAGAGATCTGCCTTCTTGTGCCTTCCAAATGCTAGACCCAGCTTCTTCCAGATTCTTTCCTTGGGTGACAGGTGAGGTGATTGGGCTGCCTTCGGATGGGTCCTGTTGTACAGAGACAAGGTACCTTAGTGTGATACAACCTAACACAAAAAACAAAACAGACCTAGCCTTCTAAGCCACCCAGAGAAAGCCTGCACCGGGCTCACTGGAACACAGCTCAGTTTCCATCTGACAAGCTGGCCACACTCTGCCCTATTTAACCAGACCCCTGTTGAGTTCATGTGCAATGTGTCTGTTATAAAACTAAACCTTTTATTCTCAGAATAGATTATTCCAGTTTTTACAGACTTATACGGAAGGTTTTGATTCATTTAGCTTCAGCCTTGCCAGAGCTAAAGCGCTAGTAAAATGGGGTGGGGGGGTGTGGAGGGGAGACTAGAACCGAGAGACTTTATGAGACAGAGAAACTGCACAAGGAAAATTTCAGCAACGTGGTTGTCTAAACAAGGACAACACCAGGCGACCTGCCAAGGAGGAGGCAGAAGATCTCACAAGGCCCCACCCCTAGACGAAGCAGTTAATGGCTGCTGAGAGAGAATCAGTATTCCTCAGGGACTAGCTCTCTCTTCCATGGGCTTTCCAACAACCGAGTGGTCAGTCCTGAAAACATATACATTGGAGCAACACTGCATGAATGCAGCAGGTTGTATTTCTATGCTTATATATATTAAAAATTAAGACCAAGTAGGATTACATAACATATAAAGCAAACCAGGAACGATCAAATCCGAAAAGGAAGCCTGTTTTCCAAACTCACCAATAAGGATGAAATGGTAACTGGGCTGAGGTTGAGAAACCTGGATTACTGGTCGCCCATAGGCCCCGCCCCCACACCCTTGCTGCTAGTCCCGTAACCAAGGCAACGCACTGGCAGGGTGGGGGTGGGGGTGGGGAAGCTGACTCATGCAGGCTGACAGTCACGCGTGGGTTCCTAGTGTGCGCTGCGGCAGCCGCGGGGTCTCGCACGCCCTACCGCGACTGTGTATGTGCTGAATCCCCCGCCAGTCCTAGTGGTCCGCCACTCCGGGCCTTTCCCCTTGCAGTTTGGGCTTCAGGCGTTAACGCTAAGGTCTGGAATCTTCCACCAGAGGAAACCTGGATCTGGGACTGGAAGAGGCGGGGTGGGGTTGGGGGTGGGGGCTTGAAAGCCTGTGGCTAAGGAGCAGCTCTGGATCGGGCTAGAACTGGCCTTTTGGAGGAGAGCTGACAGAGAAAAGCCAGAGGGGGTAAGCAAGAGTTACAATAGGCCTGGTGGGGAGTCGGTGAAGCACGCCTGTAATCTTAGCTATTTAGGTGGCCAGGATGGAGAGCTTGGAGCCAGCCTGGGCTATATACCAAGACCCTAGCTAAGAACAAACCATACTGAAAAGTTTTTATGTATTGAAAGCCATAGAAAGTTTGGATGTGCCGGGCAGTGGTGGCGCACGCCTTTAATCCCAGCACTTGGGAGGCAGAGGCAGGGGGATTTCTGAGTTCGAGGCCAGCCTGGTCTACAGAGTGAGTTCCAGGACAGCCAGGGCTACACAGAGAAACCCTGTCTCGAAAATATCAAAAAAAAAAAAGTTTGGATGTAGGGAAGACCAGAACCTGGATCTGTAATGGTAGAAGGGAGGGGGCGGGGCGATAGGAAAACGCCTTAATTGAGGCTTGACTTACCCCAGCTTGTTTTTAAGACCCTGTTGTGGGGGCTGGAGAGATGGCTCAGCGGTTAAGAGCACCAACTGCTCCTCCCGAGGTCCTGCGTTCAATTCCCAGCAACCACATGGTGGCTCACAACCATCTGTAATGAGATCTGATGCCTCTTCTGGTGTGTCTGAAGACAGCGACAGTGTACTTACATATAAATAAATAAATCTTTAAAAAAGAAAAGAGAAAAGATACACAGCCTTACCTTAAAAAAAAAAAAGACTCTATTGTGGCAGCCCTGATAAAATGTTCCCTCTCTTCATCTGCCGACCTTCCTGAAGTAAGGACTGTTTTTGTTGTTTTGTTTTGTTTTTGCCCCAAGGTCTGAAGTAGACAGCTCTGTTGTGTTGGGGGGGGGGGGAAGGGAGGGGGAGGAGGCTTGTCCAGCATGTACTAGTCCTGTCGCTGTGGGGATGGGGGGTGGGAAGCCTCAGGGAAAGGTCCAGAAACCCCACCTTCCTTGAGAATTTATAGACAGTTTTCCCAGTTAATTCTGGGAAGGACAAAGGTTTCTTCTGTGCTGCAGACACTGGTAAACTGCAAATGCCCCTTTAAATAATTCCTCATGCTTAGTCCTATGAAGTAATTCTAAGGAAACTCATTAGATCAACAACCACCCAAATTCTGAAGTAGAAAGGAGCACAGCCATTACAATAGCCACACCCTCTTAAGCTCTGCCAACTCCACCAAGATTAGTCACCAAAAATCTTAATTTACCTAATAAAATGCTTTTTTGTAAGCTTAGCACTGGAGAGTCAGAGGCAAGGGTACCAAGATACAACACAGCCTGGGGTACCTGCCTCGAAGCGGTAATTGACTGAAAACCTCACTTTTTTTCTTCTGTCCTTGACATTCTTTTTTTTCTAAGACTTTATTTATTTATTTATATGATGAGTACACTGTAGTTGTCTTCAGACACACCGAAGAGGACATCAGATCCCATAACAGATGGTTGTGAGCCACCATGCGGTTGCTGGGAATTGAACTCAGGACCTCTGGAAGAGCAGTCAGTGCTCTTAACCGCTGAGCCATCTCTCCAACTCTCAGTATCTCAGTCAGACACCCCAGGCTGTATTGTATCTTGGTCCCTTTGCCAACTCATACATGTTTTTTTTTAAATACACAATATTTTAACCACATTAAAAAGCCAACTGCAGTGCAGATTTGTATCCCAGGAGAATAAAAGGTGAGTCTGGGCTACAATGTGGTAATCTAGTGAGACCCTGTCTCTAAACAAGAAAGAGAGCAAAGAGAGCAGGACCAGGTGTTATGGTACCTACTTTTAATTCCAGGACTCAGGAGACAGATATAAGTAGATCTCTGTGCATTTGAGGCCAGCCTGGTCTAAATGGCAAATTGCAGGACAATCAGGACTATATAGTGAAATCCTGGAAAGAGACAGAGATAGATGGAGAGACAGACAGAGACAGAGAGACAGAGCTCTCACACATGTAGCTCACTAACTAGTACAGCATACTCACCTCGCATATGCAAGGCTCAAGTTCAGTCTCTAGTTGTTATGTGACAAACTTTTCCTGTGGAGATGATACACACATATCTATCTACTCACCCCAGTTAGGGAACCCACAACAGACCAAAGTATAAATACCATTAAAGTTCAGTTTAATGAACCAATGAGTTTTATTGTAGTTACTTACAGAAGTATTGGTGAGGGGTTACTTAGAGGAAGAGAAATTACTCAAAAACAAACACATCACCAAAGCCCACCCCACTATGGATGACAGCTCACAAAAGCTGGGGAACCTGGAGCACCCTGAACAACCTGCAGGCAGCTCAGCTGGTTGGTCTAAACCTCTTCAGGCAGCCCTTTGTCTCAGAATCTTCTCTTCACCTCCACCTTTTTCTCTGTCATCTGAAAGTAACACTCAGCTTTTATCGTTTTAACTCTGGCAGGGATGGGCCTAGTGAATCTGGTCAGTTTTAGGGATTTCCTGAAGCTATTTAGAGTTGTTTACATTCTTGCCCAAGGAGTTTCCTTGCTAAATGGAATGTTTCAATTTCAAAGGAAACTGTTACAAAACACCTTGCAAAAAAAAAAAAAAAGAAAAAAAAGGTGGACTGGAGAGATGGTGGCTCAGGGGATGAGAGCACTGGCTGCTCTACCGAAGGTTCTGAGTTCAAATTCCAACAACCACATAGTGACTCACAACCATCCGTAATGAGATCTGATGCCCTCTTCTGGTGTGTCTGAAGACATAACATATAGTAATAAGTAAATCTTTGGGCTGGAGTGTGCAGGGCCGGAGGGAGCAGAGGTCCTGAGTCCCAGCAACCACATGATGGCTCACAACCATCTGTATAGCTATAGTGTACTCATATACATAAATAAATAATTTTTTAAAAAAGAAAAAAGTATGGTGTCTGGATATTTGAACTTGTTTAATTAGGGTGTGGCTCAGCCCTTAGCACACACCTTTAATTCCTCTAGCTGGAATACAGACACACCCTTAATACACACCTGCCTACAGGGAGATGATGAACTAACAGAGGAATTTAATAAAAGCAAAACAAAACAAAACGAAACACCCAAAACATTACTTGCAATACAGGCCTTTAATCATAGCACTTGAGCGCTAGAGGTGGGCAAATCTAGAGTTGGAGGCCAGGCTTGTCAGAGCAAGTACCAGTGTGACCATGGCTACACAGAGAAACATTGTCTCAAAAAATTAAATAAATAAATAAATAAATAGAGGGGGAGGAGGAGAGAAGACAGGGGTGGCTTAATAGATAATTTAGCAGTTAAGAGTGCTTGTTCGAGGGCTGAAGAGATGACTCAGCAGTTAAGAGCACTGATTGCTCTTCTGAAGGTCCTGAGTTCAAATCCCAGCAACCACATGGTGGCTCACAACCATCCGTAATGAGATCTGGCGCCCTCTTCTGGGGTGTCTGAAGACAGCTACAGGGTACTTACATATAATAAATAAGTATATCTTTTTTTTAAAAAATGTGCTTGTTTCATAATCATGAGGACAAGAGTTCAGATCCCATGTGCTTCTGGAACTTAGGTCCAATCTGGAATGAACGTTTTCTTTGATCATTAACTTGTCCCAAGCCTGTTTTTATTGCTAGCACAATTAAATGCTAATGAAAGCTAGCTTACTGTTCTCCTTTGCAAACCTATGCAGCCCTTGCCACTCTGTAAGGAAGGGGCACACTCTAGTCTTGATTTTCACTTTAAACTTTAAACTTTCTATCAATACCCTAACTTTCCAAAATTATTTAAATCAAACTAACTTCCTAAAACTGCTTAAATAGAATCAGAAATCCCATAAAATCATTAATTCCTCTAAACATCATCATCTCTTCAGAGTTCATCTTCCTGTCGATCTGCAAGAAACTTTCCCAACAGAGTGGGCTATCACCAGGAAGTAATCACAGTAGGATATAGGCTGTGAGGGTCTCCCCGTGCCCAGCCTCAGCGTGCTGGATATATAAGGATATAGAAATGACAAGCACAGAAGGCACATCAGTAGCAAGAAGCAATCCTGGGATGAAGCCCATGGGGCTGTACCTCTCCTGGGTCCACCCCTTGCAGGGGAACAAAATGGTGGGCCATCTCCAGGAAGGTCGCTCGTCCACGGTGGCTCCTGCCCGGCATCTGCTGCTTCTTGCTCTCCTATCTCATGGTAGGGGAGAAGTGGGGAAAGGGATAAAAGAACAAAAGGGGGAATAATGGGATGAAAGGGGAAAAAAAGAAGGGTGAGTTATTGTATCTATTTTTAGACTAGATAGCAAAAAATCAAATACTTTAGTTTGGCGTGGGTTTTTGTATATTGATAGAAATTTAAGATTATTTTTGTTACAGCATACTGTATATATGCTCCAACTCTTTAAGGTATTGTACTTAAGTAATTCATTTAAAAATATAATGTAAATTTCTAGTCCAATAAAAGCTAGTATTGTAAACTGTTTAGGATAATGAAGGAATACAAGTTAGTAGTCAGTCAAACTTATAGCCATGTTAGTTTAGTTAATTGTAGAAATAAGCTTTATTTAGCCTCCTGTGAGTTTCCAAAGTTAAGCAGAAAGTAAGTAGAAACAAGCAATGTTTGCCTATTTAGATATTTTTCCTTTTTCTTTTATTTTTTGTTCTTTTTTTCCAAAGGTCCATTCATTTATTATAGGTAAGTACACTGTAGCTGTCCTCAGACACACTAGAAGAGGGCGTCAGATCTCATCACGGATGGCTGTGAGCCACCATGTGGTTGCTGGGATCTGAACTCAGGACTTTTGGAAGAGCAGTTAGTGCCCTTAACCACTGAGCCATCTATCCAGCCTTAACTATTCTTTAGATAGATAGATGTTCCTCAAATACATCAGAGATCTGCAGAATGTGGCATTGAAGATGTAATAAAAGGCTTTTCCGACAGAGAGACACATCAGCTCCTGGCAGCACCTCATTCTACTCCAAAGATGATGGGCACCAAAGGATCTCCACCTGGAGTTTGCTTCAAATGTCCCAATAATGGCCAGTGGGCAAAAAACTGCCCCTTACCTTAACTGCTGACTACATGCTGTTCAAACTGTGGACAAGCGGGACATTGGGAAGCCAATTGCCCAACTTTGCAGAAACAAGGTCCTTTAAAGTTCCTGTTTCACAAAAAAAGGCTGTCAGATCACCTGGGCCTGTTGGCTGAAGATGGATGCCACAGTGACACAGAGGAACCTTCATTGACTATCCAGGTAGCCAGAAGTCTCTGTCATTTCTATAGATTTAGAAGCTGCTTGCTCTGTACTTCCTGTTTACTCAGATAGAATTTATCCTTCTCCAGTCTCTGCTGGGGTTGAAGACTAGGTAGTTATAGTTTTTACCATTTTCCTTATGATCAGATGTAGAAAAGAAAACTCACAAAAGAGCTGCAAATTTATAAAGACATAAAAGCTTAAGTTGTTTGAAATCTAAGAAAATGTTATAGGGTCTAAGAAGGTGCTTTAAAGTTGATACATACAAGTTATAAAGATTAGAAGAAATGAAAACTTAAATGGTGATAGAAAGTGATTTAGGTACAGACTCATCAAGATAGGATAGATACTGGGGTACTTTCCCCAAGTTTGCCAAATACAAGCAGACTGGACATTGTGAATGTAATTCTTACCTGATAGTACTCATAATTGTTCTTATTGTATACAGTTTAGTGATGTTAGAAATAAGGCTCTTTCTCGGACTAAAAGGGGGAGATGTTGGGGTAAGTTATTTGACACTGTGTGAAGGTTGTCTCTGTATTTTCCGTTGTTAATTCTCTACCAGCAGAGAGCTAAATGCTGGCCGAACACTGTCATTGTCATTTCTATGGCCCATCACCTGTCATATTTGTAACAGTTGCCCTTCCACACCTGCTCAGATGGTTGCAGTTCAGACAGCCCTCTAAGATGAGCTGGCAGGGAAACTGTCCACGCAAAGGCTTTAAACTACATACAAGTCTTGTGTCAGTCCACATACTGCTGGCTGGTCAGCCAGAGTCTCGCTATACTGGTCTATGTAGTGAGTTCCAGGTCACTCAGAGCACATAGTCAGACACAAAACAAAACGACCCACAAGTGTACACCACCACCTTTAGCATATAATCTGAACATAAGAAGTGACAAATGGGGGCTGGAGAGATGGTTCAGCTGTTAAAAACACTGGCTGTGGGACTGGAGAGATGGCTCAGTGGTTAAGAGTACTGACTGCTCTTCTGAAGGTCCTGAGTTCAAATTCCAGCAACCAGGTGGTGGCTCACAACCATTGGTAATGAGATCTGATGCTCTCTTTTGGTGTGTGTGAAGACAGCTACAGTGTACTTACATATAATAAATAAATCTTAAAAAAACAAAAACAAAAACACTGGCTGCTCCTTCAGAGGAACAAAGTTCAATTCCCAGCACCCCACATCAGGAAGATCACAGCTGTCTGTAAGTCTAGCTTCAGGAGATCCAACACCCTTTTCTGGTCTCTGAGTACACTGTATGCATGTGATGCACAGATATACATGCAACCTATACACATTAAAAACTAGTAACAAAAAGAAGGGGGAACACACACACACACACACACACACACACACACACTTTTTGTTGTTGTTTAATACCAAAAACTCTGTGACTGGTCGAAATCAGAGAATCTTCTGAGAATCAGTGATTTACTGACAAGTACATTGAGATACATTCCAGTGAGACTCTGATCTTGGGCTGTTTCCAGCCTAGAGAACATAGGCATCTGCGTGTGGTGCTGCATATCTGAAATCCTGGTATATATGATGTGGAGGCAGGAGGACCAGCTAGCTGTATGAGGTCAGCTTCTACTTATGAGCCCCTAACACCACCATCAAAATGTAACCAGATGTTTAGAGTGCCATTGGAAGCCCCAGAGCACAGCGGCCAGGGCTTACATGGGCCCTGTGAAGCCCTTGTGACTGAGGATAGTGTGACTGAAGTCTTAGGCAGGCAACTGGGCATGGCGACCAGTGCCTGCAGTGCCAGCATTTGGGAGCTGGAGGCTGGAGGCTCAAAGGTTCAGTGTTAGGGCTGGAGACATGGCTCAGTGGTTAAGAGCACTTCTTGATCTTGCTGAGGACCAGGGTTTGGTTCCCGGCACCCGCATGGTGATTCAGAACCACACGTAACTTCAGTCCCATGGAATCCAGTGTCTTCTAACGACTCCTCGTGCACCAATACACACATAATTGGTGCCTGTGTAATGGAAGCAAACATTCATACACATGAAAGTAAATAAATCTTTTTAAAAAAGTTTAGGTTCAAGGTTATCCTCAGCTCTATAGTAAATGTGTATAGTAAGTTTGAGTCCAATCTCAGTTATGTGTGACCCTTAAAAAAAAAAAAAGCCTACATACGGCCAAGTCTTCTAGTCTCCAGAAGAATGGATCAAACACACTCCCCAGTTGTGGCCTCTGGAGGAGTGGTGGATCCCCTGTGTTGCTGACTCCTTAATCACACTCAATAGTGAATCCTACTTCCTAAAAGAAAACAAAAGTGAACTTAATTTCCTTGCTTTTGAAAAGAGGCAGGACTTAGTGAGACACATCCACAGAAGTGATGACGATGTGTGATTTTATGTATATTTATGTGTATGGGCAAACCTGTAGTGTATGCATGTGGAGGACAGAAGCCATCCTTAGATATCATTGCCAGGATGCCAGCCACTTCTCCTTTTTTGAAACCAGATTTCTTATCTTATTAGTCTTGGACTCACCACTTAGGCTAGCCTCTCAGGGCCCCGGGATCCTCCTATTTCTCCCTCCCCAGTCCTGGGATTACAAACCTATCCCACCATGCTGGGCATTTGTATATGGGTTCTGGGGAGTGAACTCTAGTCTTCCTGAATGTAAGGCAAGCCCTTGACTTGAGTAATCCCACAGCCACTGGTGAGGAATTGAAAGATTAAGTTGGGGCTGGAGAGATGGCTCAGTGGTTAATCCCAGCAACCACATGGTGGCTCATAACTATCCATAACAAGATCTGACGCCCTCTTCTGGAGTGCCTGAAGACAGCTACAGTGTACTTATATATAATAAATAAATAAATCTTAAAAAAATTAAGTTGTGTTTTGTTTTTGTTTTTCTTTGGTGTTCGTTCTTGGTTAGTGGTATTAGAGTCTCTCTCTCTCTCTCTCTCTCTCTCTCTCTCTCTGTGTGTGTGTGTGTGTGTGTAGGTGTGTATTATTTATTTATTAGACACGGGGTTTCACTATGTAGTGCTGGAAGGCCTGGGATTTATTATGTAGACCAAACTAGCCTCAGACTATGCCTACTGAGTGACTGAGTGATTCAACCCTGCCTTCAGTCTTATTTGGGGACAGGGTCTTGCTAAGTTCCAGACTGTAGCACAGACTTCCCTTCTATCTTCCTGCCTCACTCTCCAAAGATTACAGACCTGCACTTCAAGACAGCATGTTTTGTTTGTTATAGTGTGATTTTCTCAGTCCTGCCAGTGGTGTCAATAATGACATGAAGGCTTCTAATATAGTTGAAAGCTTAGGCCTTTTGCTTGGGCAGTCTTCTGGCTAAACTTAACGAGACTAACTAGCCTACAACCCACCATGTGGTTAGCTCTATACCTTTCTCTGTTATTCTATGGTCCATGTCTGTTTCCTCAGTGTCTACTCTCTGAATCTCCCGTGTCTACATTCTTCCCCTTTGACAACCTCTATGCCTAGAAGCTCTGCTGTCCACTTCCTGTCAGATCATTATTACAACCAATCAGAACCTCTGATACAATTCTAGATTGCCTTTAGGCAAGTGAGGAAGGACGAAAATTTACAAAATATAAGGCCGGTAATACCAATATCCTGCTGGCATTTAGCTCTCTGCTAGTACAGAATTAACTATTAAAAATACAGAGGCGTGGACTGGAGAGATGGCTCAACAGTTAAGAGAACGGACTGCTTTTCCAGAGGTCCTGGGTTCAATTCCCAGCAACCTCATGGTGGCTCACAACCATCTGTAATGGGATCTGACGCCCTCTTCTGATGTGGCTGAAGAAAGCAATAGTGTACTCATATACATAAATAAATAATTCTTTAAAAAAATTACAGAGACACACCTACACACAATGTGAAGAAAAGTTACTCTAACAGTTTGTTTTGTTTTGTTTTGAGATAGGGTCTCCTGTATCACAGACTGGCCTCAGACTCCATGTAGCCAAGGATGACCTTGAACCTTCTGATCCTCCTACCTCCACTTCACAAGTGCTGGCTTACAGGTGTGCTCCAGCATGCCAAGATTTGGGGATGTTAGCATTCAACCCAGGGCTTCATACATTCTAGGCAAGCTCTCTACCTTCTGAGTTATATCCTAACTCTGGAGACTAAGTTATAAAAAACAGAATGACTTCTAATTTCAGTCTCTTTCTTTCTTGGGCCATTGGGTTCATGTAAATCAGCTGTCACAGTCTGAGGACACTCAAGTTCTAGAGAGACGACCGGAAGGGATGGGCTGCCTTGGCAACAGCTATATGAGTCTGCCATCTTAGAGGCCAGTCCTCCAGTTCCAGTCCTGCATGCAGATAATTGCAGCCCCGGCTGATTGTCTGACTGCAACACAACAAAGCTACTTTTGGACTGTGACATATGGAAAGTGAGATCATGTTTAAGTAAGTGAAATGTCTGCAGCCAGCTCAGCAGGTAGAGACATTGGACATCAGTCCTGATCACCTGACTTCAGTCTCCAGGACCCACACGAATCTCCAGGAAGAAGCAGAAACCAGACGCTCATAAGTTCTTCTCAGACCTTGACACTTGCCCTGTGGAATGTTCATGTTATACACAAACCCACCCACCCACCCACACATGCACACATTTACACACATGCACATACACATGCACATGCACAATATAATAAAGTTTAGTATTAAGACTAGGTGTCGTTTGGGGCTGAAGAGATGGCTCAGTGGTTAAGAACACTGACTGCTCTTCCAGAGGTCCTGAGTTCAATTCCCAGCAACCACATGGTGGCTCACAGCCATCTGTAATGGGATCTTACGCCTTCTTCTGGTGTGTCCGAAGAGAGCAATAGTGTACTCATATACATAAAATAAGTAAACAAATCTTATAAATAGATAAAAACAAGGCAGTCCTCGTAGTGATTGCTGTATCTGGCTATCTACCTTTTTTCATATTTTTTTAAAGATTCATTTCATGTGTATGTTCTGCTCATACATGTTCCTGTGCACCACTGCAGGCCTGGTGCCTGGAGAGGTCGGAAGAGGCTGTGAGAGCCCTGGGAAGTGAGTTACAGACAATTCTGAGCCACCCTGTGGGTGCTGCCAATCGAACCTGAATTCTCCGTGAGAGTAACAGGTGCTCCTAACTGCCGAGCCATCTTTCCAGCTCCTACCTTCCTCAGGTCTTAAAATTTGTTTTCCTTTCTTAGATGTTTACAGCAGTTTGTTTATTAAAACCTATGATACATTATGCTAAGGATGCAGAAAAGGAAAATAGATATATTTGTTCTCAAAATATATGAACTAGGGGGCTGGAGAGATGGCTCAGAGGTTAAGAGCACTGGCTGCTCTTCCAAAGTTCCAGAGTTCAATTCCCAGCAAACGTATGGTGGCTCACAACCATCTATAATGAGATTTGGTGCCCTCTTCTGACTTGTAGGCATATATGCAGGTAGAACATTGTATAATACATAAATAAATAATTTTTTTTAAGATTTATTTATTTATTAAGTACACTGTAGCTGTCTTCAGACACTCCAGAAGAGGGAGTCAGATCTCATTACAGATGGTTGTGAGCCACCATGTGGTTCCTGGGATTTGAACTCAGGACCTTCAGAAGAGCAGTCAGTGCTCTTAACCGCTGAGCCATCTCTCCAGCCTCCAAATAAATAATTCTTTAAACAAAAAATAAAGTATATTATGTAAATGTGGTTGAAAAATATATTATTTTTTGTTTGGTCTATTTTTTGAGACGTCTCAATATATAGCCTGTCCTAGTTAGGATTTCCATTGCTGTGAAGAGATACTATGACTAAGGTAACTCTTATAAAAAAAGACAACTTTTACCTGGGGCTGGCTTACAGGTTCTGAGGTTTAGTCTATTATCATCATGGTGGGAAACTTGGCCCTGGAGATGCTGAGAACTCTACATCTTGTTCCAAAGGCAAACAAGACTGGCTTCTATGTAGCTAGGAGGGTCTCAAAGCCCACCCCCACAGTGACATACTTCCTCCAACAAGGCCACACCTCCTAATGGTGTCACTCCCTGGACCATGCATATTCAATCCACCACATAGACCAAACCAAATGATCTGGAACATGAAGCAATTCTCCTGCCTCGACCTTTCAAGTGCTAGGATTATAGGCAGGATCCACTGTCATTGAAGTATATCCTAACTAGCCACTGGAGAAGACTATGGAGTATGTTAGGGAATCTAACTCTCATTGCACAGTGTCGATGTAGCCCTTGCCAAATAAGCACGAAATAAAACCAGTGGCTCCCCACAGCTTCCAGGATAAAGTCCAAGTTCCTCACTGTGATCCAGCTCTGTTTTCCCTCCCATTGCACACACCCCCGCAGGACACCTACTGTTCCGGGCTGGAGAAGCACCTGCTTTCCTTGAGCAGGCCTTGAGCTCTTTCTGTAAACCTGTGGTACACTGGTAAACCTCAGGCTGGAATCTGCTCCAAATGTATAATATTGTGTTTACACAAATACTCTAAAATTACCTCCTTGGGTTTAGGGTGTGGTCTGGTGGTAGAGTGTTTGCTTAGCACACTTAGGGCCCTGGGTTCCATCTCTAACATGAAGAACAGAAACAAATAGCAACAACAGTAATGGAACGTTCCTGCCGCTCAGTAAAAGCCTCATTAGGCTGGTCAGAGTTATAAGGGCACCTGTTTCATTTTACTGGATTGCCTGTGTACTTAACCCCAACACTGTAAACCCCTTGAAGGCAGAGGCTGTACTAGACTATCCCTGGGGACTTAGCTCTTACAGCCTGGCCCAGAGTAAGAATCCAACAAAAGGATACATCTGGCACATCTATCCATTTTTTCTTGGATAAAACCATACCCTTCCCCATTGATCGAATCCTATCATGCATCTTTTTACCACCTCCAGTGAATTAATCTCTTTGTTGTTGTTTTGAGACAGGGTCTTGCTCTGCAGCCCAGTCTAAGCAAGGTAAGAGAGATGGGGAAATTTTGGAGCTATGGGGAATGAAAGGAGTTCCCCTCCCCATAATCTGACTGGTCTCTCTCACCAGCAGAGAAGTATCCTTACTCCTGTTCAAGACAGCTGACAATGTTCTCTGTGGAGATTTTGCTAGCACAGAGGTAACAATTTCTGGGAGTCTCAGACTAGACTATCAACTTGGTTTGCAGAAGAGATCTGTGTGAAATCTTGTCTGCTGCAATGCCCACTGGTGTCCGCAGGAACCACCTGTTCAGCTTCCTTGTTGACCCTGTGAAGAAAACAGCTTCAAATCACCAACATTTTATATATGATTATGATAAAGATCATGAAGCTCTCTCTTGGAGAAAAGGTGGGGCTCTCAGGCAGGCTTACCTTTCTTTCCAAATGTCTCTTTCCCTCTCTTAACTGGCATGTTTAGAGTCCGTGTGTGTGTGTGTGTGTGTGTGTGTGTGTGTGTGTATGAGCATGCATGTGCTCACGAGAGGCCAGAGACTGACTTCAGGTATCTGTGTCTGTTGTCCTCTACCTTATTTTCTCAGCCAGGTTCTCTCACTAAACCTAGAATTCATGAGTTGATTACACTGGTTAGCCAGTGAACATCTTGTCTCCACCTCCACGGTACTGGGATTGTAGGTGGATTCCACACCTGGACTTTTGGGTTGTTATGTGGGCATTGGGGATTTGAACTTAGAGCCTCAATTATGCCCCACAAGCACTTGACCCACTGAGCCATCTTTCCTAACCAAACATATTTTTTGGATTTTTTTATGTATATGAATGATTTACCTGCACATATGTTTACATGTGTACTCCATATGTACCTGGTCCTGAAGAAGGCAAGAGGAGAGCACTGAATGCATTGGAACTGGAGCTGAAGTGAGTTGGTCCATGGGTGCTGGGAATTGAGGTTGTGTTCTCTGAACATTGATACTCAACCTTCCTAATGCTGTGGCCTTTTAATATAGCTCCTCATGTTGTGGTGACCTCAACCATAAAATCATTTTACTGCTACTTTTTTTTTTTTTTTTTTTGGTTTTTTGAGACAGGGTTTCTCTGTGTAGCCCTGGTTGTCCTGGAACTCACTCTGTAGACCAGGCTGGCCTCGAACTCAGAAATCCGCCTGCCTCTGCCTCCCAAGTGCTGGGATTAGAGGCGTGCACCACCACTACCTGGCTTGCTGCTACTTTTTAACTACTTTTTGCTACTGTTATGAATCATAATGTTAATGCCTTCTATGCAGGATATCTGATATGCGACCCCTCTGGGGGCTATGACCCACAGGTTGAGGAACTGCTGCTGTAGAAGAATAATAGCCAGTGTTCTTAAAAAAAATTATTTATTTCAGCACTTGAGAGGCAGAGGCAGGTGGGTTTCTGAGTTCGAGGCCAGCCTGGTCTACTGAGTGAGTTCTAGGACAGCCAGGGCTACACAGAGAAACCCTGTCTCGAAAAAACCAAAAAAAAAAAAGATTTATTTATTTCATGTATGTGAGTACACTGACAATGTCTTCAGACACACCAGAAGAGGGTATTGGATTCCATTACAGAAGGTTGTGAGCCACCATGTGGTTGCTGGGAATTGAACTCAGGACCTTTGGAAGGGCAGTCGATGAGCCATCTCTCCAGCCCTAGCCAGTGCTCTTTACTGCTAAGCCATCCCTCCAGCTACTTCCTTTTTTCAAATATCTTTCAATTAAAAAAAAAAAAAAGAATACAACTCCAAACTTGCTAGCCCTTAAATGCTTTTGTAAATCAGTTTTTTACTTAATTAAAATATAATTACATAATTTCTATTTCTTCTTCCACCTCTCCCATGCCCTCTTTAGTTAGTATTGTTATATATATACACATAAGTATACATATGCAAATAAATATGTAAATGCAAGCTTCTGGGTCTGCTCAGCGTGGGCTTGTACTTGTGTTTCTTGGACGGGCCACTCCGTGTTGGACAACCTTTTAGGAGACTCATCCTGGCGAAGACTAGTTCTCTCGGTTCTTCGTCTAGGGCTGGGACACGTGAGATGCTTCCCATCCATCTTGGCACATCAACTGAGGTTGCCATTGTTCAGTTCTGGTTTAATTTAAGCAGCCATGCTGTTGAGATTTCATGAGATAGCATGCAATTGCTTCCTCTGTTGAAGCCGTGAATCCCGGGTTGACCTGCGGTCCCTGAATTTCTAAGCGATTAAAGGAACTGCTTAGACTGCTGAGGGTGGCAGAAGGCCCTGTGAGTGCTGCTACTAGGATGGAAGCGCATCCTAGGACTTGGAATCCCGGGAACCACGCAGCTCTGAGAGGAAGCCTTCTCAGCAGGGCACTGCAGCTCCCAGGGGCGGGGATCCCCAGGTGGGCTCAGGGGCTCAGTCCCGCTCCCCTTCTCCCCTTCTCCGTTGCTTCTTGGCTTCTTCCAATGAGGGAGTCACACCAGGCAGCAAATCTCCCAAACGAAAATTTTTGGAGGGTTCAGGAAGTAGAGGGACGAATCCAGGGAGGACCGCCCTCTGCTCCGAGGAGTGGACAGCGGGGAAACTGGACAAAGGGCAGGGCTTATATCGGGTTTCTTAGTGGGCGGCGGAGCTTTCAGGGCAAAGATTTGGTGGGATTTCAAGTCCTGATCTCAGGCAGCTCTGGACAGGTAGGTGGGTTTCCCTGTTTAGGGATTGGTAGGTTTTCATGCTTAGCATGCTTAGGGATTGGTGGGTTGTATGTGACTTTCAGGGATTGGTGGGTTTTCTTGCTCAGGAATTGGTAGCTTTTTTTTACACCCCCTCCCCCTTTCCTGCATTGGGCCCATGGGTTGGGATGGGGAGACCTTCCCAGCCTCAGGTGGCTTTGGATAAGGTGCTAAACTGCTTGGGGAAGCTGGAAAGACGGGGTTGCCACCCCTGACAGCTTCTGCACTGGTGTTTCATGAAGGCTGTAGACTGGGGGAAGGGGGCAAGGGGGAGGAGATGGGGCGAAAGGAGATGGACCACTATGAACAGCTCCTGTGAGGCTGGCTGAGGAGGTGTCGCCTTTTTTTAACAGGATCCGCCATTTTCAGCCTCAGGATGGGGTCACAAAGGCTGGGTTTGCAGCTTTGGTAACTCTTGTGGCTCTCCACTCAGGGACTACAGGCATAAATAAGTAAATCTTTTTTTAAAAAGAGGCAAAAAGAATAATCTTAATGTACTCTGAAAGCTTGAGGTGCCTTGTAAGTGGAAGTATGTTAAGTGACATACTTGTCTTGTAATCCCAGCACATTGTTGTTGAGGCAGGAGGATTGCTTTAAGTTCAAAGCCAGCCTAGACTACACAGTAAGTTCAAGCCTTGTCAAGAGGACAAGAAGGGGACACAGTGCACACCAGAAGGGGGCATCAGACCCCATTTCAGATGGTTGTGAGCCACCATGTGGGTGCTGGGATTTGAACTCAGGACCTCTGGAAGAGCAGTCGGTGCTCTTAACCACTGAGCCATCTCTCCAGCTCCTCTTTTTTTTTTTTTTTTTTTTTGCCTCTTAATCCCAGTACTTAGAAGGCTGAGGCGAGGTTGCTGTGAATTTGAGGCCAGCTTGGGTTACACAGTGAATTCCAGGCCATCCTGGGCTACACAATGACATTCTGTCTCAAAATATCATTTTTAATTTATTTCCTCACAATAACCTCAGTACTGAGAATACTGGGGTGGAGAGGTGTGTGTGTGTGTGGGGGGATTTGTTTACTAAGGGTCAACCAAGTGCAAAGCTACTTACATTGTTTTTGAAAGCTGTAATTCTTTGAGGCGAATGCTGTTTCATTTTGAAGTAGCCTAGGCTAGCCTGGAACATTCTCCTGCTTCAACTTACAGACAGCTGCTGTTTACAGTGGTGTGCTACCATGCATAATTCAGCAATATATTTTTAGATAATATAGACTGAAGAACACACAGCTATTGAGTAATAGAGCTGTTTGGAACCCAGAATTTATACTTTAAAGCTACTGCTGTTGCTAGAGCCCCTGTTCCTTGACACCAAGAGAACAGATTTTTCTATTATGTTCCTCAAGCTAGACTGATCCAAAGGAACAGTTCCTGACTTTCAGCCCACACATATTCCATCAGACCACTTTGCAATCTTTACAAAGATTAGTTTAACTAAGTATATGGTTGTGTGTGTATGTGTGTGCTTGTGTGAGCGCTTGTGCTTGCACATGCGCGCGCGCCCGTGTGTGTGTGTGTGTGTGTGTGTGTGTGTGTGTGTGTGTGTGTGTAGTGGAGTATGTGCATGAAGGCCAGAGACATTGGATCTCCTGGAGATGGAGTTATATATGGTTGTGAGTCACCTTTTCTGGTGCTGAAAACCAAACCTGAGTTCCCCTGCAAGTGCCTGAGTGCTCTCAACCGCTGAGCCATCTCTCGAGCCTCCGATTTGCATTTTACATAAAGCATGCAACAATTAGTCCCATGTCTTCCTGTAGTAAGCCTTCTCTTTTCCTTAGATTCCACAAAATAGTGTTAGCTGGGCATGGTAGCACTCACCTGTAATCCCAGCATTTAGGAGGCTGGGAAAGGAGTGACGTCAAGGCAGCCTGGCCTACATAGAAAGACTGTCTCAAAACAAAACATAGCAACAGCAAAGACCGGAGTAACTCAGCCGACTCTTCCCAGTTGTTAAAGTTATGTTTGTTCTACAGAATTCTAAATAACTGCTAGTATACTGCAGATCTACCAAGACTCCAAGCCGGACCTTTTATTTTTTAGATTTATTAATTTTATTATTGTATGCGTATGCTCGTTTACCTGCATACGTACGTACATGCACTGTGTGCATGTTCAGCGAATGTTGAGGTCAGAAGAGGGCGTCAGATCTCTCTAGAGCAGAAGTTACAGATGGTATCTGGGTGCTGGGAATGGAGCTGCGTCTTTTAGAAGAACAGCCAGGGCTCTTAATCGCTGAGCCATCGCTCTTGCAAGAGCGGGTCGCAGGGGTCGCAAGCTGGATCTTAAAGCAGCTTAGCCCAGGTTTGCACCACCAAGCCACCTTCCAAGGCCTTCAAGTAAATAATGAGTCGAACCCGACCAGCAACAAATTCCACAACTTAGTATTTCTTGCTTCTCTTCGCGCCTTTCCCCTTCATCCAATTCCTTTTTGCTTCTTAGGGTTAATCTTAAAGCCCGGTTCCTTTGCATTCCTATATCTGATTGCTTTAAGGACTTAATTGCCAGCCCCGCTTCCCTCCCGCTTCTCAGTGCGGCGGGGTTATTATGGGACCATTGTTTTATGTCCGCCGACAATTAACCCCTTGACACTCTTTTCTCGCCTCCTCCAGGTTCCTGGGATTAGAAACTGGGCCTCGTAACCTGGCAACCACTGAACTACCCGCTGAGGGTGGAAATATGGGCGTTAGGGTTTCTGCTCTGCGGTTGAGGTACTCCAGGCTCTCAACGGAAGCTAGCTGCAAAGCTAAGCGTCACGCCCCTGTTGCCATAACAACAATATATAACTCCTGCTACCCGGTTGCGTCTTCCAAAAAAAAAAAAAAAAAAAAAAACAGTCCTGGTGTCTCAGCACAAAGAATCTCTCCATAAGTACTTCTAGAGGAGCAGAGTCAGGGTATGCGCCCACTTCTGAAGGCAAATTGGGTTGGAGGGTTGAAGACTTCGTGTCAGGGTGGTGGTGCAGAGAGACCGCATTAGAAGAGCAGGGGTTGGGGGTGGAAGGGAACCCGGAGCAGGTAGGGGAGGTTTTAGGAGGACCTGTAGAACTGTATCAAAGGAAATTCAGGAAGGAGGATGCTGGACTGTGGGGCAGAGTTGGAGGCAAGGGAAGGCAGGACAGTCTGGGAGTGTGGGAAAGTGTCCCGAAGGGAGCCAGGGGGCGGGGGGCTCCAAGCAGAGACTGGGAGTCCAAAGGTGTTCTCCAACTTGAGGAAGGATGCTCAGGTGACGGAGGCTGTGTAGGGTACCTGTAAATGGAGGTGAGGGACGGGAGGGTTGATGGGGGTGGGAGCTAAGACCCCCTTTCTCAGGACCAGGACTGATTCTCATCTGACTCCAGAGCGCAGGGCGGAGAAAGATGTCGGATGAAGATGATGTGGATGACATTGATGCAGAACAGGATGAAGTGGAAAGAGAAGAGGATGACAAGGAGCTAGAGGATTGGGATGACTACAGGAAAGAGGCGGAAGAAGTCTCTGAGGAAGTGAGAGCCTGGTTAAGGAGGGCTCCTGGGGCTCGGGACTAGAGGGGAGCTGCAAAGGGACGCCTGTGTTCCCCACCTCTTGCAGTGGCTGCCCACCCCCCTCACGGAGGCCATGATGAAGGAAGGGCTTTCATTACTCTGCAAGGTTGGCAGTGGACTGGCTCACGCTTATATTAAACTGGAGGTTAAGGACAGGTGAGGACGGAGAGACGGTAGTGTCACGTGCCTTCCCCCTCTCATTCCTGAGTGTTTGGGCTATAGAGCCCGTGTGTCTGTCTCATCCCGAGCGAATGGGAAGAAATGGTGGGATTTGCTCTTCAGAATTTCCGGGACTCTGGTGACTGGGAGGGTAGCTTAGCAGTGGAGAGCTTGCCTAGGATACACCAGGCTCCGGGTTCATTCCCAACACCCAAACAACACTCTGACGCTTCTGTGGGGAGCTCTGGCGTCCCTTCACGTGTGTGGAGTCTCTGCCTGGCTCCGAGATGTAGCTGGGTCGTATGAAGGCTCCCATGGCATGTGCAAGGCACTAGTTTTGATCTGTGCACTGAAAACCAAGAGGAAAACCCCACTTGCCTCCTCTCCCCTCCCTGTCTGTTATCCCAGTACAAGCTATCTCTGCATTGCCCTCTGTCCTAGCACCTCTGCCAGTTCTCGCTGGGTTCTTATCCTTTCCGGTGGATCTCCGCCCCGCCCCGCCCCGCCCCGCACCCCCCACCCCCTCCCATCTCCTAGGGACCTCACGGACATCATCTTACTGCGATCCTATATCCATCTTCGCTACGTGGATATTTCTGAGAACCATATTACAGACTTGTCGCCGCTCAATAGTCTCACTCACCTACTGTGGCTCAAGGCCGATGGCAATCAGCTTCGGAGTGCCCGGATGAACGAACTACCCTACCTGCAGATCGCCAGTTTTTCCTACAACCAGATCATAGACACCGAAGGCATCTTTCATCCCCGTCTGGGAAGCCTGGATCTCAAAGGTGGGTCCTTAGGAAGAGAGCCACAGAACTTCCCTTCCTAGCATGGAGCTGACAGAAGTAGGCAGTATGTACTTTTTGGCTGAGCCACACAGCCATCAGTATATAGGCATTCAATTGTTAAGACACATGCTGGGCTGGGGATACAACTCAGCAGTAAAGCCTTGTCTATACACTTATACAGGGCCTAGCCAGAAAAGGAGACTTATTAAGATCATATTATTTATTTATTTATTTATTTATTTTGGTTTTTTGAGACAGGGTTTCTCTGTGTAGCCCTGGCTGTCCTGGAACTCACTGTGTAGACCAGGCTGGCCTCGAACTCAGAAATCCTCCTGCCTCTGCCTCCCAAGTGCTGGGATTAAAGGCGTGCGCCACCACCGCCCGGCTTAAATTTATTTTTAATTACATGTACATGGGTGTGTGCAGGTGTCTGCGGAGACCACAAGAAAATGTCAGCTTCCTGTGATCTGTCTGATGTGGGTGCCGGGAACTGAACCCAAGTCTTCGGAAAAAGCCACCAGGGCTCTGCCCCACTGAGTCATCTCTGCAGCCCCTCATAAAATTCTTTATGACAGTTCTCCATGCTGGAGATAGAACGATGAGCAAAGCCAAAGATCTCTCTATTCTTTAAACTAGTCCATTCTAGTTTAGGGTGATGGGCAGATAACAGTGAGTAAATAGAGTAAATACAAGGGCTGGAAAGATGGTTCAGTGGTTAAGAGCATTGACTGCTCTTCTGGAGGTCCTGAGTTCAAATCCCAGCAACCACATGGTGGCTCACAACCATCCATAATGAGATCAGATGCTCTCTTCTGGTGTGTCTGAAGACAGCTACAGTGCACTTAAATATAATAAATAAATATCGGCCGGGCGGTGGTGGTGCACGCCTTTAATCCCAGCACTTGGGAGGCAGAGGCAGGCGGATTTCTGAGTTCAAGGCCAGCCTGGTCTACAGAGTGAGTTCCAGGACAGCCGGGGCTACACAGAGAAACTCTGTCTCGAAAAAAAAAAAAACAAAAAAAAAAAAATAAAAAAAATAAAAAAAATAAAAAATAAATAAATATAATCCCTACACGCTGGAGGTTAGAGCAGGGTCGAGGAAGTTCAAAGCCAGTCTGGGTCACCTTGGCCTGCAGAGTGAAAGCCTGTCCTAAAATACAAGGGACTGAATCTAGGGTCTTGGGTGTGCTAGGCAACCACTCTTCTACTGAGCTATATGACTTTTTATTTTATTTTTATAAGATTTTTAAAGGTGAGTTTGTTTATGCATTTTATGCATGAGTGCTTTGTCTGCATGTATGTCTGCACACCAGAGGATGGCATTGAATGCTTAGCTCATGGGAAGTGGCACTATTAGTAGGTGAAACCTTACTGGAGGAGGTGTGGCCTTGTTAGAGGACATGTGTCACTGTGGAGGCGGGACTTTGAGGTCTCATATATATATGCTTAAGTCTGCGGGTGTGACACAGAGTCTCCTCCTGGCTGCCTTCTGATCAAGAACTCTCAGCTCCTCCAGCACTATGTCTGCCTTGCAGGCTATCATGCTTCAGACATGGTAATAGACTGAACTTCTGAAACTGTAAGCCAGCCCCAATTAAATGTTGCCCTTTATAAGAGTTGCCTTGGTCATGGTGTCTCTTCACAGTAATACTCCGCAATCCCAAAGTCCATATTTCACCAAACTAAAACATGGTCAGGCCTATCAGAGCCTGGTACCTACTTCTGCCTTAGTTAAGGTTTCGTTGCTGTGAAGAGACACCGTGGGCCAAGCATATTCAAACCACCACAGACGGACTGTGAGTCACATGTGATCGCTAGGGATGGAACTCAGAAGCTCTGGAACAGCAGGCCGGGCTCTGAGCCACTAAAACCATCTCGTCAGCCCTGACAATTACTTTTAATTTTTGAGAAGGAGTCTTGTAAATTTCTGAAGCTGGACTTGAACTCTGTCAGTAGTAGCCCAGGAAGGCCGTAGCTTCTGCTACTTCAGGCTCCTAGGTAGTAGATGGGACTGTAGGTCTGAACTACTAGGCCCAGCACAGATGACAATTTCACACTGGTTGTTTAGGGGAAACACCACCTGACCAAAGATGTTCAGGAAGGAATCATGTCAGCCATGAGCGTTGCTCAGGCATTACTGATTCATTGTCAAAGCATAGATGGGCAGACCGGGGTCCACGGTCCTCAGAGCTCCAAAGGTGTTAGTCCTGGGTTGTTCCTCCACCCTGCATCAGAGCAGGAGATGCTATGGGGGGGGGGGGCATGTCTCCTGCTGAGCCTTGACAATGGACCTTTGAGATCTCCATTTCCTCTTTTCCAACAGGAAACCGAATCCGCCAGGTGACTGGTCTGGACCCCGAAAGACTGACAAGCCTGCATACCCTTGAGCTCCGGGGGAACCAGCTAGAAACCACAACAGGAATTAACCTTCCTAAGCTAAAGAATCTCTACCTGGTAGCTCACTGGGCCCTCAGGTGGCACAGGGAAGGGAGCACAGCCTTGGCTTCTAGTAGGCTCAGCTTGTAGATTCAGCACCATGGTGGGGATGTGGCCTTGCACGGCGCCCGATGCCGTGGAAATATAAAATTAGAACACTAAGCACAAGCTTATGTTTATAATGCTAGCACTTGGGAGGCTGGTTAAGGAGGACTTCTGAGAGTTAGAGGCCAGCCTGGGCTACAGAATAAGAATAAGGGAAAGGAGGAGAGGAGGGGAGAGGGAGAGAGGAAGGCAGGGCTACAATATATGATGTGTGAAAAATGCGGAGAAAATTGTTTTGATACAGGTTGTTGCAAAATGTTCTTTTCAGGTACAGAGAACAGGCGAAAAAGGCCACTTAAATATTCATTTGTTTATTTATTGAGACAGGGTTTTATGTAGCCCATGTTGACCTGAAATCACTATGTACCTGAGGATGACCTTGAACTCCCCTCATCCTCCTCCCTCCACCTCCCAAGTGTCAGAATCCCAGTATTTACCATTATAACCCTGTGTGTGTGTGTGTGTGTGTGTGTGTGTGTGTACACTGGTTTTTGTTTTATTAAGGCAGAGTTTCTCAGCCGGGCGGTGGTGGCGCACGCCTTTAATCCTAGCACTTGGGAGGCAGAGGCAGGTGGATTTCTGAGTTCGAGGCCAGCCTGGTCTACAGAGCGAGTTCCAGGACAACCAGGGCTATACAGAGAAACCCTGTCTCGAAAAACCAAAAAAAAAAAAAAAAAATACAACAAAAAAAAAGAAAGGCAGAGTTTCTCTAGTTTCTCTGTGTAGCCCTGGCTGTCCTGGAACTCTCTGTAGGCCAGGCTGGCCTCGAACTCAGAGATTCAACTGCCTCTGCCTCCCAAGTGCACAACTGCACACCTATAGCTGGGCAGTGCAGTGCTGTAGGAGAGCTCTACCTCTAAAGCATTCTCCCTGGCCCAGAACAATGGTGTTTCTAGGCAGTGCAGTGCTGTAGGAGAGCTCTACCTCTAAAGCGTTCTCCCTGGCCCAGAACAATGGTGTTTCTAGGCAGTGCAGTGCTGTAGGAGAGCTCTACCTCTAAAGCATTCGCCCTGGCCCAGAACAATGGTGTTTCTAGGCAGTGCAGTGCTGTAGGAGAGCTCTACCTCTAAAGCGTTCTCCCTGGCCCAGAACAATGGTGTTTCTAGTTTCTACTGACAGATTTGCTGCTGCTGCTGTTCTGCGAAATCTGTCTTCGGGCTTCTTTCTCTTTAAAAAAATTATTTATTATGTATACCGCATTCTGTCTGCATGTATGCCTGCAGGTCAGAAGAGGGCACTGGATCTCATTACAGATAGTTATGAGCCTCCACGTGGTTCCTGGGAATTGAACTCAGGACCTCAGGAAGAACAGCCAGTGCTCTTAACCTCTGAGCCATCTCTCCAGTCCTTCTTTCTCTTTACAATCACTTCTTACTTTGTATTTGGGGCATGCACGGCACGGCACAAGGATTAACAGCGAGCATTGGCTCTCGTTCCACCACGTGGGTGCAGGGGAATGAACTTAGGTTGTTGGCCGTGACTGGGCCACCACACATAGGTCTGCACTTCTTCATTCTCCACATCGCACCATCTGTCCCCACCCCCCTTCACCACGCCCACGCTACTCACGCCCACGCCCACGCTACCCACGCCCACGCTTCTCGGATTTCTTCTTGGCTTCACCTTTTCCAATTCCCTCTCTCTGCTCCCCACCCTGGGTCAATGTCACCGTATGCCGGGATGTAGGCTCAAAACCTGCTGAAGAAGGTAGAGGGCCTGGAGAACCTGAGTAACTTGACCACGCTGCATCTGCGAGACAACCAGATTGACACTTTGGATGGCTTCTCCAAGGAAATGAAGTCACTGCAGTACCTCAACCTGAGGTATGAGCGTGCATCTTCTCTAAGACCCACCTCATACCTGTCCATCACCAAGAGCAACTTCTGAGTCCGTGGTCCTCTCCCAGTCCTTCTCATCCTGCCCTCTGCTCTCCTCTCTTCTGCATTTGCCTCGAAGACTAACACAAAGATCTTCCTGGGAGCTCGGGATTCCTATATTAATTCAATCTATAGTGAATAAGACCATACTGTGTTTAGTAGGACATATTCTGTGTTTTAGGGACACCTAAAAGACACAGAAGTTTTCCTCTTTTTCTTTCTTTTCTGTTTTGTTTTTGTTGTTTCCTCAAAATGTTTTTTTTTCTGTGTAGCCCCGACTGTCCTGGAACTCACCCTGTAGACCAGCCTGGCTTTGAAATCACAAAGATCCACCTGCCTCTGCCTCCTCAGTGCTGGGATTAAAGGCGCGCACCACCACTGTCCACTACTACCGAGCTTCCTTTTCATTTTTAAATATAAGAATCTTTCAATGTCCCCTGGATTGGCTCCAATCTCTCAGCCTCAGCCTCCTGGACAGCTGAGGTCATAGGCATCCAACTCTATGGCTGTGTTTAAGTGAGTCACAGTCGGACACCAGTGCTCTTTTCATGGCTGTATCCTATGAAAATGTAAATGCCTTTCTCCCCCTCCTAGGCCCCAATTACCCTTTCCACTCCTTGTCTCCTTTCTCCTGAACTGAGAACTACCTGTAAAGAACAGCCTTTAACTTTTATATTAAACATAAGATGTAGTCCGCCAGAGGATGGTGGCGGCACACGCCTTTAATCCCAGAACTCAGGAGGCAGAGGCAGGCAGATCTTTGAGTTTGAGGCCAGCATGGTCTACGGAGTGATTTTTCAGGACAGCCAGGGCTACACACTGGAAGTCTTGGAGAAAGATAGAAAGAAAGAAAGAAAGAAAGAAAGAAAGAAAGAAAGAAAGGAAGAAAAAACTCAAAACTTCAAGGTCAGATATGGTGGCACATGCCCATAATCCTAGGACTTGGGAGTCAAAGGCAGGAGGATTGCTGCAAGTTTGAGGGGGTGGCCAGACTCACATAGTGAGAAGAAGGTCTATACCAGCCAGGGATACATAGTGAAACTGTCAACAACAATAACAACAACAGCAACTAAACAATAACAGCATTGAAAAGAACCAGATGTGGTAGCTCATGCCTTTAATTCCGGCACTCAGGAGGCTGAAGCAGGAGGATTTCTGTGAGTTTGAGGCCAGCTTGGGTTGCAGAGCCAGATTCTGTCACCCCCTCCAACACACACACACACACACACACACACACACACACACACACACGGAAGAAGGAGATGGATGAACATAGACAGGATCAGAGGGATTTTTCTCTAAGCTCCTCTTTTCTGATGGAAAATTTTAAATTTTTTTCCTGTGGTTCTATTGATCAAACCCAGGGCCTTGTGCATGTAAGATATATACTCTATCACTGAGCCTAACTAACAAAATGCCAGTAGAGCTCAAAGTGAGGCGTGCTCCACAAGGCCCGGGCACCTGTGGAGATCAGTCTGGAATGTTTAGGAATGGATTCATAAATGTTTGGAAGCATGCCACTCCACGCAGAGTTTTGGAAAGAAGTACATTAGAAGACTGAGCTTTTTATTCAAGCTGGGAGACTCAATCCATCCCTAGCTCTGGGTTCCTTACTTAAGGAAGTACCCCCACCCCAGAGCACCCCACTCTTAGGCCAGAGATCCTCCTCTGCTCACCTGATCCTTCAGACCCCTGTGTTGGTATGGCTGACACACAGAAAATGTCTGCTCCTATAAGGGACATTTGCCCCTCTTCTCCAAATACAAGATGGGATGAGGCCTGGCTTTGCTGCCCCAAAGTTTTAAGATGACACATCGCATGGCATTTAGGGATTCTGTGAAGGGTAGAGGAGGGATTAGGGAATTGCCTCCCGACAAGTCTGGTCCTCAACCATCATCACTTCCAGGGCTCCAGAGTTGCTTCCAGGAGGCGCTCTTACAAAGGAAGCCCAATTCCTAGCTAACAATCAAAGCCCATTTTCCTGAGTTAACCCCTCCCTGGCCTCATCCACAGGAGTAATATGATTAGTGATCTAGCAGAGCTGGCCAAACTGCGGGACCTGCCCAAGCTTCGAGCCCTGGTGCTGCTGGACAATCCATGTGCTGATGAAACAGACTACCGCCAGGAGGCCCTGGTGCAGATGGTGCGCCTAGAGCGCCTGGACAAAGAGTTCTATGAGGACGAGGACCGGGCAGAGGCTGAGGAGATTCGTCAGAGGCTGAAGGAGCAGGAGCAAGAACTCTATCCGGACCAGGACATGGAACCGTACTTGCCACCAGTTTAGAGGCTCTCCGGACCTGCAGGGACAGTAAAGGTGAAGTTTGGAAGACAGTCCCAGGAGGTCAAAGGCTGGGCACACAGGAGAAGAGGACAGTTAGGGGCTGCAGCCATCTTAGCTATGAAGGAAGGATGAGAGAGGCTAGGGAAGTTGTAATAAGAGACACGGGAGATCAGAGAAGGGAGAATTAGCGAGAGAGAGAGAGAGAGAGAGAGAGAGAGAGAGAGAGAGAGAGAGAGACAGGAGCGCTATGCAGACATAGCTGGCAGAGACCGGTGGGAAGGAATCGGTCTGGAGTTCATGAGGGAAGGAGGTGGTTGGTGGTATATGGAGGATGTAGCTGGGCCAGGGAAAAGATGCTGCACTCAAAATCTGAAGCTAAAAATAACAGGACACAGGGGTGGGGAGGCGAAAGGAGGGCAGGATGAGGCAGAGACCGAGAGGCCTGAGGATGTGGGCATTGCAGTAGGGCACACACGATTTACTTCTCTTTTCCAGGAGGCCGAGGACACCGGCCTCAAGAACTGAGAAGACTCCAATGGGGGAACACCACGTTCACAGCCCTGTCACAGGAAGTGGGAGATGCTCCTTTTTGTCCCAGTCTGCAAATCCATCACATCCCAAGGTCCAGGCTCCTTGGCAGTCATCTCTGTGGGGCTTGTTCTGTGGGCCTAAATTCCTAAGCACAGCTCGCAGGCAGGTCTGGGGCAACTAGGATGCTAGTCGGGGCTGTCTGGAGCGAGGAGCTGAGGAAGTGGGCTGTGATGGGCCAGTTCAGGTTTCAAATAAAAAGGCGTTTTTATATTCTTGTGTCTGACCGAGTTCGTGAACCCCTGCGGTGGGCTTCTCCTTCAGTCTGGGTTAGTACCTGCCTCAGTACTGGAATGAGGCGACGCCTGCTTCCCTCGAGTTGGCTGGACATGGGTTAGGAGCAGTCCGTGTGTTTAAGGGATTGCCAGCCTGGTCCTGGATCGTCCCGGCCCTTCCCCCACCCGTTCGGTTCCCCACCACCACCCGCGCTGCGCTCGTACGTGCGTCTCCGTCTCCGCCTGCAGCTCTTGACTCATCGGGGGCCCCCGGGTCACATGCGCCCGTCCGGCGCTATAGGCGCCGCCCCCTGCCCGCCCCCCGCCCGCGCTGGGAGCCGCAGCCGCCGCCACTCCTGCTCTCTCTGCGCCGCCGCCGCCGCCACCACCGCCACTGCCTCCACCACCGCCACCGCCATCGGCTGAGTCTGCAGTCCTCGAGGTGAGGCCCGTATCGGGCCGCATCCCCTTACTCGCTCCTTGTCGCCTCCACTCCCCGTAGTCTTGGGCTTAGCGCCCCAGGCGGGTGCATACCTGACTGTCACCTGCCTTCCCTGGCACCCTCCATCCCCGGCCTTCCTGGACAGCTCCCGGCTTTCTGGCTGTCGCCTCCTTCTGGTTTAGGTACCAGCTTTCTGCATCCGCTTCTCTAACTGCATGGTTCCACCCTCGCCTGCCCCTCTCCCAGCGCCGGTATTCGTCTTAGGGTCCTGCCAATTTGTTTAAGTTCGATGTCTCCGCAGGCGGCGCGTGTTTTCCTGGCACGTTCTTTTTTCCTTTGCGTTTGCGAAGATATCCTCTCACCTTTCCTTGGCTGCCTCAGACTTGCTCTAGACTCGTCCTTTGGTCCCTTCTTCTCTTCCCCTCTCTCTGACATTTCATGCTTGGGGGGTGGGGGAAGGGATAGGAGGAGTGGGGAATTTGTCCGGGGGTAGAAAAGCGATGGGTCTACCTCACCATTCCCCGCTGTAGCCTCTAGGGACTCGAGGCCTAGGCCCAGGACGCTGTCCCCAGCCTCCTTTTGAAATGAGGAGCTCGTGTTTGGGAGAGAGGTGACGACCCCGGAGTGTTTTCTAGACCTTGTGTATATGGACTGTCGAGCTGGGGCTCCGCCTGCCCAGACAGCCCCTCTCCTTTCTGTTTCAAGGCCCAAGGAAAAGAAATGCCAGGCTGGCAGCCATCCCGCCTGGGGAAGTCTAGGGGAACCCCACTGGTCTGTGAAGCTGTTGAGGGGCGAAGAAATCGCTGCTTGCCCCTCCCCTCTTCACTGCGGTGTTCTCCCATCTTGTCATGAGATGTACCCCGCCCCTACTGCAGTGACCTCCCCTTCCTCACTGCATTGACCTTCTCCTCTCTCCACCGGGAAGGAAGAACCCCCTTCTACAGTTCCTGATTGCAGCCCGCTCCTCCCCACCCCCTACCCACTGCAGTAACCTCTTTCCCAGCCCTCCCAGCCTCTGGCCCCTCCCACTGGCCCCAGGCTCCACCCTTCTAAGCCTCTTATCTTTCTCCTTCCTCCACTTCCACCCAAGGAGATCCCAGCCATCATGTCGATAGAGAAGATCTGGGCCCGAGAGATCTTGGACTCCCGTGGGAATCCCACCGTGGAGGTGGATCTCTATACCGCCAAAGGTGATGGGCGGAGCACCGACTGTCCATAGCTCCTACTTCCCCTATGCTGGGTCTGGGAAGGGTTGAGAGGTCTTCCTTCAAATCCAGGGGCTGTGGGGTGCTAGGCCAGGTTCCCAAGGCTGGATTGTGGAGTCTGATCTTCCTTGGCTCGTGGATCCAGGCTCGGTGGGTCTGTGTTCTAGTTCAGAGTGAGGAAGGTCCTGCCTGCGTGAGCACAGGAGCACGCATGCTCTGCCTAGCATAGCTCTGTTTCTGAGGCCTCCCACTTGTGCCTATGAGGTCTCAGTTGAGCAGACGAGGTGGCCCTGCTTGTTCAACTGACACGGTGTCTGCGAGAGTGTGTGTATCTGTGTGTGGTATCAGGGAACCTTGTAGGAAGAAGTCTGGATGTGGCAGGCCAGAGTTTAGGCTAGAAGGCTCAGAGAATCCTTGGCCCCAGAGTTTTCTCCCTCCTTCCTCAAGTCTTGTCTTCTTCCAGGTCTTTTCCGGGCTGCAGTCCCCAGTGGGGCCTCCACTGGCATCTATGAGGCCCTGGAGCTAAGGGACGGGGACAAACAGCGTTACTTAGGGAAAGGTGATGGATGGCTCTCCTCTCCTAGCATGCCCCAGTCCCCTAGATGCCTTCCCCTGCCTCTCCTTCCTCTCCACCCCCTCCTCCTGGCCTGACCAGTCCCTTTTTCTTTTCTCTAGGTGTCCTGAAGGCAGTGGACCACATCAACAGCAGGATTGCACCGGCCCTCATCAGCTCGGTGAGGCCTGTTCTTTCCTGGGGGGGAGGAGGGGGGAGTGAGTGGCTGCTAGGCCAGAATCCTAGGAGAAATCTTGGATCCAGGGAGGGACAAGGGGAGGCAAAAACAAACAAACAAACAAACAAAACCTAACAACCCACAACCCTCCCAAACCCCCCACTCTTTAGGAATTGTAGTTACAAATGCAAGGGTTGGAAAAATACTGCTAACTGCCCCTGTAGGAACTCAAGGTCCCAAAGGCTAAAGGCTGGCAGGGCAGGGGTCTGGTGGTACCCCGCGCAGACATAAGGCTATGCGTGAGTAGGGGGCCCTCTGCCTTAGGGTCCAGCCTTCATCTTGGCTCTGCCTACAGGGTCTCTCCGTGGTGGAGCAGGAGAAATTGGACAACTTGATGCTGGAGCTGGACGGGACTGAGAATAAATGTAAGCAGGGGCTGGGTGGGGAGGGGTGGTAAGCACAGAGAACTTAGGAGCCAGCCGTGCTGGGGACACTTGGACCGTCAGAGAACCTCCTCCTCCCTCACCCAAAGCCACTGCAGTAGGAGGGGGTGACACTAGACAGAAGGAAGAACTTCTTAAAGCATGACGACAGGAGTTGGCATGAGGTAGTCTGGGGGATGTTTAGGAAGAGGCGAGGCCTTCCCTTTCTTGTCACCTCTGTCCCCAACACCTCTATTAGTAGTAGAAAATGAATGAATTGCTGTTGGGGGCGAGGGTGGGATGTCTCTTTTACTGGCTTTCCTTGGGAGGCATATAGGTGGAGGCAGGGGCTTCAAGAGAGGGGGACATTTTTACTCAGCGCCTTCCTCTGTAATCTCCCAGCCAAGTTTGGGGCCAATGCCATCCTGGGTGTGTCCCTGGCCGTGTGTAAGGCTGGGGCAGCTGAGAAGGACTTGCCCCTCTATCGCCACATTGCTCAACTGGCCGGGAACTCCGACCTCATCCTGCCTGTGCCGGTGAGCACTGCGCATGCCCAGCTTCTTCCGGGGGAGGAGGGAGCATGCAGCCAGGTGAGGGATGAGGGGGGAGGAAGGTGAGCAGGCAGCTACCGAGATAGGATGGGAACGTGAGACCTGAGCCTGGCATCTGAGGATCTCAGGTTGGCATTCTCAGGGGTAGGAGGAAAAGGCTCTGACTTTTCTGTAACTCTGTGACCATCTGTGGCTCCCCAGGCCTTTAATGTGATCAACGGCGGCTCTCATGCTGGGAACAAGTTGGCCATGCAGGAGTTCATGATCCTCCCAGTGGGCGCTGAGAGCTTTCGGGATGCCATGCGACTTGGGGCAGAGGTGTACCACACACTCAAAGGGGTCATCAAGGACAAGTACGGCAAGGATGCCACTAACGTGGGGGATGAAGGCGGCTTTGCTCCCAATATCCTGGAGAACAGCGAAGGTGAGGCCCAGAGGCCTTACTCCAGCTCTGAGTCTCACGTTGGGAAAGCTGGCTCGTGCGGGCCCTGCAGGGTACTGGTGGAAGGTCCTTGAACCTCTGAAAATCTCATGAGGTAGCAAGTAGTCTCTAGGGTGGGTTCCCGGACCTTCCAGTTCCACTCACAGACCTTGGAGCTCGGTCTGTTACCTGCCCAGCCAAACCTGGTTAGCATAGGTCCTCACTGGACTGCTGAGAGTATTGGTAAGTGGTCTGGGTAAGGTCCAGCTCATCTTTTAATGCCGCAGTCTTTGTTAGATGATATACACCATGCTCCAGGGAGGTACTCCACATTGGTACCATCCCCTTCCCAGCCCCTTGGGTATCTAGGATTCCTATATTCCCTGTGCTGCAGGAGAATCAGAAATATAAAGGTAGCGGTTAAAGTGAAGGGACCAGCCAGACGGTGGTGGCACACGCCTTTTATCCCAGCACTTGGAAGGCAGAGGCAGAAGAATCTCTGAGTTCGAGGCCAGCCTGGTCTACAAAATGAGTTCCAGGACAGCCAGGGCTACACAGCGAAAACCTATTGAAAACAAACAAATAAGACAAAAAGTGAAAGTACTAGCCAGGGGTGTGGTTCAGGGGTAGAGGGCCTGCTCAGCCTGTTCGAGGCCACCACTCCCCACCCAAATGTATATACATGCATACATGCACATACGTGTAAGTGCACATGTATTCATATGCATTCACGCAGACTCTGCAATCAGATTACTTGCATTTATTTGAATTCTGAAGAGTTATTGGCTGGAATCCCCAACACCTGGGAGACTGAAGCACAGGGGTTGCTCTGAGCTTGGAGCCCGGGCTACACGAAACCCTGTCTAAAAAGAGAAAAGAGAATAATGATAATAATAAAGACACAGAAGTGGTCTTTCAAAGAGCCAAGCATTTGAGCAGGGCATGGAGGTGCAGATCCTTAATCCCAGGTAGAGGCAGGTACATCTGGTCTACACAGAGAGTTCAGAGCTAGAATCTGGGGCTACATTGTAAGAACCAGTCTCAAAACAAAACAAGGCGGGGGTGGGGGTGGGGGAGGAATGATCTGAGTTCTAGAAGTATCACTGAGGATTAAATGAGATAATACACACACAGTGCTAACATGAGGCGATACTAGAGAAAGCCGCTATTAAGGCTCAGTAGTTCAGGACATTTGCTGCTCTTGCAGAGGTCTCAGGTTTGTTCACAGCATCCGTTTGGTTCCAGGGGATCTAACACTCTGACATCTGTGGGTAGCAGCATGCACACGGAGCATGTACATACCTGCAGAGGGGAAAACACTTAATACACATGAGTTATTTTTAAAGAACACACACACACACACACACATACACACACACACACACCCTGCTAGCCAGGGCCTGGTGGTCCTGGTCTAGCATCCCAACCATTTAGAGGCTGAGGCAGGAGAATTGAAAATTCAAGCTTTAGCTACAGAGTGAGTTCAAGGCCAGCCTGAGCAACTTAGACCTTTTCTCTAAATGGAAAAAAAAAAGGCAGGAGTGTGGCTCAGTGGCAAAGAACTTGCTTCAAATGAATGAGGTCTTTAGGTTCAAGTCCCAGCACCAGCATAATGTGGGGCTTGGCGGAGGGGGACCAACGCTAGTAACTAGTGACACAATTCTACTCTTCTGTCTCCCTAGATAGCCTCTCTCCACAGACCCTAGCCACACCTCCCTTCCAACAGTCCCCTCCTAACACGCGGAGTTGCTTTTCTCGCCCTCCTTCCTTCACACCTATTTCTCCAACTTAACAATTTCACTGGATTTGTCCCTAGCCTTGGAGCTGGTGAAGGAAGCGATCGACAAGGCCGGCTACACGGAAAAGATGGTGATCGGCATGGACGTGGCTGCCTCTGAGTTTTACCGTGATGGCAAATACGACTTGGATTTCAAGTCTCCTGCTGATCCTTCCCGATACATCACTGGGGACCAGCTGGGGGCACTCTACCAGGACTTTGTCCGGAACTATCCCGGTGAGAGCAAGGGATTGTGGGAGATAGGAAAGGGAAAGAATGGAGATGGGGAGATAGGCAAAGGTGAACTTTATGGGGTGCAGAGTCTGGGGCCAGGTGAGGTCCTGAGGAGGCTGAGAAGCAAGGAGAATGGGCAACAGGTTCTTGTAGAGCGGCGCCTTGAGTGACATGTGACTGCGCATGAAGCCAGGATGGCGGCTCCTCTGTCTGTTTCAGAACCTGGGCTCTGAGAGCTCCTGGAGTTCTAGGGAAGGACTTTGGAAGGAGCCAGGGATGGGAAAAACATGAATGGATGTGACAGAAAAGTGCCAGGCTTTGGTATCTTTGATTGATGAAGGCAGATACTGAATGGAGTTGGTGCGGCTGCCTGGGGGGACTGTGTTGGGGGGATCACTGAGATACAGTTTCCACAGCTACCTAGGCCCTCCATCCCGCTCCACGGAGGTGGTTGGCCTCCATCAGAGCAGGCTTCTCTGGGAAGAACCAATCCCCTCTCCACTCCCTCCGCAGTGGTCTCCATTGAAGACCCATTTGACCAGGATGACTGGGCAGCTTGGTCCAAGTTCACAGCCAACGTCGGCATCCAGATAGTGGGCGATGACCTGACGGTGACCAACCCCAAGCGCATCGAGCGGGCAGTGGAGGAGAAGGCCTGCAACTGTTTGCTGCTCAAGGTCAATCAGATTGGCTCAGTCACAGAAGCCATTCAAGCGTGAGTGGCTTCTGGCCTCCTCCTCTTGCGAGCCCTCCTAGCTGGATTCTGCCTTGGAATCCTGGCGAACCCTTCGCGCTCCTCTCACTTCGAGTCTCTCTATAGTTCATGATCTGCCCCCACGCCCCTTAGTCACCTTCCTCCGGGTGCTTCCTGACGTAGATCAAACCCCGGGGCCTGGGAGGGAATAGCTGGTTTCTGGGCAGGTCAGTGCTGGTGTACGCTGCAGGTGCAAGCTGGCCCAGGAGAATGGCTGGGGGGTTATGGTGAGCCACCGCTCTGGAGAAACTGAGGACACGTTCATTGCTGACCTCGTAGTGGGACTGTGTACAGGCCAGGTGAGTAGTCACTACAGGGAGGTGTCTCCTGTGGGATTAGGAGAGATCTTTGTGGGGTCGGTGGGTTCTAGGCCCGGGTGGGTACTGTCCTGCCAAAAATTTGAGAGTCAGAGAAGTTTCAAGAGTAGAAGTCTGGCCCGGCATAGAGGCATAGGCCTTTAATCTCAGCACTCAGGAGGCAGAGGCAGATGGATCTCTGTGAGTTTAAGGCCAGCTTGGTTTGTATAGTGAGTTGCAGGGCTACACTGAGGGACTCCTTAACAAGCAAACAGTAAAAAGAGTAGAAGTTCTGGGCTGGTGAGATGGCTCAGCAGGTCCAAGTGCCCGGGAGTAAGCCTGGCTATGAGCTTCAGTCTGACTCGTGGGACCCACAGGTTAGAAGGAGAGAACCATCTCCCACCAGTTGTCCTCTGACCTCCAAATGCACACCATGGCAAGAGCAGATCCACAGGCATGTACACAGACACAAAATAAAGTATTAATTTTTATAATTAATTAACTAATACAAATACAGATGTTTTAGGGCTGGAGGTTTAGCTCAGTTACAGAGTACTTGCCTAGCATGTGCAAGATCCTAGGTTCCATTTTTAAAAAGGGGGTGGGGTAGGGCTGGAGAGATGGCTCAGTGGTTAAGAGCACTGGCTGCTCTTCCAGAGGTCCTGAGTTCAATTCCCAGCAGCCACATGGTGACTCACAACCATCTGTAATGGGATCTGATGCCCTCTTCTGGTGTGTCTGAAGACAGCAACAATGTACTCACATACATTAAATAAATAAATAAATATTTTTTAAAAAAGGGGGGGTGGGGTAGGATATGACGCTGCATACCTTTAGTCCTAGCACTCAGGAGATAGAGGCAGGAGGATCTCTCTATAAGTTCAAGACCAGCTTAGTCTACATAGCAAGTTCCAAGACAGCTTAGGCTACGTAGTAAAACTCTGTCTCAAAAAAACAAGCAAGGGGCTGGAGAAATGGCTCAGTGGTTAAGAGCACTGACTGTTCTTCCAAAGGTCCTGAGTTCAATTCCCAGCACCCACATGGTGGCTCACAACCATCTGTAAAGGGATCTGATGCCCTCTTCTGGTGTGTCTGAAGACAGCTACAGTGTACTCATATAAATAAAATAAATAAATCTTTTAAACAAACAAACAAACAAAAAGACGTGGACTTGGTGATACATGTCTTTGGGAAACAGAGGCAGGAGGATCAGGAATTCAAGGCTAACCTGTCCCTTTTGAGGCCAACTTTCATAAAATTGTCTCAAAATAAAAAACATGTGTGTATGTGTAGGGGGAGTAGGGTTGTCTTATCAAGTGAAGGAAATCTTTAAATGGCATATCTCCTGGAATGTTTCAGATCAAGACTGGTGCCCCATGCAGATCTGAACGTCTGGCGAAGTACAACCAGCTCATGAGGTGAGGAGGGTCCCTGAAGAACAAGAACCCGAGACCCAGGGCTAAACACCCCACTAGGCCACCATTCCATTTCTCGAACCCAGGAGCTGGATGATAGTTGATGCCAAAAAAATAGTTTTGCTTAGTGGGCTCAGGGATGGTCTGATTGACAGGTCACTAACGGTCCACGAAAGCCAGGGAATGTTCACCTCAGGGCAGTCCTCAAAGGAGGACCCTGGGAGGAAGCTGACCCCTTCTTGTCCCCTGACTGCTCCCCTTCCGGATCGCCTGTCAGGATTGAAGAAGAGCTGGGGGATGAGGCTCGCTTCGCGGGACATAATTTCCGAAATCCCAGCGTGCTGTGACCCCCCCCCCGCCCCGCTTGCCTGAACACGGGAACATCTCATTCTCCTGGAGCCTCTTTCTTGCTGTCCCGACCTGCCGTAGTCACTCTGATACCCTGAGCCCCAAGTCACCCAGAACGCCTCAACTCCCCTGCTCCGGCTGTTCTTGGCTTCCACAACCCCTTGCTGTCTCTGCTCTTCCTCCTCTCTGGGCCCCATTTTTGGGGGGATTCCAGTCTTCCCACTTTCCCTTCTAGTCTCTCTTCTCTTTAAAAAAAAAAAAAGATTAGAAGGGGGTTCACAGAAGAACTGTCAGTGTCTGACAGGAGCTTCAGGATTGGTGTGTTGGGGTGTTTAAAGTGGGGCCGTGGGGCATGAGAGCTTCACTGCTTTCCATGTTGCATATAAGCCTTGAACGATGCACAGAACTGGTGTTTGGGGAGTGCTGGACGTGTGGTCATGCTTGGTTAAGGCGTGTGTGTGTGTGTGTGTGTGTGTGTGTGATTTATTTTTTTTTATTTATTTATTTATTTATTTATTTATTTATTTATTTATCCGTGGTTAGTCATGTCCCGTTAACTCTACAGTCTGAAAGTGACCCAACTTGACAGGACTAGGCATCAGTAGTTTCATGTGGCTTCATTCCAAGTTGACCTGGGACGGGAGGTTTTGCTAGCATGGGAAGGGGAACAGGAAAGGGCCTTAGCAGTTGTTTCATTTGGTGCACTAACCGAAGCTCAGTACTTTACAGAACGGGGCTGTGTACCTGGGGGGCTTTCCTCCTATAACTCTTTCCCCAGCCCTAGGTTCCTCAGTCTTTCTCCGGCTGCACCAGAGCTCTGCCTCACTTCCCTGTGCCATGTTCCACAGTTGCTGCCATCTCTGTGGCGTTGCAATGACCACCACCATTAAAGTCTGAATCACAGTGCACCACCCCTTGTCTGAGGACTTTTACTCTCTGCTCCATATGAGAGGAGAAAGACAGGACTGGATATCAGTGAACCCAGAATAGCAGATCTGGGGAGGGCTCAAAAATTGGCAAGCCACTGGTCATGACCAAGTCTGCAGCACTGATGGTTATGTGGGATCCGTGGTGTTTGCTTGTTTAGTTTTCAAGACAGGGTTTCTATGTGTCGCCCTGGCTGTCCTGGAACTCACTCTGTAGACCAGGCTGGCCCCGAGTTTAAAGACATTAGCCTGCCTCTGCCTCCCGAGAGCTGGGATTAAAAGCATGTCCCACCACACCCGTGGCCCGGGAGTCCCTCAAACATCAGGGATTGAGTGTATCTGGGGTGAGGAATAAGGCGTTTGGTTACCAAAGTCTTTGACCAAAGCAGGAATAAAGTAGTAGACTAAAAACTAAAGCATTCCTGTACTGGTCTTCAACAGAATCCCTGACGGCTTTGAAATGAGAATATCATGGCCACTGACTCCTTTGGAATATGGAACCAAAGAAGAAAGGGAGAGAAGAAATGTTAGGGGTATTAGGGGCCAGTAAAATGGATGCAACACCTGAAGTGTTCACCAGCCTCCCCGTTAGCCAGACTGTGAGGATATCAGTGTGTGGCTAGAGGCCCTCCCACCTTCACCTCCAGTGAGGCTGTGGTGTTGAGCCACCCAGACAATCCCCCTTACCTTACCATGCTTAGGTCAGGTTCTAGGGCTCACGCTTGCAGACAGAATCTGCCCGTGAACGGTTGTGGCCACTAGAGGGAGCCCAAGTTCTGCAGGACACACTACTAGACGCCAAGGTGAGGTTGGGGTGGGAAGAATTTCAAGGTTGCACCCTCTGCCCGCCTCTCATGGATCCTCCCGAGTTCTGGTCCCAGGCTCCCTCAGACTTCCTTCTCTTTTTAGGGTTAACAGAAACTTTCCCTGGTGAATGGCCAGGAGCCACATCTCCCCACCCATCTTTCTGTATCCCTCAGCTATTTTCAGTTCAAAGAACTTCTTGCTTCCTCTCCTTCCCTGCGCCTTTGAATTTCTATGTAAGCTCCTCATTTCCCCCTTCTCTCCTAGCACACCCTTTATGGCCCTGGGGGCTCGTGACACTTCTCTGGGGTTGCTCTCTCAGAAACTCGTAGGCGTTGCCCAGGGCTATTGGGGTTGCCGGCACCATTCCTAAGCCTTGTCTTCTCCCCCTCCATCCTAGTTAGGTGTGTGTCTTCTTCTGCCAGCACCCCCCCCCCCCGCCCAACTAGGTTGGATTGGGTTACAGCCCTACATGGACCTCCAAGGCCCCCCTCTACTTTCCTTTTGTGCTATTGCCTGGAGACCAGTGGACTGTAGGGGGCTGGGGCCAGAGAGGGAGCTGGGGTGAGGGATGGGGGTGGGGTGCACACACGATGCTCCCAGCTAGGAGCCTGGCCTTGGGCACCGCAGGAGCTGGAAGGTGTAGTGCTAGCTTCTTTTCCTAGTTTCCCGCCTTGTCCTTACCTAGGCCTACATTTTTCTTTTAGGCTTAGATAAGTTACCATCTTGGCTGTTGCCTTAGTGGTTAAACATGGATAGAGGCTCAGTCTAGAAAGGATTTGGAAAGGTCCTGGGCCAGGCCCGGTGGGAAACTAAAGGAAAGAGAGGAAATGCAATGGGGAGGGGAGGAGGGGAGGAGGAGTCTCAGAGCAAAATTAGTTGGTGGAGGGAAGGAGCTGGGTTTGCCTTAGAGCAGAGAGAAGCCAGGGGTGCACAGGAGACAGCCTGGTCCAGGGAGGCCCTAGAAGGGGATAAGCAAATGGGTATGGGGGTAAAGTGAGTCCCTGCAGAGGCAAGGGACTTCAGAGCCGGGTGATGGGATATTTGTTCCTAGAGGAGCAAGCATTCTTGATCGGTTTCCCTAGTGCTTTGGAATCTGTGTAAGTTCAAGAGCTTGGCTGAATCTGGCCTAAGGAATGGTGGCATAAGACCTACTGGGTAGCAGCTACAAGGCTAGCCCGTCTCCTCCCTTCTCCAAAGGCAGCCTGCCCATTCAGTGCCCCCCACTCCACCCACTCGGTCTGCAGCTAGGCTGGCCCCCACAAGTACCCTGCACCCTCCTCCAAATCTGGTGAACTGCTAAGGGCTCCCAATCCAGACTCCAGCTCCATCTCTTCCCGTCTCCCAGCCTGCCTCCCTCCCTTTCTCTAGCCTTCCCAATTTCAGCTGCCAAAAATCACCCTGTCTCTAGTGTCCTTTGTCCTGAGAGATGTTGCTGCTGGTGCGGGGCCAGACAAGGAGCCCAGAAGAAGGCCCCGCTGGAGTGAGGGGTGTGCTGACGTCATGGCTGTAGGCTGGGCACGGCTGGCACACTGACTGGAGAAGAGTTGGGAGGAGCATGCTGTGGTCTGTGCTGGGGACCGCCTCCATATTCCAACAATTGTTATGGGGAGCCTGGGCACCCTAAGATGTATGTAGGTCCTTTCCACCTAATGCCCCACTTCATCCTTTCTGTGATCATGACCAGAGATGCTATCAGTAAGGACTTCAGACTTGAGAAGGTCTAGTCCAGGACACTCTAGACAAGGGTCCGAAGCTCAAGTGCCATCCCCTGCTACCTCTTCCAAGCTAGGGCCTGGACCCCAGTGTCACCCCTCCAGTCTGTCACCCCTCCAGTGTTCTCTCCTCGTCTCTAGCTCCTCTCTTTTCCCATCACTGACCCTTCCACCACGATACCACAAAGGCCCTATTTATCTTGTGTTTCCTTCCAGACCTCTCTAACTCATTCTCCTCCACTCTATTTGCCAAAGGAAATAGTTCTTAGTTCGATTGGAAGTTCCCACCTTCATGTTTTATCAACCCACTCCAAACCAGTCTCCCTCTAGAATGGGCATCCTCTCCCCCCACTCCCCCCACTTCTGAGCCTTCTCATGCCTTCTCTCCCGCAGAGGTATCTTTGGACTTCCTTCCAGCTCTCCTTCCACCATTCCCAAATTCTTGTGGTTTGCATTCTTTTCACCACCAATCACTGCCTTAAACTCTTATCTCTTCCAGAAACACCATTCTCTTAGTATGTCTTCATCCCTTCCCGCCCAGGTCCACAAACTTCCATCGTAGTCTCTCCAAAATAGCCCCTAAACCCCTCCAGCCTCAGTTTCTGGCCCTTCCTCTCCATCTTTCCAATATAGTCCCATTATCCAAATTTCTACTTCAGCATTCCCCAAACTCCACCTACTTCACCCCTGCCACAGCCCCTCTTGTCCCCAAACTTCTCCAGCCTCCCCAGGTCTGCCTTCGCAGTGCACAGCCCCTCCCACCCAGCCCTCTCCCGCGCGGGGCCCGCGAGCTCCCCACGCTCGGCGCCGCGAGGCTCTCTCTCTCCGCGCCCCGGCCGGCTTCGGCCAACTCGCCCGGCGCCTCCCCTTCCCCGATCCTCCGCCCCCCGACTGCCGCGCGCTCCCTCCCTCGCGTCTCCTCCGGGCCCCTCTCTCTCCTCCGTTCCTCCGCGCTCCCTCCTTCTCCCTCTTCCTCCCTGCTCCCATCCCCCTCTCCCGAGCGCCCTCCCTCCGCCGTCCGCTTTCCTGTGCGAGTCGCCGGACGCGCCGCCCAGCCCGTCCGTCCGCCCGCAGCCCCGCGCCGGGCCGGGGCCTCGGGCCAGGACGCGTTTCGGGGTGGCAGACCTCGGGGCGGGCTAGGGGCGCGCGGCACGAGCGGCGGGAGGGTCGGGAGTCGTGGGCCTCGCCGAGGCCGCGAGTGCGGGCGGAGGCGGGCGGGCGGGCGGCGCGGCGGGGGCGGGCGGCGCGTTCCGGGCGGGAGGGCGGGCGAGGAGCGCGAGAAGCCGATCGGGGCTGCGCGGGGAGCCCGGCATGGGGGCCGCCCTCCGGGGGGGCCGGGGCCGCCGCCGCCGCCGCCGCGGCAGCGACTGAAGCCGCGCAGCAAGGAGGGGCGGGGAGTGGCCGCCGCCGTCCCCGGGAGGCGCCGGAGCCCGACTGCACTCGCAGCCAGCCAGCCGTCCCGAGCTGCTCGCAGGTAAGGTTCGCTGCCGCCGGCCCGGGCCGCCCCGTTCCGGCCCGCGGCTCCCCGCCCCCACCGCTCCCGGTCCCCCCTCCCGCCGCCGCCTCCATTTGTTATTTTCCCGGTCGCGTTCCCTCATTGCGGGCACGACCGGGCCCGAGGCTGGGGACTCAGGGGGTGGGGCCGCCCGGAGGAGAGACGCGGGCCCGGGAGTCGCGAGCTCGGGAGGTGGGGGGAGGAGGGTCTTGGGAGGAGGGCTGACGGGGCCGAGCGTCGCCAGGACCAGAGCCTGAAGGGGAGGAACGCCGAGGTGGAGACTTGGCGGAGGTAAACCGGGGGATGCTGTGCGGGTGGTTCGCGGAGAAGGCAGGACGGATCGGAGAGATGGCAGCGAGGTGGGGCGTGAAGGCTCCAGGAACCCCACAGGCCCAGAACCCGGGTTCCAGAACCCACGGTTGCGGGTATTAGGAACAGGGAAGTGGGAACACGGAAAGGGGTGTGGTAGGTGGTAAAAGGAGGATTGTAGCTGCCGAGAGGGGGGATTGAACCTGGGGGAATGGGGATGAACCAGGAGAGGCCCATCTTTGAGAAGACGGACGTTTTCTGGGGTGGAACTGGGAAGGCCGTATCTTTTGTGACTCAGTTTTCTTTTCCCCACTCCCGGTCACCTCTGACCCTATTTTCCTAATCCCAGACCTAGTTACTTCGTGAAGGGGGGCGCGGGGGGGGCACTGAGTCTTGGTGGTGTGAGTCCTCCTAACACGAATAAGAAAGGCAGGAATACTGTAGGGAGAATTAGAAAGGTTGGGAGGATGGGAAAGAAGAGAGGATTGGGCAATCGTATAGGCATTCCAAGGAATTGTGACCTCCACCCTCACCCGCAGAGCATTGGCTGTCCCGTAGCTGGGCTCTATCTAGGAGGACTTCCTTACTGATTTGATCTCAGAGAGCTCTTTGTGCCCGGGGCAGGTTACCCTAAAGCTCCCTTCCCTGAGGGTACTGTGAGAAGGTCGGAGTTGCTTTGGCAACTAAGGTGGTAATAGTGACTGCCAGATGGACCCCTGGGATGGTCTCTTGGGGGGCACTTTTTTTTTATCCATTTTGTTGCCATGGTAGTGAGCCAGTGGGAAGTCAGATAGGTAGATTGGGCCTCACTCAGCCTGTAGCTTTGTCCTTGGTGGGTCTCTGAGAGATGTTTCTGGTGTTGCCCCAAGTAGGGGTTTCCTAAGGAGGTGCATCCTTCTCCTCCAGAAGTCTGTTGGAAAAAGTAACCCTGTTGCTTGTGGGTCATTCCCGCAAGCCTCTACCTGGGTTTGGTGGGAAGATGAAAATGTTGTTAAAACTATGTGGTCTTGGGCTGGGGGTAGCTCAGTAGTAGTGTTATTTCCTAGCATGCATACATAGGCCCTGGGTTTGAGCTCCAGAACCAAAAACAATATAAAAAACCAAGTTACATCACCGTGGGCAATTTCTGTCGGCCTCTACCACTCATATTGTCTTACTAGGGGTTGAATCTTTGAACTATTTTATTTTCTTGAATTCCTCTTTGGATCTCTCTTCTTTGACAGTTCTCAGGGTGACCCTTTCATTCGACTCATCTTTGGCCTTTTTTCTGAACCTACAAAAAATGGCGTGGCTCTCCATGGCTGTCTGGGTGAGGGTGACCTAGGGGAGAGGGCTATGAAACAGGCTAGAGCAGAGCCGGATGCTCTGGGATGGGAGCTGGGAGACCAAGGTGTACTTCTTGATGTTCTTCTGTGACCTTGGGCAAGTCACTTAAGTTTCACCTTCATTGTATGATGAGAGGGCCTCTAGCTCCTTCAGCAGCCTCGGGTTCTAACAAGGTTTAGAGAGCTGCATTTTTGTCTGCTGGTCTGTGCTACATGACTCTTGGTCATTTTCATCTCGTTGTTAATATGGCAAGTATAGAATGAAGGAGGGTGGTCGGTGATCCTGAAATACACCCTGCAAGCTCTTCCCGGGAAGTCTGTGACTTGGTCCTTTTCTGACATTCCTGTCATATTTGCGAATTCTTTTTTTTTTTTAAATTTAGTTATGTTTATTTATTTTGTGTGTGTGCTGTGGTGCACATGCGGGGGTCAGAGGGTAACCTGAGATGGTTCTCTTCTTCTGCCATTTGGGTTCCAGGGTCCGACTCTGGCCATTCATTTTAGTAGTAATCTCTGGGTTTTTTGTTCGTTGTTTGTTTTTTATATGGGCTTATAGCCCAAGCTGGCCTTGAACTCACTACCTAAGGAAATGACCTTGAATTTGCCTCTATCTCTGCAGTCCTGAGATTGCAGGCATGAACCACACCCTGTTTTATAAGGTGCTGGGGATCTAACGCAGGGCTTCTTGGAATCTCGACACTGATCCACACCCGTTTCTCTTAATTTCCTTTCCCCTGCCTACTCATAGACTCTTTTCTGATTTCCCTGCCTTCCAAGTTTTGGTCTTCCTTGTTTTCCTTTTGCAATAAGGAAATGAGGGCAAATGTGTGCTGTTGTACATGGTAGACGCTTAGTTAGAGCGTTAGTTAAGAGACAGCCTTGTAGTAAGATGGGGCGCCGCTTGGCCAGTTGGTTTTAGAGTCCCACTGTGCCTATGTTCGACTTAACCTATGATCTGACTCCAACCTCTTCTCAGTTCCATCCCTTCCTCTGCCAATCCTTATCCCAGGAACTTCTGCCCACTGAAGACTGTTTTTCTATCAGATTTCAGCTTATTAAAAACGGTAAGAAAGGTGACTGCCCTGTTCTCCAAGGAACTTTGTTGTATTTTTTGACCTTTTGGGTCTTTTAGGATCCAAACTGGCTTGGTGAACAGGCTCTGTGTTTGGGGGGGGGGGAGACGGTTCTGGGGGGGGCCTGATGAGGAAAACAGCCACAGGTGGTCCTCTCCGTTACCCCTGTTACTGTTACTCTCTTCTGGTCAGTACTGTTCTTTGGACATTTGCTTCTTCTCCCTCTTGTTTTCCATCTGTCCTTTTATGTTTTGAGAGGATTTCATGGCTTTGAATTTGCTATCTGCCAAGGGTGAATGATCCTGCCTTCACCTCTCAAGTGCTAGGTTTCAAGAATGTGTCCCTGTGTCTGGCAATGCATACTATGTTAAAAACCAACCCACAAACCAACCAGAAAGTGTAGTTTTAGCTATAGTTGAAGTGCACTGGTTTACAGGGCAAAGCATCAGTTGAAAGTTTGGACTTGGGGCTCCCAAGCCCCATCCATTTTGTGCCCCTAAGACTAAGTAGTTAAGTTTCCTGGAAAGGTTAGACTCACTGCCTGCCTCAGTATGGCCCAGTGGTGTTGGGCAAAGAGTAATTACCTTGTATTCCTTAGAGAAAGTACATGTAAAAATGTCATTTACCTGTGCCTCCCAAGTCAGTATGAGTGGGTAAACTGAGTCTGTTCTCTCCAGGGTTACCAGCTAATTCAGTGAACCTGGTTAAGCCAAGTGTATGCCAGTAATTTCATCATTTGAGACCCACCCTCAAAAACCCAAAACTTATAAGAACCAGAAAGGTCTACTGACATTCACTTGGTTTAAAGGTCATGACAGTAGTACAGTTGACTGGGTGAGGTGCTCCTGCGGGACCTGAGAGGGAGGATCCTGCGTTTGTAGCTGGCATCAGGTGCATGGTATGATTCTGTCTCAAATAAGGACAAGACCCCATTTGTGTGTGCATGACATCAGTAGAAAGTAGACAAAGGAAACTATGACAGTAGCATTTTCACTCTTAAGATATCTCACAGGCTGGGGCTTGGTGGTGCACACTATTAATCCTAGCTCTCAGGAGGCAGAGGCAAGCAGATATCTGTGAGTTCAATCCCAGCCTAGTCTATATAGTAACACCCTGTAAAGAGAGAGAAAGAGAGGAGTGAAAAGGGGGCTGGAGAGGTGGCTCAGTGGTTTAGAGCACTTGTTACTCATGCAGAGGACCCAGGTTCTGTCCTCAGCACCCACATGATAGATAGCTCACACATCCTAACTCTAGTTCCAACGAATCCGCTGTCCTCTCCTGACCCCCACGAGAACTAGGCAGACATACATCCAGGCAAACATTCATACAGAGAAAATTAAAATTCAAAAAAGTTATGGGTAATATTATGGAGTGGTTTGACTCTTAGCTAGAACTACAAACAAGTACAAGGGGCTGGAGATTCAGTTCAGTGCTAGCCTGGCACGCTTGAGGTCCTGGTTCAATCCCAGCATCGGGGGAGCCTGAATTGAAGAAGAGATGAACATGGCTGGCTGTGGACACACAGATAGATGATGATGTCCATATTTGTTCTGCCAGATACAGATAGACAGGCTGTTGGTGCCGAGAGAGAGCACAGGCTTAGATCTGTAAGCCTGTATTGTATGTCCACTGACACTTTGTCTTTTTGTAGTTTTAAAATATTTTGAGTTGGGCCAGGCTGTGGTGGCGCACCCCTTTAATCCAAGCACTGGGGAAGCAGAGGCAGGTGGATCTCTTGAGTTTGAGGACAGCCTGGTCTACACAGAGAAAACTTGTCTCAAAAAATTTTGAGTTGGGCTGGTGAGATGGCTCACTGTATAAAGGCACTTGCTATACATAAAGCCTAACAACTGGAGTTTGATCCCTGGGTCCCACATGGTGACAGGGGAGAAGTGACTCTTACAGGTTGACCTCTGTCCCCACACGTACATCATAGCATCTGTATACCTCTCCCCTCATTTCATTCAGTCAGTATATTTTGCATCTGGATAATCTGAATGCTTTGACCTATCTTTTAAGCACAGGAAACACCAATATAGTCCTCCCTTGATATCTGGGGGATTTGTTCTAGTACACTACACACACACACCAAAATGAACACATACTCAAGTCCCAGTGTCTATATATGCCTGCACACACTCTTCCATGTTCTTTAAATCATCTATAGATCATGCATGGTAACCAATTCCATGTAAAGGTTTGATAAAATCGACGTGTTCAAAGCTGAGGTTACAAACCATTGGAGATATGTCATGCGTAGAGGTGGACACTGGAGGGGGACCTAGGGCTGTGAGAGGGCAGGCACTACAGCAGCTTCTGCCCACATTTTACTCATTCTTGTAGATGGAGCAAGGTGGTGGCAATGTAGCAGATTCAAATTTTGTTTGGGACTTTCTGGAATTTTCCCTCCCAAATATTGTCAGTCCAGGATGGCTAAATGTATGGACAAAAACCTTGTAAGTAACTCAAAATATTTCCTGTACGTAGAAAAGGCCGACTACCAGATCTTGAGGCTGTCTGAAAGGTTCTGCAGTTTTGGAGATGCCCGGATTTAGGGTTGATGTTGGTGAGGCTGTGCTGCTCAGTATAGTAGATGGGACGTTCTTCTGCATCATCTGATGTGGGAAGAAGATTCTCATCTGTGTGACTGATCTAGGTCTTTTTAGAACTCTCTCTGACTTCTGAGGAGAGTTTAAGGAACTCGTGGCCTTTGAAGGCCGATTGCAGAGGGCTTGGTTCAGGCTTCCTTGTTGGGTCATTGTTCTTCCCTTTGGAAGGTGGGGCAGGTCATTCACTGTCACAGTCTGTAACCTCAGTTCCGTTACTTATGCCCACTTGAGCGTATGCTGGAGATGTTACTGAAATCATTATGTGAAGGGCTCGACACAGGAGATCCTCAGTAAACCAGCGCTTCAGCCTCATGCCTTTGTGCTTCTTCGGCATTTGGAAGGCTCTGAAACTCATGAGTAGACAAATGTTTTGTTCTGGCTTTTAGACGGGAGTTTGCTATTCAGTTTAGGCTGGCCTTGAGTGTGTGATGCCCACGACAGTCTTCTGAGTGCTGGCATTACAGGCACCCACTACCACACCAGGCCACCGGTAATCTTTAGGGCTTGTAAAGGGTAAAAACCTGCTGTGGGTTAGGTGGGGACTCACAGATACCTCTGGATAGTCTGCATTCCCTACAGATGAGGATCATAGTGTAAGAATTCCCTTCCCTTAGCTGATGTAGCCTGTGGTGCAAGTCGCAGCCTCCTGTGGTCTGACTCAGTGCTGTTTTCTCAGGCCCCTACTGTTCTTGTTAGTGTGAGGATGCTGATGCTGTCTCCTAACAGATTCACTGAAAACAGCCTGTAAGGACCACGTGCCTACGACTGCTCCTAGCTTCCCAGTCCACAGCTGTGGGGAGCTTGGGGTACAGCAGACACGTTTCTGTATTCAGCTGCCCAGGCAGAGGAGAATGGGGTCTCCACAGCCTGAAGAATGAAGACACGACAGAATAAAGACTCGGTGAGTAGAAACTGTTGTTGGCAGTACGGCAGATCAAGGGCAGGGGTGGGGAAGCTAGGAGGAAGGGCTTGAAGCCAGAGCAGAAGCAGCATGGAGCCTGAAGGTAGGGGCCGTGTGAAAACATTTACCTGCACCTATCCTGCTCAGATGTCAATGAGGAGTGGACGGAAGAAAGAGGCCCCCGGGCCCCGGGAAGAGCTGAGATCAAGGGGCCGGGCCTCCCCTGGAGGGGTCAGCACATCCAGCAGTGATGGAAAAGCTGAGAAGTCCAGGCAGATGGCCAAGGTATTCCGTCCTCTGTTCCCCACAGGATGCATAGGACCACAACTGAGGGGGTGTTTTGGGAGGCTTCAGGTCTGGCAGAGGCTTGAGACAGAACACAGGAATGTTCTCTTCTCCCTAACAGAAGGCCCGAGTAGAGGAGACCTCTACCCCGAAGGCCAACAAGCAGGGCCGGAGTGAGGAGATCTCAGAGAGTGAGAGTGAGGAGACCAGTGCACCCAAAAAGACCAAAACCGAGGTGAGAGACCTTGCAGCCGTCGTGGCCTGTGTTCTGACTGTTCTTTATGCAACTTCTTGTGTGCCCCATTCCCGCTTTTCTCTCTGTTTAGATATAAAACCCTGTCCTGGTACCTATTTGAGTAGTCCTGCCTAGTGGAGATCTCGTGAAACTTTAGTAAGAACAGTATGTGATAAGGCTGGACCAGAGGGAACTGGGAGGGTAGAGAAGGGTATCATAGCCTCCTCTGTGGGAAGAACAAAAGCTATAAGGAAGATAAAGAAACAGGGCTGGGAATGTAGCTCACTGGGTAGAGTGCTTTGCCTAGTACACAGTGCTGAGTCCAAGCACTTAAAAACATCTAAAAGCTGGGCTTGGTGGTGCACAGCTCTTATCCCAGAAGATGGACATAGGAAAATGAAAATTCAAGGTCAGCTGGGGAAGTGGTGGTGCAGGCTTTTAATCTTAAGCACCAGGGAGGCAAAGGCAGGCAAATCTCTGAGTTTGAGACTAGCCTGGTCTACAGAGTGAGTTCTAGGACAGCCAGGGCTACACAGAGAAACTGTTTCAAGAACACCGCCCCCCCGAAAATTCATGATTATCCTGTGATACATGGTAATTTGGATCTCAGCCTAGGTTATCTTAAACAGTCTTTAAAACAGGGGGTGAGGGGGCACTTGGAGAGATGGCTCTTCAGTTGAACACACTGGCTGTTCTTCTAGAGGACCTGGGTTCAATTCCCAATACCCACATGACGGCTCACAACTGTATGTAGCTCCATTTGTTAGGGGATCCAACACCCCCATACAGTCATACATGCAGGTAAGACACCAATGCACATAAAATAAGTAATAAAAGTAAATCTTGACGTGGGGGGAAGGAAGGCATTTGGAGATAGCCAAAGTATACCTGCAATGAGAGGGTACACACGAGGTGGCGAGGGTCTGCAAGGGTCTACAGTCAGCTGTGAAGGGGCAGTGTTTGAGATGGACACCTGAAGGTCTAGTGTTTGACAAGGAAGGAAATACACTGACTATTAGGGAGAGGGAGGTGCTAGATGACAGAGGAGCCTTGAGCGAGCCTCCCGGTCACAGACAGCACGTTGTGGCTCGACAGTCCTGAGAGGAGGAAATAACTGTGGGAGAGCGGGAAAGGAAGAGAGGAAATCTGCCCTTTTCCCGGACAGCAGGAGCTCCCTCGCCCACAGTCTCCCTCGGATCTGGACAGCTTGGATGGGCGCAGCATTAATGATGATGGCAGCAGCGACCCTAGGGATATAGACCAGGACAACCGAAGCACATCCCCCAGCATCTACAGCCCCGGCAGTGTGGAGAACGACTCGGATTCATCCTCTGGCCTGTCCCAGGGCCCGGCCCGCCCCTACCACCCACCTCCACTCTTTCCTCCTTCCCCCCCACCACCAGACAGCGCTTCCCGACAGCCAGAGTCTGGCTTTGAACCTCATCCCTCTGTGCCGCCTACTGGATATCATGCTCCAATGGAGCCCCCCACTTCGCGATTGTTCCAGGGCCCACCTCCCGGAGCTCCTCCCCCACACCCACAGCTCTACCCTGGGAATGCTGGTGGAGGTGTTTTATCTGGACCCCCCATGGGTCCCAAAGGGGGAGCAGCTGCCTCCTCAGTGGGCGCCCCTAGTGGAGGCAAGCAGCATCCCCCACCCACGACCCCAATTCCAATATCAAGCTCTGGGGCCAGTGGTGCCCCTCCAGCAAAGCCACCCAATGCTCCCGTGGGTGGTGGGAACTTACCTTCTGCTCCACCGCCGGCTTCTTTCCCCCATGTGACACCAAACCTGCCTCCTCCGCCTGCCCTGAGACCCCTCACCAATGCCTCAGGCTCTCCTCCTGGCATGGGGGCTCAGCCAGTCCCTGGGCATCTACCTTCTCCCCATGCCATGGGGCAGGGCATGAGTGGACTTCCTCCTGGCCCAGAGAAGGGCCCGACCCTGGCCCCGTCTCCCCACCCTTTGCCCCCAGCCTCTTCCTCTGCCCCTGGGCCCCCAATGCGATATCCATATTCATCCTCCGGTAGCTCTGCGGCAGCCTCAAGTTCCTCTTCCTCCTCCGCCTCCGCCTCCCAGTACCCAGCCTCCCAGGCCCTGCCCAGTTATCCTCATTCCTTCCCCCCACCAACAAGTATGTCTGTCTCTAATCAGCCACCCAAGTATACCCAGCCTTCTCTTCCATCCCAGGCTGTGTGGAGCCAGGGTCCACCTCCTCCTCCTCCCTATGGCCGCCTCTTGGCCAACAACAACACCCATCCAGGCCCTTTCCCTCCCACCGGGGGTCAGTCCACAGCCCACCCGCCAGCCCCTACACATCACCATCACCAGCAACAACAGCAGCAGCAGCAACAACATCATCATGGAAATTCGGGGCCCCCTCCCCCCGGAGCGTATCCTCACCCCCTAGAGAGCAGTAACTCCCATCATGCACACCCTTACAACATGTCACCCTCCCTGGGGTCTTTGAGGCCCTACCCACCAGGGCCAGCACACCTGCCTCCACCTCATGGCCAGGTGTCCTATAGCCAAGCAGGTCCCAATGGTCCCCCGGTTTCTTCTTCCAACTCTTCCGGGTCTTCCTCTCAAGCCTCCTATTCGTGTTCACACCCCTCTTCATCCCAGGGTCCCCAAGGGGCATCCTACCCCTTCCCACCAGTCCCCCCAGTCACCACCTCCTCAGCTACTCTCTCCACTGTCATCGCCACCGTGGCTTCCTCGCCAGCAGGCTACAAGACAGCCTCACCACCTGGGCCCCCTCAGTACAACAAGAGAGCCCCATCTCCAGGGTCCTACAAGACAGCCACCCCGCCTGGATACAAACCGGGGTCACCACCCTCCTTCAGAACAGGGACCCCACCTGGCTATCGAGGCACCTCTCCGCCAGCAGGCCCAGGGACCTTCAAGCCAGGCTCACCCACCGTGGGGCCGGGCACCCTGCCACCCACGGGGCCTTCAAGTTTGTCATCTCTGCCTCCGCCATCCGCGGCCCCGACTACAGGGCCGCCCCTGACTGCCACACAGATCAAACAGGAGCCAGCCGAAGAGTATGAAGCCCCCGAGAGTCCGGTGCCTCCGGCCCGCAGCCCCTCGCCCCCTCCCAAGGTGGTGGACGTTCCTAGCCATGCCAGCCAGTCAGCCAGGTGAGCCGCCGTGGGGTGGGTGGGTCTGGACGCTGTAGGCGGAGGGGCTCTGCGTTCGTGGCCAGCGTGCTACCGGGGTTAGAGACAAGGTGGCGGGGGCTGCTTTTGAGGCTCACGGGGCTGCGCCCGGCAGGTTCAACAAGCACCTGGACCGCGGCTTCAACTCGTGCGCGCGCAGCGACCTGTACTTCGTGCCGCTGGAGGGATCCAAGCTGGCCAAGAAGCGCGCGGACCTGGTGGAGAAAGTGCGGCGCGAGGCCGAGCAGCGCGCGCGCGAAGAAAAAGAGCGCGAGCGCGAGCGGGAACGCGAGAAGGAGCGCGAGCGCGAGAAAGAGCGCGAGCTGGAGCGCAGTGTGGTGAGTGCGTCACGAGGTGCGCCGCGCCGCTCCCGGGCCCGGGCCTGCGTCGCCGGTCGCTACGCCACCTGGCGGACGGGAGGGAGCGCCGCAGCCCAGAAAGCTCAGGTTTCCAGGCAGCGGGAGGGTGGGATGAAGCATTAGACTTTGGACCGCTGAGACCGATGGCCAACCTCGGGCGAGTCACTGTGCCCGTGCCTGTTATTTTGACTCCGCTTCTGTCTGATTTCTACAGAAATTGGCCCAGGAGGGCCGTGCTCCAGTGGAGTGCCCGTCTCTGGGTCCAGTGCCCCATCGGCCTCCCTTTGAGCCTGGCAGCGCTGTGGCTACAGTGCCCCCTTACCTGGGTCCTGATACTCCAGCCCTGCGCACTCTCAGTGAATACGCCCGACCTCATGTCATGTCTCCTGGCAATCGCAACCACCCATTCTATGTGCCCTTGGGGGCAGTGGACCCGGGGCTTCTGGGTTACAATGTCCCAGCCCTGTACAGCAGCGACCCAGCTGCCCGAGAGCGGGAGCGGGAAGCCCGTGAACGTGACCTCCGTGACCGACTCAAGCCTGGCTTCGAGGTGAAACCTAGTGAGCTGGAACCCCTACATGGGGTCCCCGGGCCAGGGCTGGATCCTTTCCCCCGACACGGGGGCCTGGCTCTACAGCCCGGGCCACCAGGCCTGCATCCTTTCCCGTTTCATCCGAGCCTGGGGCCCCTGGAACGAGAACGGCTAGCGCTGGCGGCTGGGCCAGCCCTGCGTCCTGACATGTCTTATGCTGAGCGGTTGGCAGCAGAAAGGCAGCATGCAGAAAGGGTGGCAGCCCTGGGCAATGACCCACTAGCCCGGCTGCAGATGCTCAACGTGACTCCCCATCACCACCAGCACTCCCACATCCACTCTCACCTTCACCTGCACCAACAGGATGCCATCCACGCAGGTAAGACCCTATTTCCTACTCCCAAGTGTGCCATAACCTTCCCTTTCTCTGGCCAGAAACTCCCGTCTCCTGAGATTACCGTTTTAATCTTTGCTTCCTTGACTTACCTCCACACTGTCTCATTCCCTACTCCTAGTCCAGCCTTCTGTCTTTGATAACAGATCAATTTGGAGCCTTTTGAGGAACGACCATCCTCTCTTATCTTTATACGGATGTTCCTGTTTCTCTGTATACAGATCTTCTTTGTTGCCTGCATCTCCTTTTCTTTACATCTAGGAGTCATCTGTGTTTCTGCCCATCTGTAGATTTAGAACCTAAAGGAAAGTCCATGAAACTTTGCCATAGGCAATAATGAGCTTATATACTGTAGCCTAGGGCCCAGAACACTGCCTGATTGGCCTTAGAGCCGTTCATTTTGAGTTCCCTGTTTCTTCTCACCCGACTCCCTTGCTAGAGTGTTTGTTTATTTAGTAAGTCCACAGAACAGCGGGCTTTGGGCCTTTTAGTGCATCTTACTCTGTTAACGTTAGCTCCAACTCGTAATAGTTCTCCCTGATATATTTCTTAAACTTAAAAAAGGAAGTGTTTCCTAAACTCATCCTTCATCTCTTCAGAGTAGTCCAGTCTTGTCTTTGCTTATCTGCTCTGTGATATGCTGTCTTCCGTCTTCCGTGTCTCTTCTCCAGCTGCTCTGTCCATCTCCCAGGGCCCAGCTGCTCTGTCCCACCTTGCTTCTGCTTTGGATCCTCATGTCTATCTCTTGACAAGCTAGATCCCTCCACCCCAATGCATAGTTGTCCCCAACCCTGCCTCCTGGTGACACCTTCCTCTTCTCTGCCCTCCAGCCTCCGCCTCGGTGCACCCTCTCATTGACCCCCTGGCCTCAGGGTCTCACCTCACCCGGATCCCCTACCCAGCTGGGACCCTCCCTAATCCCCTTCTTCCTCACCCTCTGCACGAGAACGAAGTTCTTCGTCACCAGCTCTTTGGTAAGGATGGGGGTGGGGGTGGAGAGGCTCAAGTGAGGGAAGACCAGAACTGAGGAACACAGGTGGTGGAAGGGGCCAAGTGGAGTCTGGAGAGAGATGTGAGCAACTGAGACAGAAATAGAGAACCTGAGGTCCTTCTAAAGGAGCCTCAAGTGCTGGGGTTGACTCTGTTGCAGCCCAGGCTGACGGCATAGAGGAGAGGAGAGGAGAGGAGAGGAGGCTAGAATAGGTGGTGTGACTTTACGTTTTAGCCTTAGCGTCCGCTGTCTGTCTGGAGAATGGCTGACTGTCCCCACCCAGCCATCACTTACTCGTACGCTTTCTTCTCACAGCTGCCCCTTACCGGGACCTGCCGGCCTCCCTTTCTGCTCCAATGTCAGCAGCTCATCAGCTGCAGGCCATGCACGCACAGTCAGCTGAGCTGCAGCGCTTGGCGCTGGAACAGCAACAGTGGCTACATGCTCATCACCCATTGCACAGCGTGCCACTACCTGCCCAGGAAGACTACTACAGGTACTCCAGGTTGCCCCCAGAGCAGCAGGGGAAGTGGGTTATGGGCGTGGTCCAACAGGACACCACGCCCTTTGGAGGGGAAGCCCCCTTTCTCAGTCTCATCTGTGCATCGCCTCTTGCCTAGTCACCTGAAGAAGGAGAGTGACAAGCCGCTGTAGAAGCTGCGATCCAGACAGCACGCACTGCTCCTTCATCCAGACCTTGGAGGACCACCCCCAACCTTTTGACCCCACCCCACCCCCAGCCGAGGAGAGGGTGCTGCCCACTTGCAGAGCTTCTGCAGCTGGGCAGAGGGAGGGAGGGAAGAAGGGACAGACAAGGTCAGGGCCCGGGGTTGTGTGCAGAGGTGGGAAGTGGCAAGGGTGGGGACAGAAAGTGCACAGTGTCTTGGACCAGGTCCCTCCTCCTATCCCCTGCCTTTCTTCTCCCCTGTGCCCAGTCCCTGGTGGCCGCTGCTCCCCCTCTAACCCGTTGGTGTGATTTTTTTTCATCTGTTAGATGTGGCTGTTTTGCGTAGCATTGTGTGCTGCCCCCGCCCCACCCCTGTGCGCGCACCCCCTCGCGCTATGTGCCCCTTGCCCGTCCCACATTAATAATTTATATATATAAATATCTATATGATGCTCTTTAAAAAACATCCTGACCAAAACCAAACAAACAAAAACATCCTCACAGTTCCCCAGGAATTTGTCTGTGACGTGTTTTTATTTGGGGGAGGGCGGTTGCAGCGGGTAGGGTGTGGGGGTGGGTAGGGTGAGAGGTCTCGTTGTTGGAGGGGAAGTGGGAAGGGATGAATGGGGTTTTCTTATGGAAACTTAGAGTCAGACAAGGCTCTTTTTTAAATTATTCATTTATTTTACAAATGTCTTCATGCACACCAGAAGAGGGCATCAAATCCCATTACAGATGGTTGTGAGCCACCCTGTGATTGCTGAGATTTGAACTCAGGACGTCTGGAAGAGCAGTCAGTGCTCTTAACCTCTGAGCCATCTCTTTAGCTTGACAAGGCTTTTCTTGATCTTGGATGCTCAGCTATACTTATGGGGGTGCCCTGTCCTAGACCTTTAGATTGGGGAGTTAAGGCCCCTGAGGCCTTTCAGAGCAAGACTAGGCCCACAGCAAGTATAACCAAATCTCGACCTTGGAAGTACTTACATCACTGACATAACGTGCCACCAGAGTGCTCCAGAGACAGTTTCAGAGGCCTGACTCCCTTTCCATAGCGTCGTTTATAAATGATTTTGAAACAGTTAAATTTGTGTAACCAGGAGGCCAATAAGATTAGTATTTTTAAAAGATTCACTTCTAATTAGTTGTGTTGAGTTCCTATCTGCGCTTATGAATGCAAGGCCTCAAAAGAGGCCGGAAGGTGTTGGATCCTTGTAGCTTGAATTAGGGCAGTTAGGAACTGCCAAGCAGGCTGAGCCATCTTTGCAACCCCTCTGTTTTTAATGAAGCAGGGTCACGGGGCTCAAGCTGGCCTCGAACTTCCTCTCAGCATTTGTGCTGGTATCACAGAAGTGTGGCGCTATGCCCGGTAGGGCCTGACATTCCGGAGTCCTTGCAGTGTGGGGAGAGGGTGGGTAACAAAAGCTTGTAAGCACAAGAATAGAGCCACATCGCCTACCACTAACTACACAAGACCAATTCACTTTGGCTTTTGCTCCAAGCTTTTATTCTCGCGAAGCTCTGTTTTTTGTTTTTTTTTTTTTTCTTGCTCGCAACAACGAAGGAGCTGTGATTGGCTGTTTCCAGCCAATCAGCATTGAATCATTTGCATATCCCTTACAAACGGTCACAAACTCAAGAAACGACCGATTTTAATAGTCTTTGAGAACATTATCTATCGAACTGAATAACAAACTGTGCTTTATGATTCACAAATCAATGAAGAGATGTGGAAATGGCACCCTGATCTCACCCTCACCGAAAGTGGAGTTGATGTCCTTCCCTAGCTCGCTACAGCCACCCTCCCGCAAGTGTTACAGCTCTTTTAGAATTTGTCCAGCAGGTTTTCTGACTCCGGTCGGAAGACCCCCTCCCAACCTCACTGGTCCGTAACAACAGCGAGTGCCCGCTGCCCCTACCTAGCCGTGCGGCGGGGGCGCTTAGATCCCGCTCAGGTTTCCTAGGAAATGCGTGTGTGCTACTGCTAAACCCACGCTCTGAGACTTCCGCCTCGTGCGATACCGCTTCCTTTCTGCCTCCACTGGCCCGCAGCCGTGGGGGAGACGGCTGGCTGCTGGCTTCTCCGGATCTCTTCTGTGTTCCCACTACTCAAGTACCGAGTGGCGTCCTATGGCGTCCGCCTCGGCTCAGCCCGCGGCCCTGAGCGCAGAGCAGGCCAAGGGTGAGGAGCCTAGTCTGGGCGTGGGACATCTTCTAAGGGGGAGGGCGCAGTGCTATTCTTTCTTTCTCCAAGTGGGCCCTTGCCCATTAGGGCGAAGGGTTGGGAGGACACGCGTATCGGGTTGCTTGCAGGCCTCGGTCCACTAATTGCCTGCCTCTTCCCTCCTCTGGGCTCGCCCGCCATCGTGCTCCGCGGACCTCCCTGGGATGCTTCCGTCTCGCAGTGGTCTTGGCGGAGGTGATCCAAGCGTTCTCGGCGCCAGAGAATGCCGTGCGCATGGACGAGGCTAGAGACAATGCGTGCAACGATATGGGCAAGATGCTGCAATTCGTGCTGCCCGTAGCCACACAGATCCAACAGGAGGTTATTAAAGCCTATGGTTTCAGCTGCGACGGGGAAGGTGGGTCCCACAGGGAGGGCATGGCGAAGGAATGGACAGACTGGGAGTGGGGCGCATGACGATGGCCCCTGGGTCGATCTCTTTCTTGCCACAGGGCGGCAGTCACATCAAACATTGCCACTCACTGCTCATGGGCTCGACTTAAGCCCCGCCTAAAAAGTTCTGGCTCTTGAAGCCCCGCAGTGGTGGCAAGCACCTTTCATCCCAGCATTTGGGAGGCAGAGGCAGGTAGATCTGTGAGTTCAAGGTCAGCCTGGTCTGTAGGATGAGGAGTTCCAGGACAGCCATGGCTATACAAAGAAACCCTGTCTTGAAAAACCAAAAACCAACCAACCAACCAAAAAAAGTTCTGGCCCTTGGCGTCCAAAGTGTTCCACCTCTGACCTCTGTCTTCTCAGCTCCCTTTGAGTCGGGGTCTCACTAAGTTGCCCAGAATGGCCTTGAACCAGAGACCTTCCTTTATCAGCCTTTTGAGTAGGTGATTACAGGCTTGAGTGATTACACCTAACTCTAACCTGAACCCTTTCTTGCCTTCCTTTCAGTAGGCTTTGGCAGTTCCTGCAAAACATTTTGGCTAATAGGTTTGGTGTGGGAAGTTGAGCTCTCTCTTCCCAAGGACACTTGTTCATTGATATTTTGTTGTTGTTGTTGTTAGCTAGCCATATTAAGCCGCTTGAGGCTAGACTGCTAAACGTGGTTCACCTGAGAGTGAAAACATAATGCTTTTTTATTTTTATTTTTTTTTTTTGAGACGGGGGTTTCTCTGTGTAGCCCAGGCTATCTTGGAATTCGTTCTATAAACTAGGCTGCCCTCAAACTCAAGAGATTCACCTCCCTCTGCCTCTCGAGTGCTGGGATTAAAGGCAGGCCCAGCTGTTTTAGGGCTTTTCATATTGCATCCAGTTGTGCATAGTGAAAACGGGTGGTGGCGGTGGTGTTTGAAGCCATGCAGGACATCGGTGTGAACTGTCCACTTTGCAGATGGTTTCTTGACCATAAGATCTCCCACTCTAGGGAGCCCCCCTGGCTGCCTCCACACACCGGTCTCCAGCAGTGGGTTGACTTGCTTCTTCTTGCAGGTGTCCTTAAGTTTGCCCGCCTGGTCAAGTCTTACGAAGCCCAGGATCCTGAGATTGCCAGCCTGTCAGGCAAGCTAAAGGCCCTGTTCCTGCCACCCATGACACTGCCGCCCCATGGGCCTGCTTCCGGAAGCAGTGTGGCTGCCTCCTGAGACTGGTTCTCTCCTGCTATGGAGGAGGCCCTTGTGTTCCAGAGGATAATAAATGTGCTTGTGACTAAACCTTTGTGTCAGTCATTTGTAGTCCTGATTATGCCACTTGTGGCCACCCAACCGCCTCTGGCCTTTCCCCTCCTTTAGACCCTTCCTAGACCCTTCCCAGGGACCAACCCTGCTCCCATGAGCCCTAGGGTGTGGGAGGCTAAGTGGGCCTCTTGGTCCCCTGGGAGGTTTGCTCACAAAGGCGCCTCCCGGGAGCAGTGGGCTTCAAGGCTTCTGCTTTCCACTGTCAGAGATCGTCTTCTGAAGGCGGTCCCTTGGCCAGGGTTACTTCCTGCTCATTGCTTCTACCCGCCCTCCTCCTGCTCTTGCAGTTTGAGCTCCAGGTGAAACAGTAGGTGGCTCCTCCCCTTCCAAGGGAAGTAGGCCCGGGCCGGCCTGAAGCCTGCGGGACGCCTGCAGTCCTTTGGGGAATTGGGCCAGCCCCGCCCCGCCGCTCCTTCTCTCAGCGGTAATCCAGGGGCTTGGCCTCAAAGTGTCATTGGTTTGACAGGTTGGATAGAGGAGGAAGTGGCCGAAAACTGGAATATTCTTCCTGAAGGTCTGGATCCCTGAACAGCTGTGCCACTCGGTTGACCCCGCCCCCATCGCCCTTTGCCTGTGACTTCCCCCCCCACTCCTCCAGGGAAATGCTGTCCCGCGGGTAAGTCCCCTCCACCACCTGTGTGTGTCCCATAGACTCCTGTTAGTCTAGGTGGACGAGCATTGTTCACACCCTCAAGTATGCCCCCCGATAAAGTCACCAGTCCCCCTGCCCTGTCCTCTGTGAACCCTCTCTCCTTACCAGAAGATACAAGACCTCCAGGCTCATATAGCCCTGCCTCCTCCCCGCCCCCACCCCCACCCCAAATTTTCTCTCATTTTTAACCACTGGCCTGTGGCCGGCTGCTTCTGTCTCCTGTCTAGGATCTGTTTCCCCCTTGGGTAGTTCACATCATCTTAGACATGACAACCTGAAGGCACATTTGAGAAAGCTCTTCCATTTCTAGGCAACCCACACACACACACACACACACACACACACACACACACTCGCACAGAGCTTGATTCTTTCACTGTTCCCCACAGGAAGCAAACTTTGATAGATGAATGGTGAGCAGATGCAGCAGACTGGTACTGATGAAGATGTTGGTTCTATGAACCTGTATGAGGCAGACACGATCTCTGTTTAGAGAGCTGCCATTCCAGCCAGAGATGACACAAGGAATATGTAGGCAACAACTAGGATTCTTTCAGAGGGCCGAAACATTAACACGCAGGAAAAGAAGCAACTTCAGATGCTAGCAAGTAATGCATTCTGGAGACATAACTAGCTGCGGGGAGGGCTTCCAGAGGAGGTGATGTTTGGGAACAAACGGGCCAAGGATAGTGTGTTCACCCAAGGAGGAAGCCACGGGCACTTTGACTTCCAGTTGGGTTTGGATAGTGAAAACCCACTCCGAGAGTTCTGGTGACTTTGTGGGTTGTTTGCACAGGGCTCCTGCTGAGTCTTGCTTTTCATAAGCACGTGATTCTTCCTGTGTCCACTCTTCCTCCAGTGTCTATCTTGTCCCTGCCAGCCTGAGGGCGGTACTGAGACTTCCCATCTGACTTGACAGGGCATCTCCCAGTAGAACCCTTCTTGGTTCTTTAGCCTGGACTTGCAGGACCTCTGCTTCGGGGGTCCAGCCCCTTGCATACCCTGGTCCAGCTGCCTTGGTCCACTCACACTGAGCAACCCAACTGCGTGTTTTCCATGTCCCCTTTGTGTCCTCTGGCCGATGGGGGTGACCTGTGTCCTCCATCTCTATCCCAGCATGCTTTGCCGTGTCAGGCATCTACTTAAAGTCTGATGGTGAGGTGCTGTGGTGGACAGATCTCTGGCCCCAGACAGCTTTGGTTTTTTGTTTTTTGTTTTTTTTTCTTCACCTTCCCACTCACTCAAACCTCGTGACTGTGGGCAAGTTACTGAACAAGTCTTCAGTTTTCACTTTTGTTTCTAAAATTGGGAAAGGAACAAGTAAACAGTATTGTCATGATATAATAACAATGATACGGTTGTCTCAGCTGGGAAGGGTGGTGTAGGACGGCAGGAGAGAGGCTGAGGTAGGAGGATCGTGAGTTTGAGGCTAGCCTGGGCCACAGACAGCAAGACCCTGTCTAAATAAATAATAAAAACAAAGGTTAGGGTTATTGCCCAGCAAGCAGAAAACCCCGAGTCGGCCGGGCAGGCGGTGGTGGCACACTCCTGTAATCCCAGAACTTAGGAGGCAGAGGCAGGCGAATCTCTAACTTCGAGGCTAGCCTGGTCTACAGAATGAGTTCCAAGACAGCTGAGGCTGCACGGAGAAAGAAAACAGTCATCTGCCGGTGTCTATGGGGGATTGATTCCAGAGCGACCGGAAGATTACCAAACTATACAAATATATTTGCATGTAACCTACACCAGTACGACTGCATATTTTATCATCTCTGAGTACCTAATACAATGTAAATGCTAAGCAAATCATCATATTGTATTATTGAGGAAATTGTGGCGAGGGAAAAGGGTCTGTGCCTATCCAGTAGAAGCGTATTTTCTGTCAATAGCTGTCTGGACCTGCAAATGCAAAGTCAGAAGACAGAATCCACGGTAAAATGTTGAAGCTGATGACATGAAGTCATACCACTTAGCAGTTATGTGGGCAAGGAAGACCTCCCGAGGGCCGGCATGTAGCATCACATTTGACCTTCTGTCCCAGGCTCCAGCCTCCTGAATCCTGGGTTATAGACATGAGCTGCTGCTCCTGGATGCTTTGTTGGCTTTTTAGGTCTGAACTTAGGAAACCTTGTGAAGTTTATTTATCGGGCAGAAATACCAAGGTTCAGAGAAGTCTAATCCATATAATAATGGCTGTATTCTGTCCTTGGCAGGTACCCAGGGCCTCTCTTCCCTGCATCACCATTGATCTTGACGTGGTCTTTTATCCCTTGCTTCCCAAAGGAATCTCTTTCTCTTCTAGATACCAGGCACTTACGTTTAGGACTGTCAGCCTCCTTAAGTCTTCTTAAAACGAAGACAAAAATCCCAGCATCATAGGTGGTTAAAGGTTCAAATGGGGTAGTTACTTATATTGTTCTAATGCTCTGCCAACTCCAGGGCCCCATGCCTTGCTTCTTGGAAGATTGTCATTATCTTCCTGCCTGAGGATAGGATGGGTGTTCCGTCTTATTAGAGCTCCTCATTTTCTGGCTTGACATCTTTTAGATACACATCAAGGGTCAGGAGTCTTAGGTGCCTTGTGAGCTCCTTCCCATCAAGTGGACTTAATTCTGGAATGAGAGTCTCAGTACTGGTGCAGTCAGTATGGTGCCCGGCAGTATGAACTTCTGTGTGCCTGTTGTGTTGGGGAACTGCCCCAGCAAGGGACGGATCTGGGTGGACACAGATGGTGGGGTGCGTGTGCATTGTGCTTCTATACAAGATATGTCCTTGGCAGAGAGTAAGCGGCGTGCAGGGAAGATAGGAGGCGTGCATGCTTGTAATCATGTCTGTTTAAGTGGAGCCATGAGTCTTTTGCTAGATACGTGTCTGGGTTGGACCTGAAGGTTGGGATGGTGGCAAGCCAGGATGCTGGTGGATCTCCCTTTGCTGGAAGCAGCATTGTATGTGGTCTTCCTGAACTGAGTCTATAGGAGTTCTGGATTTTGCCTAGTGTAATACCCAGGCATGCATATTTTCAGGGGTGTTAGCGAGAAGAGGAAGCCTAAAAGGAAGAGAGGGAGGAAGGGAGGGAGGGAGGTGGGAAGGTTGTGATATTTTATGTTTTCAAGAATGATAAAGTACTTCTCGTATACTGTTAAATCAAACAAAGAAAATGCCCCAAGGTCTTGCTGTGTAGTCTGGGCTGGCTTCAGGCTTGTTTTTATCCTCTTACCTCTGTCTTCCATGTGCTGGAATCACAGATGTGTCGCAGCAAGACTGTTGGTGGTGGAGACCCGGGCTTCCCACATGTTAAGCAAGCACTTTGCTCAGGGCCACACTTTAGCCCTGTTTGCTTTTTATAGTCTCTCATTACTCTTATATTTTGAGATACGACTATACACTGTGAATAAATATTAAGCATACAACTAACTATACACTTACTCATGAAATTACTGGGCTTGGTGCAGAGAGAGAATCCAGGGCCTCATGCTACCACTGAGCTACAGACACCTCAGGCATCATATAGTTTTTTGTTTGTTTGTTTGTTTGTTTGTTTTTGAGACAGGGTTTCTCTGTATAGCCCTGGCTGTCCTGGAACTCACTCTGTAGACCAGGCTGGCCTTGAACTCAGAAATCCACCTGCCTCTGCCTCCCAAGTGCTGGGATTAAAGGCGCGCGCCACCGCTGCTCCGCTCATCATACAGTTTTTAAAAAGTGTAAGGGAGCCAGATGTGGTGGCAGTGCCTCTACCTTCAGCTACTGGAGAGGTGGAGGCAGGAAGATTATAAACTCAAGGCTACAGAGTGAGTTCCAGGTTAGCCTGGGCAATTTAGTAAGACCCTATCTCAAAAAAGTAAAAAGAGAACTAGCTGGGGGTGTGGCTCTGTGGTTGAGCATTTGCCTTGCATGTTTGAGGTCCTAGGTTCAATCCCTAGGACTGCAGAAGTGTGAAGGGAATCAAATGAATAAAGAAAAGAAATAGGGCGGAGGATGTACATCAAGGATGCTCACCAAAGGATGCTCTCCGTGCATGTTTAAGGGATGGTCTGGGTTGTGGTTTTGTTTTGTTTTGTTTTGTTTTAAACAGGGTCTCACTATATAGCACTGGATGTCCTGGAACTCACTCACTCTATAGACCAGGTTGGCCTCAAACTCACAGAGAGCTGTCTGCCTTTGCCTCCCAAGTACTGGGATTAAAGGCATGTGTTACCATGCCCAACTAGGACTGGGGTTCTAATTTCAGTATTACAAAAAAAATACCAGAACTAACCAATCAAAACACCTCAAACAAAAAAACCCCTAAAGGCTGTAAGGTGCTTTGTCCCATCTCCCTTCTCCAGCAGCCTGTGCCCCTTCCTAAGGATGACACCAATAGGAGGGTCTTGAGTCTTCTGTTGGGCAGCTTGTTTTCCCTCTGGTCTTGGCTTGATAGTGTTTCATTTTTTTGGTACTTATACTGGGGATTACATACACAGGGTACCATGAGTCTTAAGGCTGAGGGCTCCTAAAGGTCACCATCCCTGTGAGCGCCTGCCAGTGTTGGGACCTTGGCCACAAACCCTAACCTCTAGGAGATACCTTCCCACCCCAACCCTCCCTGCTCATAGTCAGGGTATAGGAAAGAGGCCGAGGCCCGGGATGACAGTGCTGCACAAGGTTGCATTGTGGGGGCTCTCAGCTGTGATGATAGCATCTCCTTTGGACAAGGAGTCTATTGACGACTGTTCTTTGGGTCCTGAGGGCTGACAAACAGAATTCAAAATAAATCATTGACTTTGAAACTATTTAGGTCTGAATCCTGCGACTCACTAAGACCTGGGGCAATTCCTCAAACTTCTCAGCCTCAGCTTCCTTGTCTGTAAAATGGGCATAAAGATAGTCCCTGTGGTAATGAGGCTGTGGTGACCTGTAACTCACAGGAGGCATGAAAATGACATTGTAGCACTGAGTCTGGCATGCTGTGACACTCCATTAAATGACAGTGCCACTGCACACGATCATTATTAGGCTGGGCTTAAGAATTCTGAGTAGAAGCAGCTCCTGGAGGAGAAGGGTTGATCTGGTGATGTGAATATTCACTGTGTGTGACTCTTGACCTGGAGGGATTGGAGTCCCTTGCGTGCTTCACTTCTTAAGTCATGAATATTTAGTGCCATGTTCCTGAGCCTTTGATGGCAGACTGTGGGAAGTGGGCCCTCCCCTCCCCTGCCACCCTTCGGGCTCCTCTTCCCTTGCTCTGAAAAGAGAAGTACAAGTGAGTTCCCCTAAGGGGTCGGCCGCGCCCCTTCCTGTCTCCGCCCTGCTGGCTGCCCCGGGCCAGTAGAGTGTAGCCCAGGAGCAGGACAGCAGGTTGGCTTTGGAGGCCTGGGCTCTGAGAACCTTGCCTGAGGCTCAGCTCTAGAGTTTGTACGTGCCTGCCCAGACAGACTGTCCCCTCCATATTTTCTGCGGCCAATTCAGCAAGAGCCCCAGGATGGTGAGGTAAGGGACCCACGGAAGATAGGAAACAAGGTGGCCTGGAGCCCAGGGGAGACCCCCTCCTTACTGCCTTGTGCATCTTTAGGTGGTTTCACCGAGACCTCAGTGGGCCTGATGCCGAGACCCTGCTCAAGGGCCGGGGAGTCCCTGGGAGCTTCCTGGCTCGGCCCAGCCGCAAGAACCAGGGTGACTTCTCGCTGTCTGTCAGGTGGGTGGCCCTCCCTGCACCTTGGCAGCTCTTTGTATGGGGCCTGAGCATTCTTTGGTTCCCTTGGTTGTGTTGTCCCTTCATGATACATTTCTTCCCTTATGTCCCTGCCTATAGCCCTAGCATGTGCCCACAACTGTCTATGTCCACTCCATGCCTGTGTGCTCTTGCATTGAGACCTCTGTCCCACAAGCCCGCCCCACTGCCGCTCGTGTCCCTGGGGACTCACTACCTGGTGCCTTGCAGGGTGGATGACCAGGTGACCCATATTCGGATCCAGAACTCAGGGGACTTCTATGACCTATACGGAGGGGAGAAGTTTGCGACGTTGACAGAGCTGGTGGAGTATTACACTCAGCAGCAGGGCATCCTGCAGGACCGAGATGGTACCATCATCCACCTCAAGTACCCACTGAACTGCTCGGACCCCACCAGCGAGAGGTGAGGGGCATCACAGGTTGGCCTTGTCCTTTGGGATAAGTGTAAAGGGGTGAACATCCAGACCGGGTGGCCTTCTGTTCATCCCTGGTCTTCCACACCTATTCTCTCGGCACTCTGAGCCTCTTTCCTCTGTAGCCTGATGACTCGCGTATCTAACTAACCCCCTGTTCCCTGAGGAAGCAAGAGAAGGGTTCCCCTTGCCTTCCTGCAGGGTTCCTGCTGCCTAGCAACCTCATCCCGAGAGTAACAGAGAGGCCACTCCTTGTTGCTGATGTTTCTCTTCAGGTTGGCCCTATTACTAGAAAGCTCTTCCTTCTGTGGAACCCTGGTGCCTTCTTCCAGCTCTCTGCACAGTCTGGGGCTCTAGGTCCCTGTTTTAATAAGGTCTTAGAGGTCCACTGGTTCTAGGATACTCACAGACTTATCTCAGCAACACACTGAGGTGGAAGCCAGGTCACTGATGTGGTCACAGGTATGGAAGGGCCCAGGCTTAACCTGACTCAGGGAAACCCTCAGGACATCTCCCCCACCAGTGCTGCAAAGACACATTTCCCCATCACTGGGCTGTCTGTTCTCGTGTGGTCTTCTCAGAGCATGTGCCAAGGGAAGGTCATAGAGCCCTCATTCCACTGGAACTCATCTTAACTGTATAGTGTAGTGACTGACTGACAGCTCCCTATAACTCTAGGGCTTTCTATGGACTCCGGGGCCATGCCTGCCTGTTCCTGTGTTTGTATATTTACAGTTGAAATGATTCCATATTGACCCCCACACCCTCACTCCTCTGCTGGGACGTGAACCCAGGGCCTTGTCCGTGTTGAGTGCGTCCTTTGCCACTGAGCTACCTTCCACACAGTTTTTAAGTCTGGTTTGAGATTCATGCCTACAGAATTAGCTCAATAGTTTTGTTCACAAGTTACTGATTGAAACTTAGGACTGGAGGTCTACGGGCTGTGGCTCAGTTGGTGAGTGGTTGCCTGCCATGCATTAAACACTGGGTTCAATTCCCTGGAATGCATAAACCTGGTGTGGCTGACACATGCCTGTAAGCCCAGGTGGAGGCAGGAGGACCAGAAGAAGGTCAAGTTCATCCTCAGTTACGTAGCAAGTCTGAGGCTAGATTGGGCTACATGAGACCCTGACTTAAAAAACTAAATCAAGCAGAGTAGAGGTGGTACCATAGGCCTTTCATCCTAGCACTCAAGTGAGGCAGGGGAAGGTGGATGTCTGGAAGTTCAAGGCTAGCCTGGTCTATCAAGTAAGTTCCAGCACAGCCAGGGCTCTACAGAGAAACCCTATCTTGAAAAACCAAAACCCCAAAACAAAACAACAAAACTCCAACCCAACCCAACCCAACCAAATAATAAAAACAAACAAAAACAAAAACAAAGAAAACCCCAAACAAACAAACCACCACCTTTAAGCATATAGATCATGAAAGACTGGGGTGAAAGCCCTGTGTCTCACCCCTTGCCAGCCAACACCAAGAAGCTGGAGGACACTTCCTTGAAGGTTTTCCTCTTCTGCTGGTGAATGGGAAGGGAAGGCACGGCCCAGGTTGTCTCTCCTCTCCTCTCCTCTCCTCTCCTCTCCTCTCCTTTCCTCTCCTACCTGCAACCCTCAGGATGCTTTGACCTCTCAGATTTTCTTTTAGCTCTTGTTTTCACCTTTGTTGCTGTCTCAAGTCAGGATGCGCCCAGTTAGAGGAGATAGACCATGGAGGTGCAGCTGGACGGTGGCTGGTGTGTTCTCTGTGAGAGGGAAGACGGTGGGAGCGAAACAGGCAGTAGGAGAACAGGCCAGGGCAGTGGGGAAGCATGGGTCACACCGTGGATGATAGACCCTGACAGGGGTGTGGAGGACTCCAAGAGACACTTTGGATTGACCATCTGGGAAGCTGTCTCATCCCTAACCTTAGTGTGTGTGGAAGCCATGACCCAACACTCCTCCTGTCCTTGTACCTCCTCTTCTGGGAAATTTGCATTTGTCCCCTCAATAGTGAGCTCTATGCCTGTGGTCTGTTCACATTTGCATGGAGACTTCCTCATCCTGTCCCTGAGGGAAGGAGATGAGTCCCCTCACACTGCTTGGGGTCTCTGGCCTATCCCTGAGGTGGGCTAGGATGGCCCAGGAGGCCTGAGTTGGGGTAGAAGCCTCTGAAGGGCCTTGAGCTATGGTGTCCCCTGGACAGAGTTGAGAGGGACCAAGAGGACTGAACCCCACTCCCCCAGCCCCCATCCTTGCGGTTGGAAAATGCTGCTGCCCCCCCTCCCTGAGCTGAAGAAACCTCTCAACCTCACTTCTCACTCTCTCCCCAGAAGGAGTTTTGTGTTTTTTCCATCACGTGGTTTCCTGTGAGGCTAGGCATTGTGGGGCTACAGTTTCCTCCTGGGAAGAGGGTGCTTCACAGAAAGGTCCTTAGTTCTGCTTTCTGCCCTACAGGCCCCTCAGAGCTCCTGGGAGCCCCTCTGAACCCCTGGAACCCTGAAACCTACTCTCTTCTCAGTAGAAGTTTGTGCCTCCCCGAATGTGTTATCCATCAGTCTTTCTAGACTTCTCTCTCCTCTGGCACTCACTGCCTTCCGTGGTTTGGGTCCATCTACGTTTTCCTGTCCCTCCTTTTAACTCAGTCAGAGTCTGTCTCATGGGGACACTTCATTTTGCCCCTCCAAATATTCTGGATACTGTCTGTTTCTTGTGACCAGTCAAGAGAGGCTTTATTTAGGTTTTGGCTAGAGCCCTTCTTTCCTTCCTTCCTTCCTTCCTTCCTTCCTTCCTTCCTTCCTTCCTTCCTTCCTTCCATTTGTCCTTTCTGTTTATCTTGGTCCTGGGGATAGAACCTAGGGTTTTACATGTCCTGCGGCGATATAGCCACAGTCTCCATGGTTAGAACTCTGAGGAGGTTTGTCGCTAACGATCTAAAACCTAGGACCACTATGCAAGTGCTCGGCCTCTTCTTTCTTACTGAAAATTAGAGAAAATGGCACTCTCACAGCTTTTGTTTTGTTTCTTTGTTTAAAAAGAATTTGTCATGTTTTCTTGTATGCCATAGCACTGCATGAACAGATCAGGGGACAGCTTCCAGAGCTGGTTCTCTCCCTCCTCCACGTGGCTCCTGGGGATTGAATTTAAGTGGTGAGCTTGGCAGCAAACATTTTTACCCTCTGAGCCATCTCACATGAGCTGATTTCTATGTCTGTTTGTCTGTTTGTCTTTCCTCCATCCCTTCCTCTCCCCTGCCCCACCTCTCTCTCTCTCTTTCTCTCTCTCTCTCTCTCTCGGAGACAACCTTTAGATCAGGCTGGCTTGTAATTCACTATATAGACCAGGCTAAGCCTCAAACTTACAGTGATCCTCTCCTGTCTGCCAACCCCGGGCTGTAATCACAGGTATATATCACCAGGCCTGGCTGTTTGTTTTGTTTTTGAGATAGGGTCCCATTGTGTAGCTCAGGCTGGCCTGAAACTTAACATGTAGAGCAGGCTGGCCTCATTGAGACAGTTCTTCTGCACGGCCTACTGAATGCTGGCATTATAAAGATGAGCCGTCGTTCTCAGCTCTCTATTCATCTATGTATTTCTAGAAGCAGGTGAGCCTTGATGGTGTGTTTGTGTAGATTATGCTGGCCTTAAATTTACTACCATCCTCATGTCTCCTAAGGAGTTGGAATTCTAGCTCCACACTGGGATTATAGCACAAAGTCTGCCGTTTTCCTCGCAGCATCTTCTGAGTTAGTAACGGATCTGAGTGTAGTGGTGGATTTGAAAGCGTGTAGCTGCAGCCTGGCAGGTAGCAGGTCTCTGTGCTCACTCTGGGACCTAGTTACCATCTTTGCAATGTACTTTCTCTAGGTGGTACCATGGCCACATGTCTGGAGGGCAGGCAGAGTCACTGCTGCAGGCCAAGGGCGAGCCCTGGACGTTTCTTATGCGTGAGAGTCTCAGCCAGCCTGGTGATTTTGTGCTCTCTGTGCTCAACGACCAGCCCAAGGCTGGCCCAGGTTCCCCGCTCAGAGTCACTCACATCAAGGTTATGTGCGAGGTGAGTCAGCCAGGCTGTGAGGAAGGCCTCATGCCGGAGGGAGCATCAGTGGGTTGGCTTTAAGACTGTGGGTGCCAGGAGGGGGACTCAGCCCTGAGGAGGTGGCCCTACTCGGTGTCCTTCAGGGTGGACGCTATACTGTGGGTGGCTCGGAGACCTTTGACAGCCTCACAGACCTGGTGGAGCACTTCAGGAAGACGGGGATCGAGGAGGCCTCAGGCGCCTTTGTCTACCTGCGGCAGGTGAGGAGCCAACCTCGCCTCTTCCCCTGAGCCGCTGGAGATGTGGCTTTCCGAGGTCTCTCAGCCACTGACTTCTTGCCCTCCCTCACCCCAGCCTTACTATGCCACTCGGGTAAACGCAGCTGACATTGAGAACCGGGTCTTGGAACTGAACAAGAAGCAGGAGTCGGAGGACACGGCCAAGGCCGGCTTCTGGGAGGAGTTTGAGGTGTGTGGTGGGGGACAGCTTGGCTGGGATGAATGAGGTCACCTTGCTCTCTTTCCGTGCCTCTGCCATGGCTCTGACCTGTGGCCTCTGCACCTGTGGATGCGCCCTTGGGCAGAGGACTCAGTTCTCTCACATTTCAGAGTCTGCAGAAACAGGAGGTAAAGAACTTGCACCAGCGTCTGGAAGGGCAGCGGCCGGAGAACAAGGGCAAGAACCGCTACAAGAACATTCTTCCCTGTGAGCACCGGCGGCCCCGCCCTCACCACCTCCCAGTAACTCCTCCTACCCCATTCCATCCCCACTGTCCAGCAGAGCTCCCCTCCCAAGGAAGCCTCTTCACCCCTAAGAGCCTCCCCACAGCTACCAGGCAGAGATTTCCACCCTGCCACGCCTCGCTCATGAAGCCTCTACTCCCATCCTAGACACATTTTCCCTGCCTGCTGTCCTATTTATGAGTCTGTAGCTCTGGAGACAAGAACATCTGTTGGCTTAGGAAGGGTTTGTCCCAGGGAGTGGCCCAAGCTGTTCATTCTCTATCCATGCCAGTTGACCACAGCCGAGTGATCCTGCAGGGACGTGACAGTAACATCCCAGGCTCTGACTATATCAATGCCAACTACGTTAAGGTGAGTGGGGTGACCTATGTGGGAACAGATGCTGGCCTCTGAGAGCTCCCTGTGTCTTGGGGTCTATGGGTACAGATGCCTCTGGGGTTGGATCTGATATCTCATGTGGGGGTGATGGTGGGTGGTACAGGCACACCCAGTGTCCTTGGTCGGATCTCTCTGTTCTTGCACCTAGAACCAGCTGCTAGGTCCAGATGAGAACTCTAAGACCTACATCGCCAGCCAGGGCTGTCTGGACGCCACAGTCAATGACTTCTGGCAGATGGTTTGGCAGGAGAACACTCGCGTCATCGTCATGACGACCAGAGAGGTGGAGAAAGGCCGGGTAGGGCAAAGCCCCACCTTCCTGACCCCTACATCTTCCTCCTGGGTCCTTGTTCACTACCGTACACAAGCACCATCAGGGGCTTGTGAGACAGCTCAGAGGGTTAACTGTGCTGGCTGCCAAGCCTGCCATCATAAGTGCTATCCTTGGGACCCACATGGTAGAAGGAGAGAACTGGCTTCTGCAAGTTATTCTCTGACTGTTACATGCATGCCATAGCACATGTGTACCCATATGTATACAGTTACACAGAAATCAATCTAAGTTTATGGGTATATACACCACACACACACACACACACACACACATACTACACACATACATATACACACACATACATACACACACATACACACATGCACACACATACACAATTAAAAATAATTTTTTGTTTTGTTTTGTTTTTTGAGACAGAGTTTCTCTGTGTAGCCCTGGCTGTCCTGGAACTCACTCTGTAGACCAGGCTGGCCTGGAACTCAGAAATCCACCTGCCTCTGCCTCCCAAGTGTTGGGATTAAAGGCGTGCGCCACCACTGCCCGGCAAATGTAATTTTTTTAAGGGCAAAATCAGATACCAATATAGAATAGGACATCAGTGACAAAGGCCCAGTGCATGTTGGGAAACTACGGCCTGAGATAGTCTCCACTATACACGGTGCCTCCTAGACACCCAACCCTCCTGAGCACCATCTGTTCAGCTGTGATGATATAGCCCAGTGGCAGAGCACTTGCCCAGTGTGAACCCTGGGCTTCATCCTCAGCTCCCCTCTTTAATGTGTCCCAGGGCAAACATTCCTCACATGTCCTCCCCACCCCCATCCTTCTGCCTCTTACTTGAGTTTGAACCACAGCTTGCTTAGCACCGTCTCGGCGGGCACTGAGTGGTATAAGGTAAGATGCTCGTTCAGATCCTACCTAGCAGCGCTTAGCCTGAGGCCAGGTCCCAGGGCTGATTCCGAGCTGGCTCATCCATTCCTTTAACAAGCATCCGCAGGTCAGGGATGGGGAGAAGGCTCAGTGGTTAAGTATTTGCCATGAAAGCTAGAGGTTGGGAGTTCGGATCCTCAGAAACCCTTGTACATTCTGGATGGGCAGAGGGCGTATACCTACAATTCCAGCTTTGGAAGGAGGATACAGAGGACTCCTAGAGCAAGCTGGCTTGCAAGATTTGCTGTATTGGTGAGCTCTGGGTTTGATGAGACACACTACCTCAATGAATAAGGTGGAAGAGTGATGGAGGGTGACTCCCAACATCATCCTTATGCCTTCACATGCACACTGTCCCCCCATGTATGTATCTGTACACACATGCACACCATCCCATGTATGTATCTGTACACACATGCACACTATCCTTCCATGTATATATCTGTACATACATGCACACCATCCCATGTATATATCTGTACACACATGCACACCATAACCCATGTATGTATCTGTACACACATGCACACCATAACCCATGTATGTATCTGTGCACACATGCACACCATCCTCCATGTATGTATCTGTGCACACATGCACACCATCCCATGTATATATCTGTACACACATGCACACCATCCTCCATGTATGTATCTGTACACACATGCACACTATCCTTCCATGTATATATCTGTATGCACATGCACACCATCCCATGTATGTATCTGTACACACATGTACACCATTCCATGTATGTATCCGTACACACATGCACACTATCCTTTCATGTATATATCTATATACATATGTACACCATGCCCCCCAATGGATTGTCTATATATACATTCAAAAACAATATTCAGGTCTGTGTCTTGGGGCCCAGAAGGAGCCCCAGAGCTCTGCTTCCATGCTTTATCCTTTCCCGCTCTCTTTTCAGAACAAATGTGTCCCATACTGGCCCGAGGTGGGTACTCAGCGCATCTATGGGCTCTACTCTGTGACCAACTCTAGAGAACACGACACAACAGAATACAAACTTCGAACATTAGAGATCTCCCCACTGGACAACGTGAGTGTCCCCAAGCCTCGCACTTTCAGGAGCCTTTCCTTAATTTATTTTCTAGTCTGTGGAGGGAGGGGAGGAACAAGGACAAGGATATTATGTGGAAGCAGCAGGCGTTACCTCTTTGTCCTTGGCCTAGGGGGACCTGGTTCGGGAGATATGGCACTACCAGTACCTGAGCTGGCCTGACCATGGGGTTCCCAGTGAACCTGGGGGTGTCCTCAGCTTCCTGGACCAGATCAACCAGCGACAGGAAAGTTTGCCTCACGCAGGGCCCATCATTGTGCATTGCAGGTGAGCGCTGTAACGTGGAGTTAGTGTAAAAAAAACACACACAGCAGCTGGGGTCAGAGCCGGCTAAGGAGCCCTGAGCCCCTCTTCCAGAGGACCTGGTTTGATTCCCAGCACCTACAAAGTGACTCATAACCTACTGTAACTTCAGTCCCAGGGGATTCAACACCATCTTATAGCCTACAAGGGCACTGTATGCACATGGTGTACAAACACACGAAGGCACAACACCCACACATGCAGAATTAAACTGACAGGCAAGGAACAATGCTGAGTCAGCACTGTTGGTTGCAGGCGGGGCATGGATAGGGACTCACTGAAAGCTTCCCCTGACCCCAGCTTCTGGCCTCCTTCACTGCTCCAGGCCTACTCTGCGGCTGGCCTGGTCACCAGCCTTAGCAGGGGAGACTGGGTTGTTACAGCAGGGGACAGACTGGCCGCTCTGATTTCTTTCTCGGCCGGCTTCTTCACAACTTCCATCTGGGGTCAGTGTGGGCCTACCACGTGCGCTGTTGCCATTTATGGCTCTGTGGCTGGGTAAGAGGTGGCTGGCTGAGAGGTTGGCGTGGGGGAGAGGTCCTAAAATGAGGTGGCTTTGCCTTGGTTGGTGGGGGACAACAAGTAAGGGGGTCTTTGACAGAAGCCACTTGCTTATTACCAGCTGTGTGACCTTGGGCAAGGTACTTAACTTCTCTGACCTTGGATTTCTCTTCTCACTACTCATTGCTGGGTATAGTGGTGGCATAAACCTATAGTCCCAGCATTTGGGTGAATCATGAGTTCTCAGCAATATAAGTAAAAATTGTCTAGTTTTTGTTGTTTTGCTTTCCCGCCCCTGCCCCCCAGACAGGACTTCTCTGTGTAACACAGCCCTGGCTGTCCTGGAAGTCTGCTCTGTAGACCAGGCTGGCCTTGAACTCACAGAGATCTGCCTCCCTAGTGCTGGGATTAAAGACTTTGTCTTTAAAAAAAAATAGTTTCTGTGTCTGTGTATATGTCTCTGTGTGTTTCTCTGTGTGTGTGCCATTGATGGCTACTTATATCCGACATGGGGAAACAGGAACCAGCTTAGTCCTCTTCCTATTCTATCCTGTAATACCAGACCTGTGGGCGCTTCAGACCCCTCCTTCTCCCCGCTAATGACTGACCTGCGGCTGGGCTGGAAGTACCCCTCCCATACTGTCTTGGGGGCCAAACTCTGCCCTCTGCCATCTTGGGGCAGTTCATCCCCAAGAACCTGTCTGCCACCCCTCCCTATTCACGTACTTCTTGAAATCCCCATGGCCTTTATTTAGAAATCACAGGAAGGAAGTGGTATGGGGTGTTATTTTTGACAATCTGGGTTTGAAATTGACAGCTCAGCTCTGGCACCAGTCTCATGGACTGGGCTGTGGGTGGGTCTGGGGTCTGCACCGTCTGTTTGCCCAAGGGTGGTGGTAGAAGAGCCCTTGGGCAAAGGGAAGCATGCTAGCACTTCCTCCAGTGTGCGTCCTGGGCTAGCCCTTACCTTTCTGCCATGTTGAAGAAAAGAGAAATGAAGTTCCACAGAGAGAAAGGTTAAATGCCACCTCTGCTCTCTGTGTCTGTCTGTCTGTCTGTCTGTCTGTCTGTCTGTCTGTTGCTGGGGATGGGACCACAGGGCCTCAAGCATGCTAAACACATGCTTTACTACTGAGCCACACCCTAAGCCAAATGTAACTCTGTGTGTGTGTATGTTGAAGCCAAAGAAGTCCGAGTGTTCCTCTATGACTATCTTGTGTGTGTGTGTGTGGGTGGGGGGGGGGTGCGCATGCGCACGTGTTATGTATGTCTTTATATGTCTAGTGGCCTGAAACTTGCTAGGTAGACCAGGCTAGCCTTGAATTCACAGAAGTTCACTGTGTTTGCCTCCTAGTACTGGGATCAACAGCGTGCACCGACACACTGGGCTTTCTACCTGATTGAGAGGGTTTCTTACTGAACTTGGAGCTTATCAACCTTCAGCTGGGTTGGCTGGCCAGGGAGCTGTCTTACCTCCCATCATCCCCCGGTGATGTGGTTACATGACTACTCTGCCTGGCTTTTTTCCCCGCCCATGCTTGCTTGCATGATCGTCATTGAATACCTTTAAAAAAAAAAAGACAGGGTTTCTCTGTGTAGCCTTGGCTGTCCTGGACCTTACTCTGTAGAATAGAATAAGCTGGCCTTGAACTCACTGAAATCCACCTGCCTCTGCCCCCCAAGTGCTGGGATTAAAAGGATACAGCACCACCGAAAAAAATGACTCCAAATGTAACTCTTGAAGGCAGGAACGGGGTTTGGGAAGCCCAGGTACCTGAGGAAAGGCAGGGCAGTGGCAGGTTGTGGATCTTGTTTCTCCAAGAGATGAGGCCAGCCATCATTTGGGAGGAGTGAGAAGTGGAGCAGAAAGTGGGGGGATAGATGCTTGGAAGGAGGGAAAAGGTGTCTGCACCTCAAAACAGGCCCCGACTTGTATATCCTGTGACTGGGGCAGAAGCATGGGTATAGAGCTAGGCATATCCCTCCTTCACTGTCCTAGTGACCTATACACATTACTAAGCCCTGTGGCTGGAGCCTTATGTGGAGACACATAGAGACACACACATAATACATAACACACACACACACACACATACAGACGTGCATGTGCACATACACGTGCTTGCACATGCACACACACTCATGCATGCGCCTTGCTGGGGTGGACCCCGAAACTCACCACTTCTTGGGGAGGGCCAGGCCTCTGACGGGGGTCCCTTGTCTCTGCAGTGCTGGCATCGGCCGTACGGGCACCATCATCGTCATTGATATGCTCATGGAAAGCATCTCCACCAAGGGTGAGGAGTCCTGGGGAGTGCATGTGGGTGTGAGAGAGGGGCAAGCAGTCCCTTGGCCTTCATCTACCCTGAAGTTCCCCTGCCACCCTTGTCCAGGGCTAGACTGTGACATTGACATCCAGAAGACCATCCAGATGGTACGGGCACAGCGCTCCGGCATGGTGCAGACAGAGGCACAGTACAAGTTTATTTATGTAGCCATTGCCCAGTTCATTGAAACAACCAAGAAGAAACTGGAGATCATACAAGTGTGTCCAGAGTGGGGCTGGTGGGTGGCAGGGGAGAGTGGGCATCACCTAGTCTTGCTGGTACCACCATCCTCCCACTGCACCTTTGCCCACAGTCCCAGAAGGGCCAGGAGTCGGAGTATGGGAATATCACCTACCCTCCCGCTGTGAGGAGTGCCCACGCCAAAGCCTCCCGTACTTCCTCCAAGTGAGTGGTCCTGTTTGCCTTCCCAGAACCCATCCCCTCCTGCCCAGCCTTAACTGTCCTTTTAGAGTGGACTAGTGTGGAGGCTGGAGAAACCCTGGCTCGAGAGATCAAGCTTCTTCCTGTTCCCTCTGATCTTCAATTGTTTCTGAAGTGCCATTGTGACCCTGTGTGGGCCGTGCTGTGGGCCTGCTGTGGACCTGCTGTGGACTCCTGAGGGAGAAGCAGTCTCTGCCCCTGGGAGGTTTGGGTCTAGTGCACAGATAGTGAGCAGGTTCTCTTGTTTTCCTGGCGTCACACGCTGAGAGTCTTGGAGGGGCTTGCTGTCCCTCCCTGCTGTGCTGGGTCACCCTGCCCAGTCTCCAGATGTCTCCTGTTCCCTCGCAACTCCAGACACAAGGAGGAGGTGTATGAAAACCTGCATAGCAAGAGTAAGAAGGAAGAGAAAGTAAAGAAACAGCGGTCGGCAGACAAGGAGAAGAACAAAGGTTCTCTCAAGAGGAAGTGAGCTGGGCATTCGTCTGCAGGTGGCCATGGTGCGGCCCCTTCTCTCCCTACCCCCACTCCCCCAACTTCAGTTCAGACGTGCATGGGACGGTCACGATCTCACCCTACCCTGTCCCAAGATCCCTACCCTGTACCAAGATCCTGTCCCTAGATCTTGTATCCCTTTCACAGGCCCCAGACAACCTTTGATCCACTTCCTCTCTTTTATTTGCAGCATCAGCCTTAATCCCTGCAGAGGCCTCCACCTGACAGACCAGATAGACCGAGACCTGTGGCCCACAGCAGACCCTACAACCACCTCCATCTTCTTGTAATTTAAGTGACTGTGGTCATCTGAATCTGTATATAGCTCAGCAAGTCCCCAGGGAGAGCTGGCCCCTTCTATTCTTGTAAATAAAGCCCCTGGACCACTGTGTATTGCCTCCAACTCTGTGCCCCTTATATCCAGGGACTCTGGGCAGGATGGGCTGGGATGTCATGCATAAAAGTTCAGCCTCTGGGGTCAGGTAGACCTGGTTCAGGATATGGCTTCACACGGCTAGATGCCCATAGCAGTCCTAGGGCTTAGATTGCTCTGTGTTCTCTCCCTCTCATTCATGCTGGGGATGGAACTGAGGGCCTCCTATACACTAGGCAAGCCCTCCAGCCTCCACAGAGGGTGATGGGTAATGGGGATCATCGAGAGAGTGTGTGGCAGTAACTGCCACTGTTACAGTACACACTGGCAACAAGCCCAGGCACTAGTTAGGAGACCATAGAATTAACTCTAGGCACTGTTGTTTTTGTTTTTTTCTTTTGTGGCACTGGGGACAAAGCTCAGGGCCTCCCACACGCTGGCCAGGTAGCCAACAGTTCTCTCAGTGAGCTACAACCCCCAGCTCCCAGTCTGGATATTTCACAGTGGAGAAAACCGAGGCGCAGGAAACTAACTTGATCAAGGTTACAGGACCGCAGGCCTTCAGCGTCCAGGTCCTCATTCCTTGGCAGATCCAGTGGGGTTCTCCCAAGAAGGATTCACTGTGCAACTGGATGGTGATAGTTAGATCCAATCAGGCAGATTTTTAGGAGGGACTGATCTAGTCTGTATTTCCAAAACACACAGCAGGATCCCACTGGGGCTACTGAGGCTTTCATCTTTCTGGACACTGAAGACCATTTTGTTATTTTGTCCCTCTTCCTTCCCCTTTGTCTAGAGTTGGGTTCTTTATTTATGGCTTGAGTCTCCTGGTCAGTTGCGTGTTCCAGCCACGCCTTGGGAAGAGCTGGCTCCCACCATGGGTAACACACTGATTAGCCTGAAAGCCCACTGTGTTAAGGGTCAGATGCTGGGAGCAGTTGAGGCGATAAGCTTATCTTACTAGAACTCAGGAGCTGTCTGGGAGACCAAGCCAGAATTAGTCCGCAGAAAATAATTACAAGGGAAAAGTATAGAGGAACAAAGAGGAAGAAAGGGACGGCTTTGGAACTGAGGAACACGATAGCTCCCTGGAGCTATGGCCCTCCAGGGGGTGCGTGGGTGGGGCCCTGTGTGCCTGCAGGGCCACTCTCCCAGCAACACAGAACCACACAGAAGAAAGGCAGGACCTAGTCCTCTAACTGCCCCCCCCCCCCCGACTAATTCTTTGAGGGCCAACTGAGAAAAGGGTTCTGCTGCTCAGAGGTGGGTTGCAAGGACCGTCCCTCCTGGTTTAGCTGCAGGTAGGGCTAGGAGTTTCGGGAAGGGAGGCCTCTGGGCCCTGGCAGGCACTGCAACCTCAGGGTAAAACCAAAGATCGGGAGGCATGCTCGGGGACCCACAGGTCTGGTGGGGCGTCCTCCCTCCCCAGTTCTCAAGGGGTTGTCCAACACTGTCTGAGCCCTGGACGGGGACACAGACCAATGCCTGCCTAGCTGACCCCACACTGACCTCAGGGATGATCCTCTGACGCTGGCTGAGGACAGGGTTGGACAGGCCTCAGAGAAGAGGGTTTGTTGTTGTTGTTGTTGTTTTTTAGCATGGGGGAAGGAGTCGCTGGAAGGGGAGCCAAAGATGGCTTCTCTCTTTATTCCTTTAGAAACAGGGAGAGCCTAGGTAGGAGAAGAAAGGCGGCCAGAAAGGGCGGGAGGCCTGGCGGGGTGGCCAGGCCTCAAGAGGAGGTGCCCAGGGCTGGTGCTGGGAGGGAAGGAGTTAAGGCGGAGAGGGGGGCAGCCTATGGCAGGAGGACACACCTGTGCGCGGGGCAGAGGCGGGCGGGGCCCAGGTAGGCGCCTGTGCTGCCCGGCAGGTGAAGGAGGAAGAGGAAGAGCGGAGGCCGAGCTGCTCTAGGCGGCTGGATCCGGGGCTTTGACGCCCCTTTTCTTTCTTCTGCACCACTCTAGGGATCAGGCGAGTCTGGTGCCAGGTAAAGGCCACCGATCACGGGGGTCCTGGGGTTGCGCTAGGAACGGTAGAACGCAGTAAATTGGCAGGGACAGGCCGTGGAATGGTAGGGGACTGGCTCGCAGGCGGACACGAGAGGCTGGGGGGCTGCCGAAGCTGGTTTTGGCCTCGGTGATGGGCAACTCAGGGTTCGCCTGGTGGGGAGCAACAAGGCTCTCCCGGAAGTGTCCCAAATGACGCGGAGGTGGGGGATGGGAGGAGATCTACCGCTTCTCCTGAGGGCTTGGGCTTAGCCAGGGCTGATCTTGAAGGTGGATCGGTTGGGCAGGGGCCCTCGTCTTACCCAGCAGTGTTTGGGTGCTGGTTGGGAGTCTCTAATACTGCCGGGTAATGATGGAGGCCCCTGTCCCTGTGTCATCGACGTCCATTGCTTTTTAGGGCCTTTATCTGGCAGCAAACCTCTTCCTCCCACACATACCCTGAAAGCCCCTTCTTCCGAGTTAAGGGTGTTGCAGAAGTGACTCTCGGGTTGGCTGGTTGCCCACTGGAAGAACACAATGGCCCCAGCCCCTCCTCCAGTCCAGTGCGATTTGTCATCTGGTAGATCCAGAACCTACTAGAAGCAGACCTTGGCCTCGGGATTGTCTACGCACTCGAGAGGCCCCAGTCAGCCAGCCAGCAGCGGCCCCCGGATGCGCTTGATCAGCGGTAGATCGCTTTCTGTTGGCTGACTCTGGGTCCATCTTCCAGTGCAGTGTTGGATGGTTGAAGTACGAAGCTCCTAACACTGTCTGGTAAAGATGGCCCCCGGGTCAGTTCCCTCAGCAGTGACCGTGGAGCCTTGAAGACCACTGAGGCCTCTAGCCCAACAGCCTCTGACCTTTAACCTTCTGGATGGTGTGTGTGTGTGTGTGTGTGTGTGTGTGTGTGTGTGTGAATCACTTGGCAAAGGGGAACAATGGGAAAGAGACAAAATGGCTGCCTTCAGAACAGCTGCAAGATTTGGAAACACATTTGGTCCCAGGCGCTTGCAGTCTTTTCACCCTGGGAACGTGATCGTCGATGGGGAAGGCGGGATGTGATTCCGGTCCATGGGCGGGTCTCTCCGGCTTCCTAGACCTCAGGAGAGACCTACTTCCTCCAAGAACGCAAGGACCTGAAGCTTCACTGCACCCTCTAGCCCAGCTAGCTTCACCTCCTCCCTAGTGCATTGTTGTATGGCTCCATGTTTGTCTACTCAGAAGGAAAAAAACACGGCAACGGTTCTAGGGAGGTACGCACGAGCGAGCAGTGGCCCGAGTCGCTCAGTACTTGGGGCTTAGGGTCTTCAGGAGAAAGGTAATCTGTGGAAAAGAGACTCTTGTTCAGTTGGGCTCCAGGGCTGTGGGGGTGGCAAGGCCACCTCCATCGGGAGCACCCTCAGTGCAAATAGCTCATCGTACGTGGTGACTAAGTAACGACACACTGGGGCTTCGGAACACCGAGACCCTTGGGAGGAACGCACCCTCTCCTGGAGCTACCCAAGAAACCGGTTACCAAGGAAGCAGCTCCCCCTGGGTCATCACGTTTTTAGTGTGGCTCAGCAAAGCCACAGCTGCTCCAGCTTTTAAAAAGATGTTATTAAGTCTGCGGGTTCATTCGGTAGGCCTGGAGGGTGGGGTGAAGGGTGTAGTTGGGCCTGAGATCGGCTGCTCCCAGCTTCGGTCCTGTTTTGAGGACCTGGCGGCAGTCAGAATGCCACAGGCCAGACTACTTGTGCCCTCTGCTGGCAGAGAGCCAGGGTGCACGCGGGACCAACTGTCTTCTTGCAGCCTACCTACACACTCACACAAGCAAAATTTTTGGCTTTAGTTTAAGTAATAAAAATTTTATTGAGAATTCCTGGCATGGTGGTTATCTCCCACATTCTCAGGGAGGGACAACACTGTAGGAAATCACCGAGAATCACACTGTCCCATCCCCCATTCCCAGCCAATACAGGAAGGAGGAACACCCTCTGAGAGGGCTGGTCTTCAGTCTTCCTTAATCCAAGAGGGCAGATACAGAAGAATCCATCACATGATGCTTGGGTCAGGGTGGGGTGTGCTTGACCCCCCGAGCTGGCCCCGTCTTCTCCAGCGGCGGCATTCTTGATGTCCACACTCATTTCTTACCCTTAATGAGGCTATCGCTGTAGAGCAAAGGAAACATTCCTAATATTGGGGATGTAAGAGTGAGGTGCAGAACACCCCAAACCACCCCTTCTTCATAAATGAAGGCATGACTACGGGGAGAAAGGGGAGTGGTAGGGGCAGGTCCAGGAAGCAGATGGCCCCCAGGACCCCATAGCAAGGAGACAGTCACTTACCTTCCCCTGTAGCCAGCATGTCATGAAGTGAGCAGGAAGTATGTGTGTAAGAAGAGAAACATGATTAGTCAGCTGCAGGCCCAGCTGTTCTAGAACCCTCTGCTCCCCAGTGAGGATGACTCTTCGCCACTATCTCTGTGGTCCCCACAGCAGGTCAGGGTCTCACGTGAGACCACCACCAGTCGTCACTTCTCATTTAAATATAAAAGTGCTTTTTCCATAAGACATCCTGTTTTGCTTTATAAAGTCTGTCAGTCCTAGAAGACGCAAGACAGGACCTGCCAACCAGCCAGACACCCACTTTTCTGACTGGTGTTCACAGAAACTGTCAAGGGCCTGGTACTGGACGGACCCCTGTCCAGGGGAGCAGACATGGGTGCTTTGCTCTGTTCTCTTACCGAGTAAAACTTTCATCCTGTAGATTCAGCACAAGGTTGTCAGCTGTGAGATAGATTCGGTTCTGTGACGTGGCGATCTACAGGACATGGAATACATGTGTTAGCAGAGGCTTCAAGTCTGATTCAGTGGCCACCCAGTAGAAGACAGTAACAGGACAGGCTCCTGCTCTAGTATAAAGATCCAAGTGAGAAGTCTTGGTGTCACAGCTCTGTAATAGTCAAACACACAAGACCTGGGGAGCACTGTGGGTCACTCTGGAGGAGGAAGGGTGCCCCAGAACATTGTTTAAGTAGAGACTCAAGCCAGTTCTAATGCCACTGTGTGACTGTGTAGCTGAATACTTTGAACTTCAACCAGCCGCCCTTTGGTGGTGAAGCCTTCCACTCACCGTCTTAGAGATGTTCTGGGCGGCCCGGATCTTTCGGAGCTTAATATAGCCAGGATTCTTGCTCAGTGCTTCTCCAAGGTGAGCAGACAGGGTTAAGGGTTCTTCTGGGCCAGGTTACATCTGTGGGAATCTCCCTCCGCCCCCGAGTTCTCTGGGCTGTCAGATTCAAGGTTGCGCTCACATAGCTACTCACACTTTGGCTACCCACTGTGGGCCTCCCTACAGGATGCTGCCAGTACTGTGGTGGCAGCTGACATGAAGGCAAGGCCAGCAGTGCTATTGATCTGGCCTTACAGTAGGGAGTCAGGCCTCAGGTACCCCCACCAAGATTTCAGATCTCACCCGTTGTCCTTTCCCTCCAACCCCCCAAGCAAAGAGCCAGTAGCCAAGTCGCATTCGCCTTAGTCTCATCAACCGGCCCACAGTGGAAGATGGGAAACGGGCTGTCCCGGAGGTGAGGCCAAGCTCTGTGCAATACAAGGATATCATCTTGGCAGCCTCCGCCTCCCCCTCAGCCTGCACAATCTTCTGTCGCTGTTCCTGCTTTGCTTTTTCCACCAAAAACTGGGCCCGCTGGGCCTCCTGCTGGGCTGTGGCGTAAGTGAACTGACGTTATGGTTGAGGTGTAAGGAGCCCAAGCACATACAGTCCCCCCGCCCATCTCCACAGGCCCAGTGACCAGTGCCCACCTCCACGGACTTACCCACTGACCAGTGCCTGCCTCCATGACTTACCCACTTGTTTGGCTTCTACAGCAGCTGTGTACTCGCGGCTGAAGCTCAGCTCTGTGATCGCTACATCATCCAGGATAAGGCTGAAGTCCTTGGCACGCTCTGTCAGCTCTCTTCGGATCAACAGGGACACCTGGGGGCAAGGGTCAGAGGGAAAAGAGGGGAAGGGAGGTTTGGGTTTGAGGGATCAGAGAACTGGAAGGAAGGCGGCACTGCTGTATCCTTCTGAACACCAGAGCTCCTGAGTATGGGCAGCAAACCCACCACTTAAATCCTCAAACATTCACCAGAAAACACTGGGTCCCATTTCTTCAAGAGAGAGCCGAGGCAGCTGCAGACGGCCCCGCGTCACACTGAGACCTAATCTCTTTTCGAGTTATACATCTCCTTAGACTCCTGTCAGTCGAGGAAAGGCCTTCTTTAGAGACTAAGACCACACTGCCGCTGTTCTCTGCTGCGCTTCCTTCTTAGGGTCGACTGGTGTCAGGTTCTACAGATTTCTCCGTGTTTCCCAGTCACAGTACAGCTTTCCCACAGTCCAACAGGCCACGCAGCCGAGGACAACCTTAACCTTCTCCCTCTGGAGTGTTAGGATTACAGGCGTGTGCCATACCTGGCTTGAACAATGCTTGGGAATAAAGCCAGGGTTTGTGTGCATACTGGGTAATCACTCATCAACCAAACTGCAGATCCATCCCACCCCATGTTGAAAAGCCTTTCTTTAGTACCCAGGGACCCCTGACAAAGGCAAGACTGGCTGCCACCATGCAGACAGTGACAGGGGTCAGACCTGAGCCCGCTGGGTAATCAGCTGCGAGGCATTGAACTTGGCCACCACACTCTTGAGCACCTCGTTGACAATGGACGGCAGCACTCGCTCTTCATAGTCCAGCCCGAGGCGCTGGTACATGCTGGGGAGTTCCTGGGCGTTGGGTCGAGACAGCACACGCAGGGAGATGTTCACCATCTGCAGGTCTGAGGGAGAGAGAGGTCAGCAGTGGCTGGTTAAGGCCTGATTCCCCCTTTCGATTTCTCCTATGAGCGCTTCCTACCACGCCTAGTGTTACTCTACAGCCTAGCACTCCTCTGGGAAGATAATCACGTCAACAAGAGCATGTGGACATCACGGGCGAGACGGAGCCTTGTTTACTGTGAAACTTTTTCTATAGACCTTCCACTAGTACAGCTATGTATGTACGTGTGTGTGTCTGTCTGTCTATCTACTTGCTACTCCTCCAAAGTGCATTCTGTCTGTCTGTCTGTCTATCTATCTATCTATCTAATTGCTACTCCTCCAAAGTGCATTCCACCAAGCAGCACAATCTTGGGTTTCTCCCTAGTTATTGGGGACTCGAGCACCAGCATCGTGAATTGTTTATTTCCAAGGCCTATGGCTTAGCAAACGAATAAACTGCATACACTGCAAACAGCACAAAGAAGCACATTTCTGTGGGCTACTTGCCTCGGTGGGTACATGGGAATGAGGCAGAGGCTTGGGGAATCTCAAAGGCAGGGCTTCTAAGTGTGATCTACAAGGAAACAGCTAGTGAAGAGTGGGGGCACTTTCTCCAGAGCAAGGTGTACTGTGGATGTAATCAACAAGTCAACAGAAAAAAAGGCCTTAAAAAACAGGCCTGGATCTAGGCAGCAAGGAAGAAAGGCAACCCTTATTCTGTTTACGCCAGGCAGAAGGTAACGTTAAAACATGCAGGCATACCGAGTGCTGGAATGCAGTTTTTTTTGAGCCGTGAGGCATGGCACTCTTGCAGATGTAGAAACACTAAGACCTAAGAAACACTACCATTTCTGGCAGCCTCGTCAGGCTCCTTTCACATTTCTTCCTTTCCCCACGTGCCATGCAACTCCCAGCTGCCCGCATTTACCTTTGGAGCCTGTGGGGGAGGAGATTTTTCGAGGTCTGGCTCGAATGTCATAGATGATGGGGTACTGGAACCAGGGGATCCTAGAGAGGAGAGGTCAGGGACAGGAGTTGGGAAACTGCAGTTTCGTTGATTTTGACCACTCTCGTCCTTGGGCCTGTTCCTCCCCATGGCCTCAGACAAGGGCTCTTTTCCCTGTCGAGAACAGCCCTTTATGCACTGCCAGAGTTTCGGAGCAGCCACGGTCCTTACGAGCAGGAGTGAGGAAGGGAAAAAGCAGTACCCCAAGTCTGGCTACAGCCGTCAAGGGTGAAGGGTCAGAGCCTGTTCGCTCTGCCCGCCATTACCTGAAGTGAAGGCCTTCGGCCAGGATGGTGTCCTGTTGCACGCCACCAATACGATTAAAGAAGATGGCTCTATGACCACCTTCCACTGTGGAGAGAGGGGTGGGAGTCAGGACAAGCCGCTGGTCAGAGTTCTGGTCAGCGTAGGTGGGACGGGAATGAGCGAGCAGGGAGACGCAGTCACCCGGGGGAGGCAGGACAGTGGGTCTGGGGACCGCGAGGTCCGGCCGGCGTAAGGAGGTTGCTCACCGGTGAACACGGATTCGCGGACGCCGTAGGCCACCGCGCCGGCCCCCAGCAGCAGCTTCAGCGCCGTGCCCATGCCCCGAGGCCCGGCGGGCAGGCGTCCCGCTAAGTCCTTCAAGTTCTGGGCCATGTCTGATCCTCCTGAAGGCGGCGGCACCAGCGGTCAGGAGGTGGGTGCCCGCCAGCTCCTACCCCACTCCAGTTTACAGACCTCGCCTCGCACACGAGGATTGGCGGCCTTAGAGCTCGCGGGAGAAAGGGCACCGGAAGTGCGCTTCCCTCTGAACCCGCCCCCCTTTGCCCAGGCGATCCGAACTCCGCGCACAGTAATGGCGCACCCGGAAGTCCCGCCTCCTTTGGAGGTGTGCCTTCCTAGAGAGGCTTCCGTACAGGCATCGCCATTTTCAAGCGCCCGCTTTCAAAATGGCAGCTAGGAGGAAGTTTGCAAGGAGGACGCACGTGACGTTCTAGCGTAAGGACGTCAGCACAACCTCCGGTCTGCCGACAAGATGGCTGCGGCCAGTGGTGGCTTCCAACCTCGCGAGCGGCGATTTTCAGTACAGGAACAGGACTGGGACACTACGCCGCCTAAGAGGCCCCGACTTGGAGCAGGAAACAAGTGCGGAGGCCGTAGGCTCATTGTGGTGTTGGAAGGGGCCAGTCTGGAGACAGTCAAGGTAGATTTGAACAGCGCGTGCGGCGGGAGTGAATTGATGGGTCAGCTTCTGTGGGGAGCAGGCGCGCAGAGTGAATGGAAAAACGGAGCGGTGAAATTTCCTTTTGAAGGATTGACCTAGTTTTGCAGGATGTTGACATCCTGGGTTGGCACTGCTTTCTTTTGCTCTTGACTCGCATTTAGTTGACTAATCAGGGAGTCTGTGATATAAAATGCAAAATGAGGGAAGCATTGTCTGTTGAGGTTTCCCACATTTCCAAAGGCCTCTTATTACTAAGGACTTGATGTTTTATTTTGCTAAGAGGGTTTCAACTGTCAGCTTGTTCTGTATTTACTTATTCTGATGTGTCTGGATCAGATTATTTAAAAGGCCTTCGTCTTTGTTTTTTTTACTGCTCCCTTAAATATTTATTTTACCTTTATTTATGCGTGCAAGTCTGCATGTGGCCGTGAGCCACCTCATGTGGGTGCTAGGAACCTAACTTCGGTCCTATACAAGAAGGCATAACCCCTGTGCCATCTCTCCAACCCTTCCTTCCTTCCTTCCTTTCTTCTTCCTTTCTTTCGATTCATTTATTATATGTAAGTACACTGTAGCTGTCTTTAGATGCACCAGAAGAGGGGGGCATATCTCATCACGGATGGTTGTGAGCCACCATGCGGTTGCTGGGATTTGAACTCAGGACCTTCGGTAGATCAGTCAATGTTCTTAACCGCAGAGCCATCTCACCAGCCCGCCTCCTTTCTTTCTTATGGCTTTCAGAGCTAACTTGTTCAGTGTGTAGGCCCAGAAGTTCCCTCCCAACTCCCTCCCCCTCCACTTTCTCTTTCTCTCTCTGTCACACAGACACACAGACACACACACTGGGTGGTTGTTTTTAGTCAGTCTTGGAATGCAGTCCAGGTTGGCTTTGAACTCTCCACCTTCAGCTTCCTTTTTTTTTTTTTTGGTTTTGTTTTTGTTTTTTCCAGACAGGGTTTCTCTGTATAGCCCTGGCTGTCCTGGAACTCACTCTGTAGACCAGGCTGGCCTTGAACTCAGAAATCCACCTGCCTCTGCCTCCCGAGTGCTGGGACCGAAGGTGTGCGCCGCCACTGCCCAGCCTCCTAAGTATTAGGATATTTATAGGTGAATTTCACCATGCCAGGACTGACCTGGATTTAAATTTGGTCCTTAGCCCCTTCCTAGTGACTATGAGAAAACAAGTTTGCTCTCCCTTTGTAAAGTGGTTGTATACCTTTTAGTTAAATGACACAGGATCTGTATTGACAGTTCTTTAAAAGTAGTGTGTTTCCGAATAACCTGAGGTGAGAGTCTTTCCCACCTGTTCTTCATGTATACTAAATAGAAAACTGGTTTTCTCTCCTTCTACTTTTTTTTCTAGACTTATGTATTTTTCTGAGTACACTGTTGCTGTCTTCAGACACACCAGAAGAGCACATCAGATCCCATTACAGATGGTTGTGAGCCACCTTGTGGTTGCTGTGATTTGAACTCAGAACCTCTGGAAGAGCAGTCAGTGCTCTTAACCGCAGAACCATCTCTTCTGTGCTCTCCCCTTCTGTTTTTTTATTAAGTGATCAATTAATCAGATTTTAAATTTTCTGTAGTTAGTTGTTACTTCCATCCTAACTACAGGCTTTTATCTATTCCTTCCTCAGTGACTATCATCAGTCATCATCATCATTACTATTGTTTAAAGGTTTAATTTTTTTTTATGTGCAGTGATGTTTTGCCTGCATGTATATCGTTGTAGGATGCCAGATCCCCTGGAACTGGAGTTACAGACAGTTGTGAGCTGCCATGTCGGGACTGAGAATCGAACCCGAGTCCTCTGGAAGAGCAGCCAGTGCTGTTAACTGCTGAGCACTTAAACTGCTTATCTATCTAGCCCTTATGTGATTTATTATTGTTGTTGACAAGGTCTCACTATGTAGCTCTGGCTGGCCTGGAACTCATTGGTATCTGCCTGTCTCTGCCTCCTGAGTGCTGGCATTAAAGGCATGCACCACTACACCTAGCTGCCTATCAACGCTTTGAGTGTTAATTTTGACATTATCACATAGACTAAGAATCCCGTGATGATGGTAATTTGCAAATAGGGAAACCTTCCCAGTGTCCATGTTTCAGAAAGTAGATACACTAGATTCCTTCTGCATACCAGTTTTCTGAGTAGGCAAATCAGTTCACTTAACTGTAATGATGGCAGGAGTAAAGGAGTTACTGTGTGTGTTTAGGATAATATCTGCTACTTGAAATAAGTTAGTATCACATATTCCAGCTTACTTACTGAGAGGTTATGTTAAAACTTCTAGCCCAAGGCTGGAGAGACATCAGTTAGGAGCACTTGCTCTTGCAGAGGACCTAGTTTGGTTCCCAGCACCCACGGTATGGCTCCCAGTTGTCTGTAAGTCCAGTCCAGGAGATCTGATGACCCCTTGACCTCCACAGGCTCTGCACCCATGTGATGCACAAATATATACGCAGGCAAGACACCTATATCTGTAAAATGTAAAAAATGCATGTGTACACACACACACACACACACACACATACACATGTATGTGTAGACACATGTATATATATGTGGCATCGTTTGGATGGCGTTTTGCTGGGGCAAACACGTGAAGGAACGTTGCCTTAAAGTGGACACAGGTGAAAGGCTAAGGAGGACAAGTGACGTCTCACTGGAGCAGACACGGGAGAGGTGCTGCTCATTACTGAGCATCCGCTGCTGTCCTATCTCACTTTCTGAGATGGGGTCCCACCTGTATCTCATACTGGCCTGGCATTTGGTGGGCTGGGAGTACAGGTGTGAGCTCCCACATCCAACTTGTGATGCCGCTTCCTTTGTTCCCTCTCCAGACAGGCTTTCTCAGAGTAACAACAGCCCTAGCTGTTCTGGAACTTCTTTTGCACACCAGGCTGGATTCGAACTCACAGAGATCCACCTGCCTCTGCTCAAATTAAAGGCATGTGCCACCCCAGCCAGGCACTGCTTCATTATGAGAGGTCAGCCCAAGGAACTGCTACATCACGGACTGGGAAGATGGCTTAGTGCAGCTGGCCATGCATTCCACAGACATGGGGACCTGTGTTCTAGCCCAGCACCTATGTAGAAAGCCCAGGCCGTGCTGGGCATGCTTTTAATCCCCGCACTGTGAGACAGATGGGGAGGTAGATCTCTGAGTCTGAGGGAGGAAAGAAGGAAGGGTCCCAGCTCAATTTGTAATCCCAGATTGGAGAGATAGGTGAGTCTGCAGAGCTTGATGGCCCGCCTGCCAGCCTGCCAGCCGAGTCGGTGGGCTCAGGCTCAGTGAGGACCTCTGTTGGGAAATAAGAGGAAGACACCAGCCAGCAACCTCTGGTGTTCACATGTAAGCACATTGTACCTCCCCACGCACATACTCACACGCACGCACGCACACACACGCACACACACACACTCACACGCACGCACACACGCACGCACACACACACGTGGAAGTATAGAGGTGACAATGGAGTGACACCACCTGTATGTATTTCCTGTTCATCTATTAATGAACCATTTCTGTTCTTAGTTTGTAGACTTGAGATTGTTGACTGTTTCTGTGGGGACAGAGTTATGAGATTTCGAACTTTCTCCTGTCTCTTTAGTAACTTAAGAACTGTTGAGAACTGCTGACCATGGTTTCCTTCTGGCCTTTCCAGTTTGTGGTTTCAGATCAGTGCACAAACTTAAGTTTCCAGAACCACTGTCTCTGCTGCTGTCATTGCAGCACTTTGATGTTTTCTCCTGTGGTTCTTTCCACATGCTGGCTCCCTGCCATGTCAATCTAGTTCCTGGATCCGGGGCCTGCCTTTGACGTCTACAGGGACTCGCCTTGCACATGATGCATATGTGCGTACAGGCTCAATACTCATACATGTAAAATTGAGTAAATCTTAGAAACACAAAATCTCCACTTTTATCCTACTAATGGGTTGAAATTGGATCATTCTAAAAGTTCATTTCCTTTTACAGTTAAGGGTGTCCAAAGGACTTAGTTTTAGACCGTGGGCTTTACTCTTTCTTCTTAGGATTTATTTTTACTTATGTGTATGTGTGTGCTGCCTGCATGAATTTATGTATAGTACATGTGTGCTGGTATCTGAGCAGGCCAGTTGTCTGGAGCTGAGTTCCGGGTGGTTGTGAACCACCATGTGGGTGCTGGGAACTACAGCTGGGCCTCTGCAAGAAGAACAAGCGTGTGGTGCTCTTAACCACTGATCTGTCTCCAGTTCCTACTCTGACTTTTTTTTTTTTTTTAAAAATTAGATTTATATGGGGTTGAAGAAATGATGGCTTAGCAGTTAAGAGCACTGGCTGCTCTTCCAGAGGAACAGGTTCAGTTCCTAATACCACATGGTGGCTCACAACTGTAACTCTGGCTCCAGGGCATCTAGTGTCCTCTTCTAGCCTCCACTGGCACTACATACATAGAGTGCACAGACATACGTGCAGGCACACATGCACATAAGGTTAAATGAAAACAGACAATTTTTATTTGTGATTATGCATGTGTCTGTGTTTACCACATGCGTTTAGATGCTCTTGGTGGCTAGAGTTTTCAGGTTCCCCTGGAGATGGAGGTATAGGCCACCTGACAAGGATGGTGGGAAATCAAATCCAGGTCCTCTTCTTAACCACTGACATTTTTCTGGCCTCTGACATTGTTTGAACTATTCGTTAATCTGAAAAATTATATCCCCCCAAATATTTTGAAATGTGTATTGTCACTTTGTCTCTAGACATAAGTTCTAGTGATACACAGACTTCAAAAACCTTTGTTTGTGGGCTTGAGAGGTGGCTCAGCGGTTAAGAGCACTGACTGCTCTTCCAAAGGTCCTGAGTTCAATTCCCAGCAACCACATGGTGGCTCACAACCATCTGTAATGGGATCTGATGCCCTCTTGTGTGTCTGGAGAGCAAAATGTACTCACATACATAAAATAAATCTTAAAACAAACAAAAAACTCAACCCGAGTTTGTATATAACAGTACGTTTAAGCTTACAAAACCCTTCCAGCATATGTATATGTTCATTCACTGACAGCCTGAGGTGGTAGGGGTGGGTTTTCTTCTACCGCATGCCTTCTGGGGTTGATGTCAGGTCAGGCTTGTCAATTCATGCCCTTACCTACTGACCCTATCACAGGCCTTGTTACAGACTCCTTTGTGTGGCATGTATTTGTATATACTTGGGCATGTATGGATGTCAAAGAGCAGCTTGCTGGTTTCCCTCCTTTCACTAAGTAAGTCACGAGAATTGAACTCAGATATTTAGGGTTGCTGGCAAGTACCTTTATCTGCTGAGCTATCTTTCTAGTCAGGTTGAGACCTGGTCTTATTGACCATACTAATGTCCCTGGAGATTTGAGGTTGCAAATGACAGTTATTTCAGAGTGCAGGCCCGAGCTGACCTCACTTGCTGTTTATGGTGTGACATTTTTGACACTAGATCTTTGGCTCTTTGCTTGTGCGGATTCTTGGGTTACAGGGCAGTGTCATGTAATCCTGACCCCCCCAGTGCCTCCCCCTTTATCCCCACTTTCGTGTGTTCACTTTGCAGTGCTGAGGATTGACGTCAGGCCCTGCCACGCCCCAGGCCCTGCACCCCCCCCCCCCAAGTCCTTTTTCTCAAAGGTTCGCTGATGTCAGGTTTTGATTGAGGCTGGGGGGCCTTGCTGTATCCTAGGCTGGCATTTTCCTCAGCATAGACATATTGCTTTTGAGACGAGTCTTGTTCATGAACTCTTGTCTGATTCTAGAACTTTGGTGACCTTGCCTGATAGCCATAGGCCTTAAAAGCTAAATGTGGTGTGACTTGTGCCCCTCCCTCCTTTACTGTGTGAGAGAGTTATCCTGTGTGTAAATGTGGACATATGCAGTCCTCTGAAAGCCTTCTAGCTCTTCTCAGTCTTCCTGGCTTAGGTCTAGAGAGGGCTAGGTGATAGGATTTCCATTGCTCTCATCCTGTTCTGTTCTGCAGGTAGGGAAAACTTATGAGCTACTCAACTGTGACAGGCACAAGTCCATGTTGTTGAAGAATGGACGGGACCCAGGGGAAGTCAGACCGGACATCACCCACCAGGTAACTGTGGGAGCAGAGCTAATGCCCTCTGAGCAAATGCTGTTTCTCAGGCTTCACCGTGCCTTTCCCCCCCTTTCTCAGAGCTTGCTGATGCTTATGGACAGCCCCCTGAACCGAGCTGGCTTGCTACAGGTTTATATCCACACCCAGAAGAATGTGCTGATTGAAGTGAACCCCCAGACTCGAATTCCTAGAACCTTTGACCGATTTTGTGGCCTTATGGGTGAGAAGCCTTAGGACTTAAGTTCCAATCGAACTGGCGAAATAGAGAGGAAACAGGAGAATCACACACCCTATTCCTTCAGTGGTGGGGAGTGACTGCCAGGACAGAGTCCTGGTATTTCTCCATGTCCACGGAGATTCAGCTCCTCTGCTCTCTGAAGTTTCTGTGAGGGGTAAAGCTGTCTGAGTTTGTCAGCCGTATTAGTGATGTACCTAACTGTTGTGTGATGTAAAGGATACACAGCCTAGTTTCCCCAGAGGTGTTTAGCTTAGATCAGTGGGCAGAAGAGTGTAGTCTTTCCCCACTTCTGAACTCTCTTTTCCCCCTCTAGTTCAGCTTTTACATAAACTGAGTGTCCGAGCAGCTGACGGCCCTCAGAAACTTTTGAAGGTAAGCTGGAGAAACCTGTTGGTAGGTTCTGGGGCCAATTCTGGGGCTGACTCTTGGTTTTGTCTTTAGGTAATTAAGAATCCAGTGTTCGACCACTTCCCAGTGGGCTGTATGAAGATTGGCACTTCCTTTTCCGTTGACGACGTCAGTGACATTCGAGAGTTGGTGCCCCGTAGTGACCCAGTTGTTTTCGTGGTGGGGGCCTTTGCGCATGGCAAGGTATGGTCTGGGCTCTGTACTTAGGTTCTCCGTGGAGCCGAAGCTCAATGCAGTTGGCATTTTGAGAATCCCAGGTCTTACAAATGGGGACGAGTGGGTGAGAGAGGCCGTAGCTGCATTCATGCCCCGGCTTTCCCTCTCCGGGCTGGGCTCTCCTGCCTCCCACAGAGTTAAGATGGCCAGCTCGCTCTTGTACAAGTTTGAAGTGAACGACACTGCTGTTGACATTAGCTCCCCCATGCTTTTCTACCCTGAGCCTGCTACAGGGTAAGAGTTGCCTGACCAGCTCCGTCTCTCCTCAGGTCAGTGTGGAGTACACAGAAAAGATGGTGTCCATCAGTAACTATCCGCTCTCTGCTGCGCTCACCTGTGCTAAAGTCACCACAGCTTTTGAAGAAGTATGGGGCATCATTTGAGAGCAGCAGCGCCTGGTTCTCAGACAGGACTCTCGCGGTTTGTCTTTGGCTCCTAATAAGGTGTGCTGGAAGATAATCTTCTGTACCAAGACGGCAGAGCGGGCAGCCAACACTCTATTTGTTTTTTGTTTTTCCTATAAAGAGTTTTATTGTTTTTTTCAGACCTGATTGTTTTGAGGGTTCTTAAACTCAGCAGTACATGGTAGTGTAAACTGCTCCCCTAGATTCTGGTGTTCCAGACTCTGACGGTAGGAGCTCCTGATTTCCTAGATTTCTGTGGCTCTCAAGGAGAGACCCTGATGACCTCAGCCTTGGCAAGCATGGAGAGTATGTACGAAAGAAAGCAGTCTGGGATGCTAGCAGTGAAAAACTCAACAAACAGAAGTGATTTTATCTGGTATAGTTCCAAGATAGAAAAAGCGGAGCAGGCAGGGCCATGTACCCTCCCCTCCCCCCATGGGGGGGCGGCGGGATCGCCACGTATACAATCGAAGTAGATTGGCAGAAGAGAAACAACAGATTCCTGGCTAGAGGGGAGAGATAAGGCAACGTGCATGGGGGAGTCCAAAGGGGGCAGCCCCCTGCTCCTCCCACAAGAGCTTCCCCTTTGGCTGCCGCAGAGGCAGAGCTGGGACTTCCGGCTGCTGGCGCCTCTGCTCAGGATGAGGAGTGCTCTGAGAAGGGAGACAAGTAGTTTCTGCACCAGTCCAGCTCTCGGCCACCTACAAGGCAAGGCGTGTGGTCAGAAGGCTGCCCAGAGTGGCACCGGGCCCTTCTAACAAGTAAGGCAGAAGCCATAGTGCACTCCCGCGGGGGCGAGCTACACTGAAGTCCACCTCAATTTCCAGTGGTATTTCTAGTCTGTGGTTCTAGCCTCCAGCCTGTGGACTGTTTACTCTCTAGTCTTTGTTCTAGCCTGCCCATACTATAGCCTGTAGACTTTACTTACCAGGGAAATAGATCATTCCCTCTTTTTTAACTTTTCTTTTCTTGGCACCATTGCTTTGCGGACATAAGGCAATATGAATAGTAGGCTCAAGAAGAAGACGTGTCCGAGAAAATAGATGGATCTGTACACCTGTGGAGAGACAGAAACCACTGAAATCACATGAGCTGTGGGTTGTCCCTTGCTACTTGAGGCTTTAGTGACCGCCCTGCAGCCTTGCGTGCAGGTCTTCACTACCTTAAGCCATTTGTCCCATGTGAAGAGGCAGAAGGCAGTCATAGAGTAGCCCATGAAAAGCCAGTGGATGGTCTGTTGCACCAAGTAGTAGAAGGGCTGTAGGACAGTGATGGAGGCCAGGCTGCTCAGCGTCGGGCTGTCCTGAATTAGGTTGGTGGCCTGGGGTGGAAGGAGAGAGGTCACAGTCCTGTCTTCCTCCCTGTCCATTTTCTTCCCACCCTTGAGTCATACCTGCTTTTCTACGATAACAATGAGGAATTCCATCTGGAAGCACATCAGGTATCCTGAGTGCAGGCCATGCCAGAGGGCCAGGAACAGCAAGGAGAGACCTTGTGAGAGTTCTTTATTTCCAAGAAACTTGAGGCGTTTGAAGATGTAACTAGAGAAGAGGGTGAGTAAGGATGAATCTCAGACTTGACTCCTGCGCCTGGGTCTCCGTGCCCTGAGGAGTGGAGTGCTGACTGGCTCCCTCTTGTGGCCACTGAGGGTACAGGAAGCAGTGCTAATAGGACGGACGGCTTGAGATGGAGGAAAGCTGTCATGGTTCAGACACAACACAGAGACTATGGGCTTAGATGGGTACACGAGGACCAGCCGCTTGCTTCAGCAGGTACAGCTGAGTACTGAGGGTCTGGCACCAACAGTGCTATGGTGCAAGGACAGGTTCTCAGGCTGCTTATACCCCAGTGATGGTACACTTATATAAACAGCACACGAGGGAGGACAGAATGAGGTACGTCTACAGAGGTTTTTTTTTGGGGGGGGGAGCAGGGGGGCTTGGTGAGAACAAAAGCTTAGAATGTTAAGTAGGACACACGGACAGAAGTGACAATACCCCTGCCCTCAGTACAGTGTGGGAGGAGCCTGGGCCCAGGCCTTGATACTTACCGGGCTACCCAGGCATTGGTATTGATGTTGAAAGAGGCGATGGTGCCGTTGAAGCGAGGGGTGGTTTCAAAGAGCCACACTTTCATGTTGGCACAGGCATCCCATCTCACGGTCCCATTTTCCTCAATGCCATTAAAGCCCAGGCCCGACAAAATGCACACTCCTTCCTAAGGGGAAGGACGGTTGGGGCTCTCACCACTCTGCCTCCCAGCCTGCCCTCTCCCCAGCTTGTCTAAATATGACTTAATTTTCCTACTTACTGTGACCAGCCAACAGGTGACGTATTTGTACAGCACGAATTTGCCCCAGATCAGCATGTACATGCAGCGGAACCAGAAAGGGTGGTTCTGGAGAAGAGAGCACAGGAGCATTAGGGAGGGCACAGGCATGGCACAGTCCCCTAATGACATCTTCAAACTGGTGGCCGGCTCCTCCACACCTATCAATTCTGACACCCCATGTGCCATGGCAGTAGAGCCCCACCTGCCTGTAACCAGCCAAGAGGTGCCAGCCTGCATCTCCCTCCTCTGCAGAGTCTAGGCATTTGTATGGACTTGCGCAGCCGCAGTCTGTAATCCAGAGATGATACCCAGAATGGATGTGGAACTACGGTGAGCTTTTCAGGGGCAGTGGCAAAAGCCAGCTTCCTCTCTTGGAGCATGAACTCTGGACAAACCCCTAAGTCTGTCAGTTTAAAGAAAGGCCATAGAGCCACCTGACAAGACAGAGACCCAACAAGGAGAGCTGTGTTTTTTTAGGGGGAGAGTGAGGGCAGGGAGTTCGAAAGTGCACCTGGAGCTGCCCTCTGCCCAAGGTTGGTCCATGTAGGTTATGGCCTGGTGGCACATACCAACCCTCACAGACTAGCAAACTCCCACACAATCTGAGCTGGCACAGCCGACTTCTCTGTTATCTCCAGGGCTCTTGGCTCGTCCCTTTGTGTGAGGGAGCGGTCACACTGCTGTGCTGACAGGCACTCACATCATAGTCTTCAGTGAGGAGATAGTCTTCTGTGATGTGGGGGCTCAGCAGGGTGTAGCCCACCAGGTAGACAAGGCCCAGACTCAGGCGCTTGAGAGCAGGTATGGTGCTGGAAAGGAACAATGGGGTCACAGACAGCAGAGCCTCGCCCTTCACCCTCTGACCTGCAGTCACGGAAAGGAGCGTGTCAGGGTGTGGCCACTGTTGCGCGCAGTGGCACCAGGAGCCCTGTGCCTGGAGCTGTTTCCCAGAAAGACAGCTCTCGGTGCTCTTCGCAGATCCCAGGTACAGGTGTGAGGGCCGGAGGGAGCAGTGTGTGGGAGGTTTTACCCTCAGAGTAGTACTGAGCTCAGAACTTACCAGGATTATCAGTCAGTGGGAAGGCTAAAACCATGTAAAGAATAACTAGCAATTTCAATTCCTGCTGGAATTCAGGGGGACAAGTTCCCAGTGAAGGAATTCCAGTGGCCTTTGCATTATCTCTTGTTAAATATTTTTATATACATTTTTGTATATTGAACAGGGTCTCCCTCTATAAGAGGAGGCTTTGAAGAGAGGAGCATAACTTTTGGACAAAACACTGGTCCTTTAGGGTCAGCATGAATGGCTGGGCAGTCTAGCCTGAGGAACACCAGACACTGTCCATGTGACACTGCGACAATCGGGTCAGTGTGCTAGGGCTGACCTTTAGGAAAGTTACTTCAGGGTGGTTGTACTGGGTGGAATCCCTACACAGAGGTCGTGACCAGGAGAGGGGATTACCTGTTTGGCATTTTTCCTGGTACGTCAGTCAGCTGTCCCTGCACCAGCTTCATGTAGTGGTTCATTGAAAACTGGGGCCCTACCAAGAAGGCTCCATAGAAGTAGGAGAAGCCAGCAACTTCCAGCAGTGAAGGGACACCCCGTATGGCATATTTCTGTTGCTCAGAGGACAAGGAATTCTATGCCAAGAAGAGAATGCGCAGTTCAGGATAGCCTTGAACCCCAAGAGACACTGAGCATTCCCAACCTGTGCCCCACTGCTTGGAGCTCTTTAGTGTGGGGTGGGAGGTCATGGGAAAATGTGTGGGGTAGCTTAGCCAGCAGCTGCCTGTGGCTGCTGTGACAAATGCCTTGCTGGCACTCATCTCTGGACTTTGTGCAAGAGCTGGAGCCTGGACAAGTTACCCTGGTTCGTCCTTGCCCAGCTGCTATCTGGAAGATAGCTCATAGGCCAGGGAATGAGGCAGAGGCTCTGCCCTGGTGGCAGATCCAGTCTTGGTAACAGCAGCCTTTCTCCTTCCCTCTGGTTAACCCCTAGCCTCTGCCAGCGTGGACACTTACCCATTCTTTGCCTCCGTCATAGTAGTCAATAGACAGCCCTGAGCAAAGAGAGAAGGGGAGGAGAGGGCAGACATGAGGATGTGGTCTGTGGACGGACTATAGCCAGGAGCATGACGGGAACATCAGTATGGTTTATTTTGGCTCGGTGGGAGAGGGGCCCATCTGTAAAGGAGGAAGACAGTACCTTTCCACTTACCAATTAGCTTCAGTGTCAAGACACAATGTGGCATTGTCCACTTGATATCGTAGTCACCAGTGGCGGTGTAGTAATACCCAGCAAGAAGGTAGGCCTAGGAGAGGGGACGTCTTCACCACTGAACACCTTTCTTCCTTTCCCTCTGTCCTCCCTCCCCCTTGTGGCTGTCTATGGCCTCCAAGTCATAATCCTCAGCCTTCTGAGCCTGTGCCACCGTGGCCGACGCCTTCCTTACCCCTGGCTCTCTGCAATCCCCTGTACCCCTTCCCTTTCCTCTCTCCTGGTCCTTCCTATCTATGAGCTAGGCCTGAGGGTGTAGACCTAGAATCCTGGCACTAGAGAGACTGAAGCCAGCTTGAGCTACAGAGTTTGAAGCTGCCTTGGCCACATAGTGAGATCCATCTCAATAAGTAAATCCCACAAATGGGGGCATTACCACCTTGGTGAGGAGTGGTTTGCTTAGAGCACTGGATGGACATTTACCTGCTTGGCTACTGCAGCTCATTCTAAATTGGTTGTGACTCAAGGTCAGCTGGGCTAACTAGTGAGAACCAAGGAACCCTGCTGGCATAGACGGGAGGCCAGTAGTGAGTCACTGCTACAGTTGGCCTGGACCTGGGCCTGTGACCTGCCCACAGTCAGATGCCGTGTGTTGGGAGAAGGGAGTGCAAGCTAGGTTCCCTCAGTTACTGTGCTGCTACCCCTGCCTTGCCCCTCTCCACACCTACTGTCAGATGTGACCTGAGCTGCTAGAGAACAATTTACCATCTGGAAGCAAAGGGTAGTAAAAACGGCAGTGACGGTGCGGCCCATGAGTCGCAGGATGAGGAACTGAAGCACGACACACAGCAAGGAGTGGTAGAACTGGTGGCCTGGGTGTGAGAAGAGAGCAGTGTTTAGCACCGAGGTGCGGAGCCCAGTCCTCTGGAGAGTCCCAGAAAAGAACACAGTATGCAGCGTCGGAGGTGGGGGTGGAGTTCAGTTGGTGGAGCGCCTGCCCGGCATGTGGGAAGCTCCAGGTTCAATCCCCAGCTATACTGGACCAGGCCTGCCATCTAGCACTTGGGAAGGAGAGACAGGAGGAGCAAGATGACCTTCTTTACAGCTTAAGGACAGTTTACATGACACTGTCTCAAAATAAATACATTTTATGTGTAGGTGTGCCACGGTAAGTGCAGAGGTCAAAGGGCAATTAGAGAAAATTTGTTATCTTCATCCACCATGTGGGAGCATGTGCTTTTTCCCTGTCGAGCCATCTCGCCAGCCCCTAAATAGTCCTAATTATTATCATCATTATTATTATTGAGACAGGGTCTCACTATGGAGCCCCGATGGGCCTGGAACTCACTGCATAGACCAAGCTGGCCCCTTTCTGCTTCCTGAGTGCTGGGATTAAAGGTGTGCACCATAGTGCCGAGCACTAAGTTTACTTCTTGACTGGCACATAACAATGTACACATTTACGTTTGAAATGCTACCTTATTATGAATTATTTAATATACCGTTTTTCCACATCTTGGAAAGTGTTTACTTTTATTTACGTGTGTGTGAGTGTGTGTAGCCACGAGGGCCTCAGATCCCCTGGGACTGGAGTCACGGGTGGTTTTGAGCCATCTGGCATGACTGCTGGACTGAACTGGGGGCCCTTCGGAAAAGAAAATACCCTTAACTTCTGGGCCACTTTCCTGACTCCCAAATAGATTTTCCTGTCCCCCAATATTATTAGTAAGGGAATGTAAGAACAAAACAAAGAACAATGAAGTTGTGTTCCTATTGACTGAATCCTCTTTTTGTAAAGATGATAGCTTTCTAAGAGCTAACTCTTCCTAATGCGTGAGCTTGTCTCAGGGACACCCCCCTCCCCATCCATCCCTCCCCCTTCCCCCGTCCATCCCTCCCCAGGTCTCTTCTCATGGCCACATCCCTGCTGAACCCACTCACTTACCAAAGTTGAAATAAGCAATCGAGAGGCCTGAGAAGGCGTGGAAGAGATGGATGAGGTAGCTGTCCTTGTAGAAAAGGTAATGCCGATAAAACAGAGCCAACGGGTAGCCTGGATGGGAAGAAAAGAGAGAAAAGAGGAAGAGGTTACTCATGCCTGGTGACATCAGAGAGGGAGACAACAGGATTAAAATAAAACGTGTGTGTGTGTGTGTGTGTGCGCGTGCGCGCGCGTGTGATGTATATGTGCGGGTACATTCATGCTGCAGTGTTAGACCACAACTTTGCTCTCTCCTTCGACCTTATGTAGGATCCAGGGATTAAATATAGGTCTTTCAGAAGGAAGGCTTACTTGACAAGTGTTCTTTATCCACTTATGTGGATGCTATCAGAGAAGACAAAATAGCACTCCCACAAATCAAGCGGTTTGTTGTTTGTAAATACACATTTAGGACTGCAAGGTTTTTGTTTTTGTTTTTCCTGGGTCAGAGTTTCTCTGTGTAGCCTTGGCTGTCCTGGAACTCACTTTGTAGACCAGGCTGGCCATGAGCTCACAGAGATCCACCTGCCAAGTTCTGGGACTAAAGGCGCATGCCACCACTGCCTGGCCAGAACTCAAGTATTTTTAACTGAGGCAATGTAGAATGAAATCCCAGGACTTTCTTTCATTTATACCTACCAACTACTGAGGAAGTGACCAACACCCGTAATCTCAGCACTCAAGATGCTGAGGCAGGAGATTCTTCAAGTCTGAGGCCAGCTTGGGCTACACAGTGAGTGCCTGGCAGGCCTGGCCTCCATGGCAGATTCTGTTTTAAAACCCCGATAAGGGCTAGGGATCTCCCTCAGTTGTTAGAGTGCTTGCCTAGCACGCACAAAGCTCTGGGTTCGATCCCTAGTGCATGAAACCAGAACAGTGATACACACTTATAATCCCAATACTTGGGAGGTGCAGGCAGGGGGATCAAAGTTCACAAAGTCACATCATCTACAGACCAAACAAGGCCAGACAAGCCTATATAGAAAGAAGCCTATGTAAACAAGCAAATATAGATAAGACAAAAACAAAACAAAAACCCAAACCAAAGAAAAGATGTCCACTATGCTCAGAAACAGTATTTTACACTTTGTGCTCTGTCCTGAGGACAGCACCCTCAGCCCTCTGAGAAGACAGATCTAAGTTAACACTAGTCTATGAAGTGGGCTTGAGTTCAACCAATTTATTGAGCTTGTTTTGGAACACTAGGCAATGTCTTCCAAACTTAACTCAGGATATGATCCAAGGGCTCTGAGCAAACTCTTGGGAGAGCTCCTAAAGGGCCATTGAGTTCTGCATTGCCAAGGGTTGGTCAACTGATCAGAAAGGGCCAATGCATTATATCCCTAAATCAAAAAGAGCACAGCTGATGGCCTTGCCGACATGCCTGCACTTGGGCATGTGTGTAGAATCAGTCTTGGTTTTCTGGAAAGACACCTTGCCTCTTCTATCACTGTACAGTGTTCCAGAGTTGGTCGTGGTTTACAATTGCCATGGTTCTTGCTTTTAAAATATAAAATGTCAGGTCAGGGTGATGACTGAGCAGGGAAGAGTGCTTGTCACCAAGCCTGATCCCTGGGGACTACGAGGTGGGAACAGAAGACCAACTCCTGCAAGTTGGCCTCTGACCAGCATGTGTGCGCACACACACAAATAAGTAAATGTAATAAAGTAATTAAAAAATATTGTTAGTTTTATCATTGGCAATATAGTTTTGAGCGGGTAATAATTATAATTTCTTTTATTTTTATTTTTTGGTTTTTTTTTTCAAGACAGGGTTTCTAGCCCTAGAACTCACTCTGTAGACCAGGGTGGCCTCGAACTCACAGAGATCTGCCTGCCTTTACCTCCCAAGTGTGGGATCAAAGGTGTGTGCCACTATCTATTGCCCAGCAGCTTAAAAAATGTCAATCCATAAAACAAAATGCTCAATTATGTTATTTACAATATGAGGACTGAACCAAGAGCCCCACACGCTGGGAGAATTGTCTACCACGGTGTTACATCTCCTGGCGTCTCTTCGCAGTTCATTGTTTTGGGGTAGGGTCTTATGAAGTTGCCCAAGCTGCCCTGAACTCTCTACAGCCTAGACAGATAGGCCTTGAGCTCACAAGCCTTATCCCCAGAGTACCTTCATCACCAGTCATGTGCTGTACGAAAATGGATAGCTGCCTTTCTTGTTTATTTGTATGTTTTGACACAAGGTCTCTCTATGTAGCTCTGGCTGTTCTGGAACTTACCATGTAGACCACACTGACCTCAAACTCACAGAGATCCTCCTGCCTCTGCCTCCTGAGTGCTGGGATTGAAGGCATGTGCCACCATGTTTCTTGGTTCCTTGGAATTGTCTTTATATAGCCTAGGCTGGCCTGGAACTTACTTTCTCGCTTTGATTCCCCAGGACTACATAAACCAGATGTGATGGTCCATAGACCTGAAATCCCAGCACTTGGGATGTAGAGTAGGAGGATCAGGAATTCAAGGACATTTCTGGCTATATAGCAAGTTAGAGGCCAGTCTGTGCTGCATGAAAACGTGCCTCAAAAATAAAAGAAAACACACACACACACACACACACAAAACAAAACCTAAAACCTTTTACGTAAAAAAATATATTATTGAGCTGGGCAGTGGTGGCGCACTCTTGAGAGGCAGAGGCAGGTGGATTTCTGAGTTTGAGGCCAGCCTGGTCTACAGAGTGAGTTCCAGGACAGCCAGGGCTACACAGAGAAACCTGTCTCAAAAAAACCAAGTGTGTGTGTGTGTGTGTGTGCGCGCGCGCGTGCATGCACATGTATGTGCACAGCCAGTGTTTGGAATCAGATGACAACTTTGGAGTTCGTTCTCTTCCATTATACAGGTCCTGGGGATTGAATTCAGTTAGGAGGCTGAGCCGGAAGATTCTAATTGTCTGGGAGAACTCACAAATTCTGGACAGATAGAATTAATATTTTTGAGTACTAAAACCTTTAACCATGTGAGATGTACCAAAACTAAAGAACATAATGCATTTCTCTGTCCCCTCAGTTGAAGAGAATTTAAAGTTTTCTCCTTTTTATGGATATGGCCTGATGTATCCCAGATTGCCTGAATGTGCTTTATAGCTGGGGCCGGCCTTTAATTCCTAATCCCACCCCCACCTCCTGACTGCCTGATTACTTGCTTTCCTACCCCGCCTGGGTCACCCCGGGTTTGCACTCCCGGCCCTAATTTAGCATTTCTTGATAATACTGGTCCTTGCTATTTCAGAGTAGAGCCATGCTGTCTTCCTGCCCTCTGGGGTGTGGGAAGCTGCCTCAACTCTACAGGACTTACACCTTCCTGAATTCTGAGTTCTTGTGTCCACTTCTTATGTTTTCCCTGTCCCTTCCCTTGCTATTCTGGGGTCAATGGTCACTTCTTGAGCTTTCAACGGGCCTGCCAAGAATAGTCCCTTCTCTTATTGCTAACTTACCAGGGGATTTAGAAAGCATAATTTTATAAGACCAAGACAGCATGCATGCGAGCCATGCATGGGTGTGCTCTTGCAGACTCAGCGTACAGGCCTGCTAGCTTTGGTCCTAGCTGCGGCAGGGGCCTGGCTGCGGCCTCCTGGTCTGGGACGCTGGGAGGAGTGCAGGTTGCTTGGTCCCACACAGGTCAAGTTCAGCGGCAGACTGGGAAGCATGTGAGAAGTTGAGGAACTGGCAGGAGAATAAACAGAACAGAGCAAGCCGGGTTACCCAGAACGGAGACCCGTGAGGTGAAGGGCAAAGCTGTCTCGGAAGCTGCCGAGGGAAGGAGGGATGAACTGCTGGGGGAGTTGCTGTGACGACCCAGGCCCACCCAGGCCCGTGGTGGGTCTGTAAACACTGAACCCTGCTCTCCGCTGCTGCCCACTCAGCAGGCTTTGGAGTTTGGCGGCTGGGTCACCCCTTCAGGGAGGAGCGGTTTTTAGGGAGAGTGGTGTCCTACAAGCTGCTTCCAGGTTGTAATTCTTTCTTTGTGGGAACTAGTACTTACTTGATCGAGTGGCACCTGTCACCTACGAATCGTCGAGAACACCAAGCACCGGGACACCAGCTTGCCCACCAGAGTCTAACCGGAAGGCCGTGTACTTTAAAAATGAGCTGCACACAATTCCACGAGCAGTAGGCCTCAGCAGCACTAAAACCCTGACAACGGGCCGTGAGAACGACATCCACAGCTTGACAGCTCTGTCTTGTGTTTAATCTCACCAAACAGGTTTTAATAACGCTGGCCCAGAGGATCTGAGAACCGGTGGTAGAACTCAGTCTTTCTCCTTTCTGATAGCTGAAGGAGGTTATTGCTGGTGAAGTACTGGGGCCTAATGTACACCCTAGGTCAAGGATCCTGTTAGAATAAGGCTCATCCTCAGGAGAGCAAAATCCAGGGTGTGCTGTGTGCTGACAGGCTGCAGCTAGGCGCACGAACTACAGGTTTAGCAGGCTAACAGCACAGTGCGACTGTATTCCCGGGGGTCTCTGTGCTTCTGAATGAGTTGTGTTCGGGACCGGAGATGCCACACTGCCAATGTTAGCGTTAGCTCCTTATCTCGTGTACACTTGTATAATTAATCTTACAAGTTGAGGGACTTGGTGCCTCAGTTGAAGAAAACAGAAGAGAACTGTTTTCATTAAAATGTGATACATTTTGCCTTTCACCCCTAGCCATTTATGAACTCTGCAGGGATATGATATGGCCCCATTTGGTCATGCAGTAGATCAGATGACCTGAGTCAAAAAAAATAAGCTGCGTTTGTCAAATGTGAGGAAGAAGGCGGGGTTCCGAGAGCTGTGTGCTGAACCAGCTCTTGATATCAACTGTTCAGCACACCTACTCCCACCCCACCCTGTGGGGGGACTGAACCTAGGACCTCATACATGCTAGGCAAGTGTTGAATTACCCCGCACTCCCACTGAAGATGGTTTCTCTATCTTTGCTGGACTGCCTCTGTGAAAACTCCTTGATGCTCACACAACTTAATATGATCTTTATGCCCAACCACGCCAGCACTGACTTCCCCTATTTTAGCCCTATGTCCCCTGGATCCTCCCTGGATATTATTAGTAGGATATTCCATGCTATCTCAAATGCTGAATGACTAAAGCTGATTTTCTACCTAAATCAGCCGTCTCTTGCCTTCTTGGTTAATTACAAGCCACCTTATGTTTTCTAAGGTGACTTATTTTATACAGTGTTCTGTCTGCATGTATGTATGTGCACATGTATGTGCTTAATGTTCAGGGAGGCCAGAGGAGGAATGTCCAATCCCTGGAACTGGAGTTATAGACAGTTAGAAGCTGCCATCTGGTGTTGGGAACCAAACTCTGTCCTCTGCAAGAGTGACAAGTGCTCTAACTGCTGCGTCATCTCTCCAGACCCATTTCTCTCTTTTTCTTTTCTTTCTTTTCTATTCTCTTCTCCATTCCTTCCTTTTGCTGTGTGTGTGTGAGAGGGCATGTGTGCTATATGTCTCTATATCTCACCCATAAGCCCTGGCAATGGCCTCCTACTGGTAACTGCTTGCAGCCACATACCCCAGCAATACTACATCACAAAAACCCTGCTTCAAAACCTCAGAGACAGCGAACGTGGTGGCCCACACCTTTAATCCCAGCACTTGAGAGGCAGAAGCAGGCCAATTGCTGAGTTCCAGGCCAGCAAGGGCTACACAGAGAGACCCTGTCTCCAAAAACAGCAGCGGTAACTGAATAAAAACTCCACAAACAAACCACCCAGATCTCAGGGATACCGACAGCTCCCAGCCACCTACTAGCAGTCACCCTAATTCCTAACTTCAGCACTGTTTATTTGTGGAATGTGGGGTTGGACTTAGGGCTTCTTCCTGCATGCTAGGTGTAGCTGTGTAAAAGCATCACCTGTCAACAAAAAGCTGATGGCCAATAGGCTGAGGCAGGATTAGAAGGTGGGACATTCAGTGGGGGGTGGGGGAGGTACACTCTGGGAAGTAGTCAGGTGCAGGAGAATTCGCCATCCCAACATCCTGACTTGGAGGAAGCTGGACGTATGAAACTGAGAAGTAACCAGCCATGTGCTATAGTATAAACAGGTTAACTGAGTTATGAGCCAGTTGGGGAACAAGCCTAGCTTAAGGCCTAGGCATTCATTCCTTTTTTTTTTTTTTAAATTTACATTCCAAATCATTTCCCCTTTCCCGTTTCCTCCCTCCCCGAAAGTCCCATAAGCCCCCTTCCCTCCCTCTTTTCTCCATTCAACCCCCTCTCGTTTCTCTGTCCTGGCGTTCCCCTACATCCAGTCTTTCCAGGACCAGGGGTCTCTCCTTCCATCTTCTTAGAAATCTATTGATATGCGAATTGTGTCTAGGGTATTCCGAGATTCTGGGTTAGTATCCCCTTATCAGTGACTGCATACCATGTGTGTTCTTTTGTGATTGGGTTACCTCACTAAGGATGATATTTTCAAGTTCTGACCATTTGCCTAAGAATTTCATGAATTCATTGTTTTTAATTGCAGAGTAGTATTCCATTGTGTAAATATACCACATCTTCTGAATCCATTCCTCTGTTGAGGGACATCTGGGTTCTTTCCAGCTTCTGGCTATTATAAATAAGGCTGCTATGAACATAGTGGAGCATGTGTCCTTATTGCATGCAGGTAAAGCCTCTGGGTATATGCCCAGGAGTGGTATAGCTGGATCCTCCGGGAGTGTCATGCCCAGTTTTCTGAGGAACTGCCAGACTGCTTTCCAGAGTGGTTGTACCAGCTTGCAATTCCACCAGCAGTGGAGGAGTGTTCCTCTTTCTCCACATCCTCGCCAACAACTGCTGTCTCCTGTGTTTTTGATCTTAGCCATCCTGACTGGTGTGAGATGGAATCTCAGGGTTGTTTTGATTTGCATTCCCCTAATGACTAAGGATGATGAACATCTCTTTAGGTGCTTCTCAGCCATTAGATATTCTTCAGGTGAGAACTCTTTGTTTAGCTCTGTACCCCATTTTTTAATAGGGTTACTTGCCTCTCTGGAGTTTAACTTCTTGAGTTCTTTGTATATATTGGATATTAGCCCTCTGTCGGATGTAGGGTTGGTAAAGATCATTTCCCAGTTAGTTGGTTGCCGCTTTGTCTTTTTGACAGTGTCTTTTGCCTTGCAAAAACTTTGTAATTGGGAATTGAACTCAGGACCTCAAAGAACAGTCAGTGCTCTGAACCACTGAGCCATCTCTCCAGCCCTTTTGTAGAGACTCTTAGGGGAGCTATTCCACAGAAAGGAGCTGACAAGGCCCAGTGTACAGCTACGAAAGACCTAGGGCATGTTTGGTCTAAGTTATCTAAGCTACCCTAAAACTTGTGATCCTCCTGCCTCAGCCTCCCAAGTAGCTGCAGTTTCATGTCTGTGCCATTAAAGCCTCAGATCACAACAATTATATGCATGTGTGTGTGTGTGTGTGTGTGTGCATACATTTTATGCTGACAAGTTTTATGTCAACTTGACGTAAGTCAGAGAGGAGGGGCCTCAATTGAGAAAATACCTCTACAAGATCTGGCTGTAGACAAGTCTGTAGGGCATTTTCTTAATTAGTGATCGACTGAGCTCTAGTCCTATTGGGTAAGCAAATACTGGGTAAGTTGTTTTGTTCATGGTATTTAATCATATGATAACCCTGACTAAGACACATTTACTTATTTATGTGTGTGGGAGGTGGTTGGTTACACATGTACATGTGTGGAGGTCAGAGGACAACTTGTAGAAGTTATTCTCTTCTTCTATGTGGGTCCTGGGGACCAAACTCAGGGGTGGCAAGTGCCTTACCCACTAAGTCATCCTGCCATTTCCAAATCTCAAATTTAAGGGATGTTTTCTACACTACATTTCTAGCCAATGGCCCCTTGCCCCCACCTTTTCCTTCAGTTAAAACAGACCTGTGTGGTTTACGAAAACATGCTCTAGGTCTTTCGTACACTGGGCCTTGTCAGCTCCTTTCTGTGGAATAGCTCCCCTAAGAGTCTCTACAAAAGAGATGGCTCAGTGGTTAAGCGCACTGACTGTTCTTTGAGGTCCTGAGTTCAATTCCCAGCAACCACATGGTGGCTCACAACCATCTGTAATGGTATCCGATGCCCTCTTCTGGAGTGTCTGAAGACAGCTACAGAGTACTCACATACATTAAAAAAAAAAAAGATTCTCTACAAAGCAAAATCTTGGCAATTCTTCAAAATTCTGCTAAGTGTCTCCTTCAGACCATAGTGACATGTAGGGCTGAGACTCTCATTTGGCAAGTCTCTAGATATACTGGATATCAGACCTTACATTTGTATTGTTTGTCTTTGGAAATCTGATAATGTGCTCTCCTCTATACTTCATATACATAAACTTTTTTCATGTGTGTGTTTGTGTATATGTGTGTGCTGGGTGCTCGCAGAGGGCAGAAGAGGGCACAGGATCCCCTGGAATTGGAGTTAGGGAGTTGTGAGCCATCATGTGGGTGCAGGGAACTGAACCTATGTCCTCTGCAAGAGCAACAAGCACCCTGAGCTGCTGAGCCGGCCCTGCAGCCCCACATACTTTCTACTTTGTGTTTGGCCAACAGTTAGTGACCGTCAGCAGCCTTTCATACAGTGTCCCTGGTTCCTCACCCGGGCACGTTGCGGATAGAGTACCAGGGGCGCACTAACTTCCTCTTCTGGCCGTTTCCATGGTTGCAGGGTTGTTCCGGCTCTCAGGGATGCACAGCGTGTGCTTTACCTTCCGAGTTATTGCCCAGCTCCTTGCTGTAGATTACTCCTTCCCGCCTTCCTAGGTGCTGAAGTTTGACCCTGGGGCCTTACAGATGCTAGACAAGCACTCTAACACCATTATTTTGCTGAGCCATTAGTCACTATTGGCACTTGTGTGCCATGATGCATACACAGAGGACAATTCTGTCACACCTGTTCTCTCCGTCTACCTTTATGTGGGTTTTGAGAAATGAACTCAGGCTGTCAGGTTTGTGTGCCAAGTGCTTTTGCCCACCGTGCCATCTAGCTACCATCCCAACAGTGCTGTCTTATTTTTGAGACACAGTCCACTCTGCTGCCCAGGCTGGGCTTGGAACTTATTTACGATCTTGTTGCTTCAGCCTTGGGGTTTCTGGGATTGCGGTGTTTCATGCCCTGTATAAGTTAAGGCACGGCACTAGAAGAAGATCTGGGGACCCCAGAGTGAGGCAAGGGATCTAATGCCTGTCAGGCTGCGTGAGACAGTCTAAGCAGTGAAGGGTGTCTACTGTAGCTCTGTCAGCTCTGCCTGAATGGTGACAGGTCCAGTGACCTCACCTAGCTATACAGTCCAGTCCATCCATATGGTCATGTTTCCCCCATCAGATGCCGTCTCTAGCCTAGACGCCGCTCCGATTTCCAAGTTTGATACCTGCTTAACGTCTTGTGTGGGTGGGTGCCGCACAGCTGATACGCTGAACATACCAGGGGCAAGCTGAGCTGTTGCATAGCAAAAACTTCCCCTCCAGGGGCCTTCCTCACTTTATCTGATTTTTATTTTAAGACAAGGTGTCACTATGTAGCCTTGGCTGGCCTCAAACTCAGAGACCCATCTGCCTCTGCCTCCGAGTGCTGGGATCAAAGGCCTGCTCCACCATGCCTGGCCACTTCCACATTTCAGACCACAACTTTTCTGTTTCTCAGAACTAAAACCCTGCCATTGTCTTTAGCTTCCTTTCCTGAACCAGCAAATTCTGTAGGTCCTACCTTGAAAGTAAATCCAGATTCTGCCCGCCTCTTTTCACCTCTACTGCTCCCCCTGGTCAAGACTCCATTATAATTAGTCACCTTCTGAGCGGCATCCCCGCGGCTTTGACTCTCTATGCTACTGCAGCATCCGGAGGATCCAGCCCGGAGTCAGACAGTGATGCTATCCAGTCAATCATGTGCTGGAAACCCTGGGATGTCTAATCCCAGGGCAAAGTCCAACCAGAACATGCAGTGTGCCGTCATCCTCTCTGCCCCACATTTTTCTGACTCATCTCTTTCCCTGACCTTCACCTATCTGCCCCGGATGTAAACTCCCCCTTTCTGGAATATTCCAACAGGGCCAGCTTTAGAGCCTTCATATTAAGAGTTCCCGGCATGGGATGATCTCTCTGTAAGTCTCTTTAGCACTTCAAATATTTGGTAAAATGCCATTTTAGCAGTGAGGTCTTCTCTGAGCATCTCACTGTACGGTTTCTCTCCATCCTTATAACCATCCCAGCAATGCATGCTATACTTCCTGAGCTCTGCCTAATTCTCCTGTCGGTATTCACTGCTCTCTAACATGTCTGTCTGTCTCAGTCTTTGGAGGCAGTGATTGTTGCCTACTTTTTTCCCTACAGTATAGCACACTGGTCTCAAACAGTATCTTTTCAATGGTTGAAAACAATACCCTCTTCATAGCCAGTAAGATCTCATCAAGCATCCGTTCTGTGCTAGCAGCAGCACTGTGCTAAGCATTAAGAGGAGTATATATGGCAGGATTGCTAGGAACACTGCTTACTCCTAGAGGGTGACTAAGACACTTGCAGGGAGGAAGTGGTAAAGACAAGAAAACAGGAAGTGCGTGAAACATGAGTTCATACACTTGCAGACTCCCCAGTGTAAAAATAATCTCAAAAAGACCTTGTTGGGGCACAGGAGCAACTTGCACAAGGGCTGGAACAGGACTTCAGGTCAGAGCCGGTGTCGGGGGCCACCTGCCATCCTGTCACTTTTGGACTCCTGCTTGAGCAAAGAAATCTGGAACCACTCTCTCGAGGTCAGCAACTGCAGCACAGGACTGGCTAGTCGCTGCCCCGAGGTGCAGTTCCATCCAGCCCAGTGCGACACTAAGCAGGAGGTGGCCAGGAGATTCACAGGGCCTGGTATCCTGTGAACCTGCCCCTGTTCAGTTCTAAGTGCCCAGCAAGCTCCAGTTACCTCCTGACTCTGAAGCTCCTTGCCTGGCTTAGCCTCTCAGTCTTCTTTTGCAGAGGGGCCTCTGACAGCTAGTTTCAATAAACTAGATAAAGCCCATGAAAAACATCAGAGTTAGAGAGCTAACAGGCCAGTCTTAACTAGCCTGATGATATTCTCTTGCTCAGACAATAACTGTAATCTAAAGTAACCCCATGGCAACCAGTCTTCTTCTTCTTCTTCTTTTTTTTGTTCTCCTTGTCCCTGGTTTACAATGAAAGTAACATGAAATGACCATTTCCATCTGCTCTCCCCAGGTCTTTTCTACTACATCTCCCTTCCAGGGCTGGAGAGATGGCCCAGTGACTAAGGACAAGCACTTGCTCCTCTTGCATAGGACTCAGGTTCAGGTCCCAGAACCCACATGGTAGTTCACAGCCATTTTTTAACTCCAGTTCCAGGGACTCTGATGGCTTCTTCTGACCTCAGTGGGCACCACACGCATGCACACGGTGCATATTCATACATGTAGGCAAAACACTTGTGCCAAACAAAACAAAACCCTGAAAAGAATAAAAAAAAAAACCCACTCTTGTTCTCCACCTGATACTCTATTTTGTAGAATGAAATGTTCCTTAATCTTCAAAAATGTTTATACTGTATGATTACTGTGCATAAGCTGTGTGCACGCATGCACGCTTGTGTGGTCCTGCTCACACTTGGGCTTGTGTGGTCCTCAGAAAAAAGTCTGTCATCAGTTCTCCGTGTCCACCTTTACTTGGATCCCAGGGTCTCACTCCAGCCTCCAGGCAGGAGCCCCAAGTGCTCTCGCGTGCAGAGCACCTGGCCAGCCCTTTGCAGATTTCACCTTTATTGTTATTGTGTGAGCTTCCTAATCTTTGAGTCAAAAGTAAAGCCAATTAAAACCATCAAACTAAGTTGCCGTAATTCTGTTTGACAAACCAATCACCTTGACCAAACCTCAAAAAAGGTATGGGTTTTTTTTTGTTTGTTTTTGTTTTTAATTTTCTGAGACAAAATCTAGCTATTTAGCTCAGACAAGCCTGGAACGCTATATAACTCAAATTTGTAATCCTCCTGCCCCAGCTGCCTAATGCCAGATTACCGGTATTTCCTGTCCAGACTTTGTTTTTCAGTTCTAACAAACACTGCAATGAAGCCCTCCCATGATACTCTCTGAATCCTAGGTTAAGATGGCTGGATAGGCAGAGAGCTCCCACAAGCTTGTCACTTAGATACACACACACACACACACACACACACACACACACACACACACACACACACACAGATACACACTCATGCACACACAGACACACAGACACACGCACATGCACATGCACACAGTGCTGCTTATGTCTGTGGTACCCAGGGATGTGTTTTCAATCCAGGAAATTCACAACATCCTGTGTGTGTGTGTGTGTGTGTGTGTGTTGCTTGGGATTGAACCCATGGTCTTGTATGTGCTCCCCAGGTCCCCAGGTGTTCTAACAACCCCAACCTCCCCAGTTTTTGTTTTTTAAACAGGGTCTTACAGTGTAGCCTTTGGTGCCCTGGAACTTACTTTGTAGACCAGGATGGCCTCAAACTCAGAGATCTGCTTGCCTCTGCCTCCTAAGTGCTGAGATTCGAGTCATGGGCCACCTGACATGTAGCCCCCCCCCCTTTTAAAACAGGGGTGATCATGAGAGAGATAGGAAAGAACAAACTCCACAGTGTAAGTGCACCAGTTTTTGAGGAAGGCATAGCCTCTGTGCCTTGCTCTGTGGGATTATTTCTTAGGTTCCCATACCACTGAGGCATTTATTTGTACCTTGACTTGAAGCTACTTATCTCAAGGTTGCCTGTTGCATGACTTGTTGGTTAGGAAGAAGGTGGTACCACTCAAAGGGACACAGAGATTGGCTGCTGCCGTGGTACTGTTAGTGATATATAAAACCAGGAAGACAGATAAAGACAGACAGATGATAAAAGGGGCAGACCAAAGGCTAAACGAACACTGGTAAATGCCTACATTTAAGGGAGTGGAAACTAAAGAGCCTGCGAAAGAACAAAGGCCCCAGAACAACAAGGAGGCAAACCTACTATATATGTGAGGAAAGAAGGCCACCTCAGATAGGGAAAGAGCTCATTCACATCAGTCGTCATGGGTGCCACTGAGGTGGCCCCACGGGTAACCTGATGAACTGCATGGGATCCCTGTAAACTCCACATGTGTGCCATGCCACTTGAATGCCACATATATTTACATACAAAATAGACAGACAGACAGGCAGACAGATAGACAAACAGGCAGACAGGCAGACAGACAGACAAACAGATAGATAGTAAATAATGAAGTTATACAAACTGTCAGATATCACCAAGGTAAAAGCCAGTGCAGGGAATCAAACCCTTATGGAGCCTCATGATAAGTTCTTGGCAGCTTGATGGGCAGAGACAAGATCTGCTGGCCCTGAGAGTGAGTGACAGGTAGAAAGGGAGACTACAACTGAAGTCCTTCAAGGACTTGCTACTGAGGAAATGAAACATTTTGTTTCTCTTTGTTTTCTATGTCAGGGTTTCTTTGGAACTCATGCTATAGCCCAGGCTGGTCTTGAACTCTGAAATCCACCTGCCTCTGCCTCCTGAGTGCTGGGATTAAAGGCATGTGCCACCATTGCCTGGCTGAAATGAAACTTAAGACAGAAGTCCTATATGTTTCACGGGAGAAGAAAAGTAGGGCAGAAAACGAGTACCTGAGCGGAAGGCTTTACTTTGAGAAAAGGAGGCTTGGGGGCACCCGACTTTTCCCTGTGGATGGGACAGTACGACATCCAAGCCAAGGACACTCACCTCCAGGGCAACAGAAGACAGGGCTCCCCGGAGCGACTCACCGCTTCTCTCTTGGAGAAGGGGACTGGAAATAGAAGCATGCTACTTTCTCATTTCCTTCCTTTCTTCTAAAGAAGCTGATACTTCAGACAACGGAATCAAGTATGGCTGTCACACCTGCCAGTCTACACAGGGCAATCCGGGAAGGCGGAGCAATGTGGCCCATTTGTTGCTAGGCTCTATCTATCTATCTATCTATCTATCTATCTATCTATCTATCTATCTATCTATCTATCTATCTATCATCTATCTATCTATGTGTCTATCTATGTATCTATCAGTTGCCATGGAGCCCAGGCTGATCTAGAATTTATTGTAGTGGCCAAAGATGACTTTGAATTCCTGATTTTCCTGCCTCTATCTTCCAAAGGCATACAACACCACACCCAGCTTGCCTGCCTGCCTGCCTTCCTTCCTTCCTTCCTTCTTTCCTTCCTTCCTTCCGCCCTTCCTTCGACAAGGTCTTACTATGTAGCACTGGCTGACCTGGAACTAGTTAGACCCCTTGCCAGTGCTTCCTGAGTTCTAAGAGTACATTTTGTTTTATTTTATTTTATTTTATTTTAACAGTGTCAGTGTCTAGGCTGGCCTCAAACTGTCAGTCATCCTTCTGCCTCTATCTTCTTTATGCTATGTACTCCTGAACTCATGATAAGTATACATTCAGTCTTTTTTTCATTAAAAAAATTTGGGGTGGGGACTGAAACAGGGTCTCTCTATGTAGCCCAGGCTGTCCTGAAACTTGCTTTGTAGACAAGGCTGACCTCAAACTCACAGAGATCTGCCTGCCTCTGCCTCCTGAGTACGCCATCATGCTGAGCCTAACATTTTTCTTTTTTAAATTCTGTGTCTATGTGTGCAGAGTCTGTGGATGTAAGTGCAGGTGCCATGGAGGCTGGAGCTAGAAAACTCAGTCCTCTGTAAGAGCAGTGTGCTCCTTCTAACTGTTGAACCATTGCTCCAGGCTGGCCTAGAGCTCACAAGAGAACTGCCTGCCTCCAGCTCCTGGGTGCTGGGATTAAAGGCTTGGACCACTAGACCTGGCTTTTTCTTTTTTGAAGCAATCGGCCATTCTCCTGCGTTTGTCTCCTAAATGTTGGCATCGTAGGTGTGCACCACCACACGTGGACACATACACACATGCACAGATGGACTACATTCAGATATGACTTATTTTCAGTTTGCTTTTGTCAAATATTTTCATATGGTAATTTTAGCATTTTTTCTTTACTCTGAAGATCTGTCACTTAAAGTCTTTCATTTCCCCTTCCATTCTTTCACCAACAATGAGAATTCCCCATGTAAGAGAACTTATAGAAAAGGCAGACAGATAGACAAAGCGAGGCAGGAAGGCCGGCCGGCCCTGCTGAAGTGTCTAAATGAGTTCCGGTTGAGCATGCCGTGCTGGGCTTCAATGCTGGTCCACTCTACAGTCGCAGGGCTTGTAGACCAGGGACAGTTAGGAGTGGCATAGCTCATCTCTGGATATGCTCAACAGATTCCTTTTGATCACCAGATTAATCCTGCCTGGCAGCCTGGGCAGGGTGCCACCCTAACTTCTACACTCCTGTAACCTTGCATATCTTCAGCTGAGTCACCGATTCCTTGAACTGAAGAACCCTTAGAGATCAAACGCTTCATTAGGCAGATAAGAAACTGAGCCCCAAAGGGGATGATTGGTGCGCTGGGCTGGCTAACAGATCGAGGCTCACGTTAGACTCCATCCCGCCTGACTCCGTTCTGCTCCTCTTGCCACTGGCCTTGGAACTTGGCAATGACCTGGGAGTGGTGTCATTGATAACTAACTGTTCCCCTTTAAAACTACAGCCATATTCCCTGGTCTTTAGACAACAGTCTAAATCCAGCTCTTGTTCACATGCACACGCTCATGCATTTTTATGCTTGCTTAACGCCCTGCTTAAAAATGTTTAAAAAAAAATCTTATTTTAGGGTGGATGGAGTGTGGGTGGCACGTGCCTGTAGTCCCAGCTAGCTGGGAAGCTCAATGGTTTGAGCCCAGGAATTTAAGGTGAGCTTGGGAAACATACACAGTAAATCTTAAAGCAGATGATTTCATTTCAATGCTACACATAAGCATCTCCCTGTACTCTGTTCGTCTAATACTGAGTACTCTATTCCTTCTCTACTCTATAGTAATACTCTGGGCTGGATGGAGTATCTTTAGCATTATGATAACAGTGACGGGCGCGGGAGGAGATGGCTCAGGGGTTAAGAGCACTGTCTGCTCTTCTGAGGGTCCTGAGTTCAAATCCCAGCAACCACATGGTGGCTCACAACCATCCATAATGATACCTGATGCCCTCTTCTGGTGTGTTTGAAGAGGGCTACAGTGTACTTACCTATAATAATAAATAAATCTTTAAAAAAAAAACAATGATAAGGGACTAAGGACTAGGACAAGTGACGGAAAGTGTCCGGAGATGAAGAACAGAGGGAGATAGTCTTATCACTACTATTTCTCAGTATCGGGGACTGCAACCAGGGCACAGTCGGCCAGCAGCAAGCAAGGTAGTGGTAACTAAGCTACAGCATCTGGCTGGAGGATTTGATGATGACTTGTCTTACTCATTTTAGAGACAGGATCTTGGTATGCAGAGCATGCTGGCTTGGAACTTATAATAAACCAAGGCTATTCCTTGGCTCTTAGACTCCGGATCCTCCTGCCTTTCTAATGCTGGGACTATGGGATGACTGGTGTGTACTACCACACCCGGTGCTGGGGGATATCCTGAAGATGAAGTGATGGACGGTGGAAAAGGGAAAACACTTCCGTGAATTTTAAGAAGTATTTCTTAATGCCAGAGATGGATAGTGTACCTCTGTAAACTGCAGTGCTTGGGGGGAGAGGCGGGAGGATCAGAAGTTTTAGGACAGCCTTTGACAACAGCTGGGGCTACATGAGGTCTGTTTCAGTTTTTAGTTCCTCAATGTATCAAAACAACCTAAACCCTGATTCCCCAAAGCCCCACCAAGAGTGTTTCTTTACTTGCTCCATTGAAACCAAGTGCTCTGAGGAAGCCAGCCTTTCCACTTTAATGCCAACGGCTGATCCAGGAATGTGGCCACCTAACCGGTATCAACAAAAGCGGAATGCTAGAACTAGCTGACTCAGGAGTTAGGCTCTCCCAACACCAGCTTATCATTATTATTAGTTCAGGGAAAGCCATCCTGAGTGCCCCTCAGGAGCACTTCCCAGCTAATCAGATGGCAAAAGCAATGCCAAGAACATGTCCTCATGCCTGGTATACAGACCTTAGCATTCCCTACAGCGGTAATATACACAACATCATCTCTCCATCTCAGTAGAAAAGCGACAACAGACACTTGGACTGATTTTGAGGCATCACTGAGAGACCATATCTGCACCCTGGCAAAGATAAATGTCCCATCTGGCGCTACTAATGGGGGCATTTAATCACATTTTAATTCTCTGCAAACTACTACAGCATGTGGTAGCCAGATTATCTGGGCTCTGGAATTCCAGTGGTCCAGTCAAGATCCAGATCTACAGCTCGACAAAGTCCCCTGTGTTCTTTGTACCTTACCATATCCATTTCTGAACTAGGGAAGATACCAGTCATCTTGCAGGTCATCCTGCAGATAAATAGAAAATGCTTGAGCTGCAGAGATGGTTTGGTGAGTAAAGGCCTTTGCTGCACTAGCCTGACGACCTAAGTTCAGTCCCCGGAACCCACACACAGGTGGCAGGCGACTAGACTCCACAAAATTGTCCTCTGAGCCCCACATGACTGCCATGCACACCCTCCACTGATAATAAAGGGAAAAAACTTTCAATGAAGTTGGGTTTTCTCGGCTTTTACTGATCTCAGTTACTAAATGAAATTTTGCCACCAACAATACTGAATGGAGGACTTCAGGAATAAACAAGTCCTAAGAGTATCCACCATTGTGAGGGTTGCAAATGAGTCTTGCACAGACACAGACCCTCCAGCCTTTTGTGGAGGGATCCTCACTGGACACTTGGCTGCCACGGAGGCAGATCCAGGTCAGTGTCTGCACACAAGTGTAATCTTCCTTTTACTCAGTCATGGCCCTAGGGTGAGAGAGCCGTCACGCTAGCAACTCAGCGTGCCAGAAAAGCCAAGTGCAAGGCTGTAGGCTTGTTGTTGTCTATCTGTCTGAAGCTGTAGCTCTGGTTGGTCTAGAATGCACTATGTAGCCAAGGCTGTCTCTAACTAACCCATGGAAAGCCTCCTCCTGTCTGTCTCCCAAGTGCTGGGATTACAGGTGAGAGTCACCATGGGAGGCTGAAAAGAGTTACAGTATAATGAGATGTTTATGCATGCACACATGCGTATATCCAAACTTTGTATGTATCTACCTCATGCATGGCATAATTGTTATCACATAATTGCTCCTTTATTATAAATTATTGCTGATCCTTATTGTACCTAATTTAGTGATTAAGCTTTATTACCAGTGTGTAAGGAGCAGTAAACCCCAGAAGGCTTGGTGGGATTCATTCAGTCTTGGACTGCAACCCTAGGATTAATATGAGAATATGTACTTTAAACAACTCGAAGGTGTCTACTCTTAAATACGTAGATATTTCTTATTTCATATTGATACCCAACTTCTTAAGAACTAGGAAGTCTCTGAGCTGCTTTTAAGCTCGCCTGCTCATTCTGCAGAATGGTGGGATTTCAAGCATTCACAACCACACTTGCATTGTATTTTGTGGGTTTTAAAAAACATATTTGTTAGTTTCATGCCTGGCTTTTGTTTGTCTGTTTTTTTTTTTTTTTGGTTTTTCGAGACAGGGTTTCTCTGTGTAGCCCTGGCTGTCCTGGAACTCAGTTTGTAGACCAGGCTGGCCTCGAACTCAGAAATCTTCCTGCCTCTGCCTCCCAAGTGCTGGGATTAAAGGCGTGTGCCACCACTGCCCGGCTGTTTGTCTGTTTTTAAAGACAAGTTTTCTCTTTGTAGCTTTAGCTGTCCTGGAGCTTGCTCTGTAGACCAGGCCTGACGCCAAACTCAGAGACATCTGTCTGCCCATGGCTCTTTTTTAAAAAGCCATTTTCTTTTTTAAATTATTCGTGTGTGTGTGTGTGTGTGTGTGTGTGTGTGTAGTAGGAGGAGGTCAGAGGGGTATCAGATTCTCTGGAGTTGAAGCTACAGGCAGTGTGCTGGGAACCAAACCCAGGCCTCTGCATAAACAGCACATGCTCCTAAACACCGAGCCACTTCTCCGTTCTCTGCTGCTTGAGTGCTGGGATTAAGGTATGCACCACCATGCCAGGTGCCACTTTTTCTTAAAAAAACAAAAGAGCTGGAGAGATGGCTCAGTGTTTAAGAGCACTGTCTGATCTTCCGAAGGTCCTGAGTTCAAATCCCAGCAACCACATGGTGGTGGCTCACAACCATCCGTAATGAGATCGGATACCCTCTTCTGGTGTATCTGAAGACAGATACAGTGTACTTACATATAATAAATAAATAAATCTTAAAAAACAAAGCAAACAAAAAGCCCAAAGACTATCATGTATAGCCTTCAGATATTAAAAAAAAATCACCCACTAGACAACAAATCTGTAGTGTCAGGAGGATGCTGGCTGCCTGTGCCAGCACTGGGCTCGGAGTGGCCAGCTGAGAAGACTGTCAGGGCTGTGACTCCCGGGGAAGCCAGCTGGGATGTGGGTGGCACCTCCCAAGAAAATCCGCAGGGATGACTCGTCTGGACTTTGGAATAAACAGTCACTTCTAGCTCACTGGGCTTAGCACGGGAGAGTTCCACAGAATCATTAGCATGTTTATATGTAGAGTCCAAGTCTCAGTGCGCATCCAGATATCTGAGGCCAGAATTTCAGCAGGTGGGGAGAAGGCACTGGGATGCAGGAGTCTAGGGACCCTACAGTCCCTAGACCAATGCTACATATTTTAGCAGCAAGGGACTGTGAATGACCAGGAGTGGAAACACTGGAAGAGGTCATGAAGCCCAAGTTTGCTCACCTGGGAAAAGGGGACCCCGCATGCATGGAAGCAAGTCCGCATCCTTCTCCCACCTCTTACTGGCCCCGCCTTTTCTTTCTCTCTGAACTGAATTTTGAAGTAAATTTTCAAAAGATTTACTTTTATTATTCTTAATTGTGTGTATGTGTGTGCTTGTGTGTGGGACTGTTCCTCCGAGTGCAGGTGCCATGGGAGGCACTGGCCAGCTGCCCGGCGTGGGTGCTGGGACTTGAACTTGCGGTCTCTGGCAGAGCAAGAAGCACTCCTGGCGGCTGAACACCAGAGCGCACGTTACGGCTGCTCTCGCGGAAGTCTACCTAAGGCCTTGCTCCTTATTGAAGGCGCCTGCTCCCAGGGGAGAGGACATCCATTCCTGTCTTATCTGCTGCACTCTGGGCTAGGACTGCTCAGGGCCTGCTGGACCTCGCTGCCCTGATTCACCTGGTATCTTTCCAACCTTCCCTTATACTGCTTCCTTGCCATTATTGGGGTCAAACCTAACTGCTGTAAATATAAACAAGGCAGGGGACCCCTCTTTGTTCAACAGGTGACTCAGCAAATAAAATAAGCTGTGTGCTGCCCAGCTGTGATGCTAACAGGAGAAGAAGTATCCGAAATGGTCCTTATCTGAGTATCTGTACTTGTAGGATTCTTGCTCTCCTTCCTATGTCTTTAAGAGAAAATACAAAGAGAGTCAGTGGTGGTGCTGGCGGTGCATGTGTTTAAAGCCAGAACTCAGGAGACAGAGGCAGGCAGATCTCATGAGTTCAAGGCCAGCCTGGTCTACAGAGTGTTCCAGAACAGCCAGGGCTATGTAGAGAAATCCTGTCTCAAAAAAACCAAAAGAAAGAGGAGATAGGTGGTGTCGGGTACAGGCCTGTAATCATAGCATTAGGGAGGCCGAGGCAGGAGGATTTCTAGTGTAAGTCCAGGAACTTGAGTTCTATAAAAGTATCTTCCAAGTTGGGGGGGGGGTTCAGTTAGGTTAGCAGAGAGTTTGCCTGCCCTGGACTCAATCCCCAGCACTGCCTAAAATGGCATGACAGCTCATGTCTGTAATTCGAGTAGTGGAGACAGTAAGAGCAGGAGTTCAAGGCCAGCCTTGACTTCACAGTGAGCTCCAGACCAGCCTGGGGTACTGTGAGGTCCTGTTTAAGAGGAAAAAAAAGGTACGACAGAGAAATATGAACAAACTATGAACTTGAATAAGACAAACACTCAAACTACACTTTGGGCAGGAGAGCTAGCTCAGCAGTTAGCAGTGCTTGCGGGTCTAGCGGAAGAACCCCTATCAGGTGGCTCACAGATCCTATATCATCTTCTTCTGGCCTCCGTGGCACCTGCATGCTGATACGAACGTGCACATAAGGGCTGGAGAGATGGCTCAGTGGTTAAGAACACTGGCTGCTCTTCCAGAGGTCCTGAGTTCAATTCACAGCACCCACATGGCAACTCACAACTGTCTGTAACTCCAGGTCCAGCGGTTCAGAAACCCTTACACAGACCAGACATACAGGCAGGCAAACCACCAAAGCATGTGAAATAAAATAAATAAATCATTTAAAACATGCATATAAATAAAAAGTTAAAAAAAAATATCCTGGGCAGGTGAGATGGCACAGCAGGCAAACACGCATGCAGCCAAGCCCGACGACCTGAGTTCACCCCTCAGGACCCACGTAGTAGAAGGTGAGAACTGACTCTACGAAGCTGCCCTCTGACCCCACAGGAGCCATGGCGCCTGTGTGCACATATAAACAAGCACGAATAAACTGACACAATCATTTTGTTATTTAGTATTATATTATATTATATAATTTATTGTTTAATCTTTAAAAAAAAAACATCTGGGGCTGGTGAGTTGGTGCTTGCTGGACAAGCCTGGAGAACCCACAGGGTGGGAACTGACTCCCACAAGTCATCCTGACCACTGCGCCCACACCGACATTCCATAAGGGAGTGTAAAAAATTATAGAAAAAAAACTTACAATGTGTGTAATACTCTCTCTTTTAAAAAAACAGTGGGGATGGCAGATTTACACATCTGTAGTCCCAGCTCTTGGGAGGCTGAAGCAGGAGGATTTTCCTGAGTTCTGGGCCAACTTGAACTGCCTCAAACAACAAATATGAAACTGGCCTAATTAAAAGTTAGCGCACACCAGCAGTAAGCATCTTCCCAATTTGATAGTTTCGTCAAATATGTTTGTTTAATGAAAGAGAGTTGGAGATGTTACTAAAGCCTTTAAATACAGGCGTTAGCACACGGGCTAGGAGAGTAACATTCAGGAGAAAATCAGACTTAAAACGAGTGTGGGGACCGGGCTTGAGGGAGTCTCTATCACCTGACAGTTTTACACAAGAAGATTTTAAGGTGGCATAATGTTCTTTAACCATAGCGTTTATGGAGTGCATAGAGGTTAGATGTTGTTTCTAATTCTTTATTCTATTAAGACAGATACTGTTTCATTCTTACTCCATGAATGCATTTTATTAACTGGTTTTCATTTTCTCACATCTCATATAGTAAGGTAAATACAACTGTCAGAGTAATCCATTCTTTTACTGTATTTTATTTTATGTGTATAGGGTTTTGCCTGCTGTATGTCTATATGTGTACCTGGTGCCTGTGGAGGCCAGAAGAGTGTGTTGGATCTCATGGGACCCATGTGGGTGCTGGGATTGAACCCTGTCCTCTGGAAAAGGAGCCAGGAGCCAGTACTCTTTTTTTTTTTTATTTTTATTTTTTTGGTTTTTCGAGACAGGGTTTCTTTGTGTAATAGCCCTGGCTATCCGTGACTTCCGCTATAGACAAGTCTGGCCTTGAACTCACAGATCTGCCTGGCTCTGCCTCCTTGATGGGACTAAAGGTGTGTGCTAACACACCCTGCTGTTCACCCTTTTGAGACAGTCTCAGGTCCCCCGGGTTGACTTTGAACTTGGTGTCTAGCTGAGGAGGACCATGAACCCCTTCTCCTGCTTCTATTCCCAAATGTCGGGATTACGTCAGCTGCTGGAACGCACAGACATGCGACACCATGTTTACCTCCTTTTTCTTTTTTTGGACAGGATTTCACCAGGTGCCCAAAGGCTGGACTAGAACTTGAGGTAATTCTCTGGTCTCAATTTCTTGAGTTCTGGGTTTCAGGTGTGTGCCACCAGCCGGCAACTACCTCCTCTCCCGCATTTTGGACCCATGCTCTCACTCAGACTGGGGTAATCCTGCTGCCTCTGCCTCAGCCTCTCAAGTGCTGGGACTGCAGGTGTGAGGCCCTGCACCCGCAGCCTTTGTCCATTCTTCATCTGCGTTTTTCTCCTCTCATATATTATGGCCCCTCCCACCAGCCCCTCTCCCCCACTCCTCCTGTTTCTCTTTAAAAAAACAAACAAACAAAAAAAAAAAAACAAAAACAGCCCTCCTAGGAATATCCAGCAAACACTGCCTAACAAGATACAGTAAGACTGACTGGGCACAAACCCTCATATCATGGCAGGACTGGCAACCCAGTAGGAGGAAAAGGGTCTCAAGAGCAGGCAAAAGAGTCAAAGACACCCCCCTTCCCACTGTTGGGAGTCCCACAAGAACACTAAGCTACCCAACCATAACATATATTCAGACAGCCTAGCTCAGACCTATACGGGGTCTGTGGTCCACTATGAGTCCTGCTTAGTTGGTTCTGTAGGCTGTGCTATAAAGTCTTCCAAATACACATGTGCTCCCCCAGCACCTGACACTAGACACGAAATGACGGCTTGCAGATATTCTCTCCTATCTTGTGTTATTTTTTCATTTTCATGATACTACCCTTTGACGTACAAGAGTTATTATTTAGGCTCATCAAACTGACTGCCGTGTGCTCCAGTCAGAAATGACTTGCTCCTTTCTACACTGACATTTCCATTTTACTTGGTTTGGGAAGAAAATTTGAAAATGTTAAGAAAATTCCTTTAGAAGTTAATAAAATAACATTTGGATATAAGCAAGAAGGTTGGGGATACAGCTCAGTGACACAGGACGTGCTCTTGTTTGGCACACACGAGTCTCTGCACCCTATACCAGAAAGGCCCCAAACCCAAAACAAAACAGCAAAACCTCAGACTCAGAGCTCTGGAGCTTCTTACAAGATGACTTGGGGACCCTGACTTCCTTAGGGTCTCAAGGACAGACAGGTTCTGGCTTATAGCACATCGCTGCCTGACAGCACGAACAAATAAAGGACATATACGTGACTTGGGCTGTATAGATTTTTAAAATGAGTGCACATGGCTGGGAGGACGGTGCTTGCCTTCCCAGCATTCCGGTCAGAACCCAGAGGGCGAGAGTGAGGCTGACTGCTCCTCATCCTCACTGGGAGTTCAAGGTCAGCGTGGGCTGCAAAACAAAACTGTCTCACAACAAGAACCACGGGGACTGGGCATGGTGCAGAAGTAGAGAGCTTGTCTACCACAAGACCCTGGGTTCTGTTTTTCAGGGTCACAAAACCAAAGCAAAATATCAGTCACTACCCAGGAGTTCCTGTGCTTCCTTTAATTTCCTAGATTTTCAGATGGGCAATGTCTTAGTTCAGGTCTTATTGCTGTGAAGAGACACCATGACCATGGTAACTCTTTTTTTTTTTTAAAGATTTATTTTATGTATGTGAGTACACTGTATCTGTTTTCAGACACACCAGAAGAGGGCGTCAGATCCTATTACAGATGGTTGTGAGCCACCATGTGGTTGCTGGGAATTGAACTCAGGACCTCTAGAAGGGCAGTCAGTTCTCTTAACAGCTGAGCCATCTCTCTAAGTCCCCCTGACCATGGCAACTCTTAAAGGAAAACATTTAAGTGGGTTAGGCTTACAGTTTAGAGGTTTAGCTCATTGTGGAAAGCCCATGGTGGGAAGCATGGCAGCACGCAGGCAGACATGGTGCTGGAGAAGGAACTGAGAGTTCTCCACCAGGATCTGCAGGTATCAGGAAGAGGCTGAGAGGCACTTTCTCCCATCAAGGCCACACCTCCTAATAGTGCCACTTTCTATGGGCCTATGGGGGCCGTTTTTATTCAAGCCACCATAGACAATTAATGAAGAATTTAAAAAAATGGAGTCCATCAGCTTTGGTGATGCTTACCTATAATCCCAGCTACTTGGAAGGCTGATGCAGGAGGTTCACTGTATGTTTGAGGCTAGACTGGGCAAGACAGTAAGTTCCAGGTCAGCCTGGGTAACTTAGCGAGACCCTGTCTTAAAAGAAAATCCAAATCAAAACAAAGTGAGACAGACTGTCCTCTAACTAGAGAATGTGGACTAGAGTCAGGGATGAGCATTCCTAGGGGCCTCACAGGTCTGGAGTTTTGCTAAGGTTCCACGTCTATACTCTCACTTGACTCAATCTTGTCGGCTTTTGACGGAGGTGTATGCCAGGAGCCTTACGGGGCACCATTCCAGTTGGCTTCCGCCTGCTGGCTGGGAAACAGTAGTTTCCTATTTATGGACAGTAATCTAGAGCAGTGTCCAGCCAACCTGAGTTTAGAACTGCCATCACAGCAAAGTGAGAACCTTGGGAGCTAGAAAGCATTCCCCACAGCTACAGGTCTGCCACTTCTCAAAGCAGCATGCAAACAGAGCCAACAGAAGACCAACATCTGCATGTGGAGAAATCCTTTATTTTCATAGTGAATTCTTTATTACTTCCAAAATTACTATCTCACTTTACGTAAATTTTATGGAGCAGACAGGACCACATATAGCTCCACACACCATTAATTGCAATACTCCAGAGGCAGAGAGTCAGGTGGCTCTCCGAGTTTGAGACCAGCCTAGTCTACAGAGCTTTAGAAGAGACGGGGCTACAGAGTGAGACCCTATCTTGAAAAACCAAACAAAAAGACAACAAAACGTCCTTTTTCTGTCAGGGCTGAAGATATGGATTAGTGCTTGAGACCCTTTGCTGCTCTCGCAGAGGATCCAAGTTCAGTTTCCAGCATCCACACAGAAGCTTACCTGCAGCTCCAGCTCTGGGGGGACACCATGACCCCTCAGGGTACCTGCCAGTACACATGCACACATGCATGCACACACAGATGAGGGGATGATAGGGCAGGAGGTGAAACCTGGCAGACAGTAAAGAGACACCCCCCTCCCCAAAGGAACCAGTTTCTATTTTGGCTAAAAGCCAAAATGTCCTTCAGCCTCTTGACAGCCTCTTCCTTGTCAGAGGCCAGAGATGCCACAAGGATTTGGGGGCTCTGACCCCTGATCTGATTCCTAAATGATTTTAGGCTTACCTCAGAGGAGTGTGTAAGGGGTGTTAGCAGCAGGAGGTCGTTAAGTCCTTCTACTGCAGAAAGCAGACGCTTGCTGGGCTCTGGGTGGAGTCACTGGAACCTATGATAAGACTATCTTATTTGCTGGGTGTGGTGACACAAGCCTTCCTTTAATTCCAGCATTTTGGAGCTAAAGGCAGGAGGATCTCTGATGAGATCTCTGGTGAGACCCTGTCTCAAAAAAGACTTCACATGTTGAGCCCAAACTAAAACTCGAGGACGATTCTTTTCTGCTTAGTTAGCCCCCTCTGACGAACCTCCCTCTCCTTCTGCAATCTCACACGTACCCAAAGCCTTTATTAACATTTACTCTTACGTGATTCTTATACACATTAACAGTTCATGCAAGGTGCCCAGAGTTCATTCTTCTGACAGATCTTCAAAGCTATGATTTGAATGGGGAGGAAACGAGACCTTAACAAACAGTGCATTTCAAGCCAAAGAAAACCCTCACCTAGAAATGGCTGTTTTTCTGCTTTGTTCTCCACATCCCTTTTTGTTTTGAAAGCAGGGAAAGAACACATACGACACTTTCTGAATAAACAAGAGACGGGCAAGATGTGGTGTCTTATGTTTGCTATTCTAGCTGAAGCTGAGAGAGTTGAGTCTGAGGCCATCCTGGGCTACAACAGTGAGTTCCAGGCTAGCCTGGGTTACATATGAAACCCTGTCTCAAAACAACAGCAAACAGATAAGCTCTCATGTTCTCCAAGGAGCTATTTCTGCTTCACCTAGAGAACTCCTCCTGGGCCTTAAATATCCCAGCTGCTGGAAACAGACACAGACAGACAGACAGCACACACACACACACACACACACACACACACACACACACACACACAGATTCGCACACAATTCCAAACCTTCAGGCATGAGAACAAACAATAGAACTGCTTCCCTGGCAGGTGCAGCTGAGATCTAGTTCTTGTTATAGCCACAGGTCAGTTTCGTAACTGCATTAATAAATGGGACATCGGTTAAGTTATGAGTTGAGTGGCGACTCAATTAGAACGTCAAGGCACTGCTCTAAGTTCATGGCAAGCCTATAGGTCACATGAGTTCTAGGCCAGTCTGGACTACAGAGAGACTCTGCCTCAGAAAAACAGACAGACAAACAAACAAAGGAAAAGGAAATGCTACACTGCTCATGGCGGCTGAGTTGATACAAAAAGCAAAATTGGCAACCTTGGTGGGATCCTGTTCTGAGGAAGCTGTGACTGGCCCTGTCATCTGAAGCTCCTGTGGTGGCAATGGTTACAACACTTATGATCACGGTCTTTCAGCAAATGACGAATGAAGAATCGCAAGGCACGCTCGCGGGCCAGCGGGGGACCGGGGAATGCTGCACCGTAAGAAATCCAACAGAGCCGGGCGGTGGTGGCCCACGCCTTTAATCCCAGCACTTGGGAGGCAGAGGTAGGCGGATTTCTGAGTTCGAGGCCAGCCTGGTCTACAGACTGAGTTCCAGGATAGCCAGGGCTACACAGAGAAACCCTGCCTTGAAAAACCAAAAAAAAAAAAAAAAAAAAAGAAATCCAAGAGAGTTGCTTTGCCAAAGATCTGAGCATACATCGATGTTTCAAAAAGTTTGAGACCACGCAGACATCGAGTACTACAAAACAGATGATGAAAGGATTTCAACAGTCCTGAGCTCTAGGGCAGCAAGCGTAAGCTGAAAGTCTGTGAACAGGCCATCATGGCAGGGCGTGGTGAGGGAGCCTAAGACCCCAGCACCCAGAGGCTGAGGCAAGAGTGAGTCCACAGACTTCTTGGGCTGAAGACAAGACCTATTTTCAAAGGCCAGCAGATCACTCGACTGGCCCTGGTGGTGTAGGTCTGTGATGCCAGATACTCTGGAGGCCAAGGCAAGAAAAGAACTGATTCAAAGCCTTCTGAATGATGTGCACACAATCTCGTGCCTATAGAGCAAGGCTGCTTTCAAACAAAACAGAAAGCAAGTGGCAAGCTAGGTGTGACGGGTGGCTGAGGAGGGTGGGCCCCTATGAGTCTGATGTCAGCCTGGGCTACAGGTGGATTTCAGACCGGCCTGAAATATGGTGGGACATCTGATCAGCCCATATATCATCAACTGGTCCAGGGTCTGGACGTAGCATACACCAGCATTCCCAACCCCTGGAAGTGGAGGCTGGAGGGTCAGGAGATCAAGGTCACCCTGGACCACTCACAAACAAATCTCAAACTAGAAGCTTCAGATGCTGAGAAAAATCTGTGGCTATGAATTAGTGTAAAGTTCAAGTACACAGACATAATAGAATATTCCTAGACGTTTAGAATTGGACGGCCCCGTGAAAGTCATTCAGGAGATGTCCCTATTTTATAGTGTGGGTCATAGTCAGAAATCCCGGTTGTTTAGTTAATGTGATTCATTTTTAAGTTCCATTTAGTTTGATGTCATGACTTCAATGCTATTCTAAGAAAGACTGCAGTGAACAAAGAACAGTCTTTCCCCTGAAGGACTAGCTGTGACTCTGGGTCACAAGGAGCTAATCCATGGGCCTGGTTTGATTTTTATCTTAAAAGTCACTAACATTAGTGATGCCAATTCTAAACTTCCAGGGAAAGAATTCCTACTCCTAACTGCATTTTTTGTGCAGCCAGGCAAGCAAACTACGGCCATGGCCACACCCACAGAACCCTGTGGTAGGCAGAGTGGCCATCTGTTCCATTTGGCCAGCTCTGACTTCAGATACTGAGGTATCCGTGTGCTGATTACACCTTGGTAAACCACTGGGTCAACAGAAAGGATTATGGAGGACATTTGTATTTTGCAGCTCTCCAAGGTTCCACTCAACCCGCCTGTGGTCACGAGCTCAGATTCCTGGTAGATAAGGGCAGAGATCTTAAGTAACTTAGCTTTTCTAGTCCCCGGCTGTTAGAAATTGAACAACGGAAGTTACAATAGTGTTGTAATCATCTGCTGATAATTGGCAGGCTTCAGAGAGACTCCTGAGGACCATTTGGGGCAATGTCCAGTACAAAGCAGCCACAAAGCCCAGTGTGGTGGTGTTCACTTGTAATCCCAGCGCTGGGGAAATAGAGGTAGAAGGATCAAGGCCAGCCTAGGCTACCGAGGACCCTGTCTCACCAAAACCAAACAGGAAAACAGTGGTAGTGACTTCTGTTATGAATAAGGGGGGTAGCGAGATTGACCTAAGGGATTAGATTCCCTTCTATAAGCGTTCTCACAGCATTTCATTTCCTATCTGATTCAATTATGAGACTAAACTTACTCCTAACCCCTCTTCCACCTGGTTCTTATGTAGCACAGGCTGGACTCAAACTTGCCCAGTAGCCAAGGCCCATCCTGAACCTTCTTCCTCCACCTCCTGGGTACTGGGATTACAATGTAGATGACCACACCTGGAGATCAAACCTAAGGCTCAAATCAACTGAGTCACAACCCCCAGCCCTCCCTAAACCCGATTGCAAGCTCAGGCCTTAAAATTTCCTTGGAACTTAAAGAAAGACTCAAACTAGATCACAATGCTGCACTGAACAGTACCTGACTTTCTTTCTGTGTCTCTGTGCCTGGCTATCTAGGCAGAAGATGGAAGCAGGGTCCTGGCCGGCACTCTCTTGTCTGCTCTGCTATGCTGAGGATGCAACTGAAGGCCTTGTGCACCTCAGGCAGGTGCTGTTTTAGGACTGCTGCTCTCTCACTGAGCTACATACCCAATCCTTTGTTTAGGGTCCAGGCTGACCCTAATTCATGATTGTTTTGAATGCTAGAATTCCAGGCACACCGCTACTTCCAGTCCTTTTGGAAGGGGAATTACTTTTATTTTCCCAAATCATTCATTCATACATTCATTTAAGCAACAATTATTTACAGAGTCAAGTGCTATGAACTCTGGGTACACAGTGGTGAACTAGGCATAATATATGATTAGAAGATTTCATTCAGCATAAGAAATTAACAAGACACATGATTTCAGATGGAGTCAGGAAAGAATGCTCACAGGAAGCAACAGTTTGATAAGAGACCCAAAAGGTGGATTAGTGTGTCAGAGATCTTCCTGGGTCAGTGTGCACAAGGCTCAGGGGCGGGAAGTGCTTGCAGCCTTCCCTAAGGAAGGGAGGAAAGGCCATGTGGCTGGAGGCTATGCACTTGTTTGAAACAAGGCTGGAGCCGCAGGCAAGGGTTCAGCAGCGAGGTATGGAAGCCTCTGAATGGTGCTGGGCAGGAGATGCAAAGGATTGGATGACATAGGCTGCTTTTGGAGGAGACTGGAAGATGCAAGAAGAGAATTAGAGACCAGTCAGGAGGGGTGTGTGTATGTGTGCGTGTGTGTTTGTGTGTGTGTGTGTGTGTGTGAGAGAGAGAGAGAGAGAGAGAGAGAGAGAGAGAGAGAGAGAGAGAGAGAACAGATGGAGAGATGGAGAGATCTGGAGACACAATTTGCTGTTGCCCTGAAAGAAACAGGTGACTGGGGTGTAGGCAGTCAGTGACTGGGAGAAGACAAGGTGGAGTCTTGTTTCCACCAGCTTTGTAGACCAAGGTACTTTCAGAGTCCGCCTTTCAAACAATTCGTCATTTCTCAAGTCTCAAAAGTTGTTCTCCCCTCAATGGATCCACCTTGCTTCCAAGCCATCTGGACCTCGATCTGTGTTCCCACCCTTACCCTCCCTCTTTTTAAATCAGCTTTGGACTTTACAGGTCCAGCTTCAGCTCCAGGCACACTATTCCCAATTGTTTTTGTGAGATGGCCTCATTCAGTAGCCCAGGCTGGCCTTGAATTGGTGGTGATCCTCCTGCATCAGGCTCCTAAGTGCTCATGCCCTTCCCAATCTTTACCACCCGAGCCTAAAGAAGAAAGCTTTCTCTGGTTCCGAAGGGCATTATGTACAAATGCTCCATCTTTAAACCTCGTAATGCTGGGAACTTCCTGTAGCCATTTGGGTTTCTGGCTTTTACTGGGGTCAGCACACTGATGTCACACGAGATCCCGACACGACTGACAGACCATAATGTCTGAGTGCTGGACTTTATTAGACAGACTGGTCTCACTGCTCCTGCCCTGGCGGCATCAAGAACACTGTTTGTCCTTGTCCATAACGGGAATACCTTGTTGATTTTATAAAGAATTCATGCTGTAAATTATGTTAGGGAATGATGAAACCCAAGTTGTTAGAGGGGGGACGTTTCCCAGGAGCGCTTGTCAGCACCAGGGCTCACAGCAAAACTCAGCTTGACCATCCTCGTGACCACATTTAACTCAGATGTCCACATCAACAGTCTTCTGGCTGTTGGAAGTACTCAGCACTCCACAAAACGTAGGTACTAAATACTAAAGATGGTGAGCTGGGTGGTGATGGCACACACTTTTAATCCCAGCACTTGGAATTAGATGCAGGCAGATCTCAGTGAGTTTGGGGCCTGCCTGGTCTACCTAATGAGTTTCAGGGCAGTCAGGGCTACACAGAAAGACCCTGTCTCAAAAATAAATACATACATACAACAAAACGAGCTGGGGAGGTGGCCCTGTGACAGAGTGCTTGCTTCATGTGTGAAACCCTGGTTCAATTCCCAACGCTCCCTACCTTGCTCTCTCAAATAATAATTTCTGAATTAGGCCTTTCCAGATTGCTTTCTGTAACTCATTAATAGGTCATGAGTTCAATGTACGGGACATAAATGGTATGAAAAATAAGAGGGCATGGGCCAATGTTGTTTCCCTAAACATGTTTCTAATACATTTATACACTATGGAAAGACCTCTTATCGTAGGTCTTTAGCAAGGAGATCAGAAAGCCAGTGTTTTAATACTATTCAACACACGGAGCTTAAGGAGAGAAAGCAGAAAATTAGGCTGGAGTTCAGTTCTCAGCACCTTATCACTTTTCTCTTCTTTCACTTTTGGTCTTGTGAGATGGGGTTTCTCAGCGTAGCCTCGGCAGTCCCAGAACTCATACTGCAGACCAGGCTGGCCGCAAACTCAGAGATCCCCCTGCCTCTGCCCGAGTGCTGGGTTTAAGGGCGTGCACTGCCACCACCACCGGGTAGCACCACTGATTTCTTTAAGAATTATGTTTTATTATTTTTAATTCTGCGTACTTGTGTGCGGGTTTGTGCAGATGAGAGCAAGTGCTGGCAGAGGCCAGATGTGCCAGACCCCCGAGACCTGGGGTTACAGGCAGTTGTGAGTCCCATGATGTGGGGTCTGGGGACTGAACCTGTGTCCTCTGGAAGCACTCTTAACCTCTGAGCTACCTCTCTAGTCCTAATTTTTTTTTTTTTCGGTTCTTCGAGACAGGTACTGGGCAGTCCAGGTTGGGCTCACACTTGCTGTGTAGGAAAGGATGACCTTGAACTCATGTTGCCCCTGCCTCTACTCTCAAGGGCAGGAGCTACAGGCTAATACCACTCCAAGGAAAATGCACATACTTTCCATGCCAGGCCAACCGTATCAGTTTGTATTTACATGTATATATTTAACCCATGCTTAGAAATGGCATCCTATATAGACACATAACTGGGTTGGAAATGCAGGTCAGTGGTACAGGGTTTGCCTAGCAGGTAGGTCCTGGGTTTAACTCCCAGTACCGAGGAAGAGGAGGAGGATAATGATAATAATAATAATAATTATAATAAAAAACAGGCCAGAATTGATTTGAAAATGAGAAATCCTACAAACGACCAGAGGAAACATCTTGTGTGATGGCGAGGAAGACCATGGGAATGACAGAATGGATAGGTCAGAAGGCTTGGAAACTGGGCTGCTGTTCCAGGTACTCATTACTCTGATTATGTGTCTCCATGGCAGAGGATGAAAGGAGGGGGGTGGGATGTGGGGAAGATGATTTTCTAGTCAAGCCTACTTTTGTGACAGCGCATAGCAGCGCCAGACGGTATTTGATGTCAGCACACAAAAGACAATTCCAGGTCCTAATTCCAACCTTACGTGCACTTAACAGGCCGACCTGACAATGTATTGCTGCCCGTCTTAGACTTCCAGTACACAGCTGAGGTCCTCCTACCTAATGAACAGTAAGCGTTCTTAATTGCCAATCCCAACGCCAAGAAACTGGGTCAGAAGCAAGGTTCAAAGAGTCACAAGCTCAAAGCTGCGGTGGTACATAAACCCAGAGACGTGGGATGCCGATAAATTTGGGGAATGTTTGAGTGACACCGTGTTAACAAACCACAGAACCTAAGGTCCCTCCACCTCTAAAATCTTAGGATCCTACCAAGGGAGAGGAAAACCTTTATCAGAGAAAAGGAAGATCACCTTGGTATGATGTGAAATAACACTGGTATTAGCCCAGGTTGTTTCAATATGGATTAAAGCTCCAGCCATCATGTAGATTGGATTCACACCCTCTGGTAACATTTTGTGTCAATGTCTCTATTGACTCCTGCATAACTTCCAAATTTCTTTCTGGAATTTAAACTCTTCCCAGCCCAATCACTTCAAACTTTTTTTTTTTTTTTAAAATAGGGTTTCAAACCATTAGCCCGGGCTCAAACTCACAATTCTCTTGCCTTAGCCCCAGGGTTCTGTGCCACATAGGCATAAGCCACCACACCCAATTTATCTCAAACTTCCCACAGTTCTGATCTGTTAACCCTCTACTTATGCGCCTCAAAGACTTTCCTCACCCTCCCTATCTCAAGTTAAAGTTATACAGCCTTCCTCAAAAGTTCCAACAACTTAAAAATCTACCGAATAGAGTCTATCATCTTTGATCTTGACCTATGAATTCTTGCCAGACTTTACAGCGATCCTATGCTAAGCATAGCTGTCTTCGTTTCATAAGAGAATTAGATGCAGAGCGGTTAAATGGCTTGCCTGGGGGTCCTGTCGTTAGTGAGTTGCGACAAGAGTGGGTTGGACTCCTTTAACTTCAAAGTCCACACTATTCCCATCATATGGCGCTACCTCGTGTATTAAAAAACCTCGAAGAGTGTGGTTTTTTTAAAAGCCTATAAAATACATATATAATATATAATACAGCTTGTTGCGACATAAAGTCAGGTACATCGCATCCTTTGAACCATATGAATAATAGTCATTTGGAGCGAGCATGGAGTTTTAAAGATTGTTAATAGTGCTGTTTCTCAAGCCCAGTATACGAACGTATTCCAGGGTAAATGACAGGTGGGCGGCTAGAGGGGAAAGCAATATGGTATAAGAAATACTAGAAAGAGGACAGAAAAGGGATGAAAGTATACTGGACGCTGGCAATGCACAAAACAGACCGAGAAGACATAAGTATGGAATATCGGACAGAGGAGGCCCGTAGGGCTAAAATATCTAAGTTCGAGGGCCTATGCCTGTCGTAAGGAGAGCGCATGGTGGGAGCTGTTAATAACAGATAAGCAGTACTCATAACCAGAGTCGAACTCTCGAGAACTACAGAGAGACATGGGTCGCGAGGGCACGGTCCGGCATATCGATGACCAGGCGGGAGGTGACTGAGGAGCCAAAGGGCACACACAGCATGGGTCAAAGGGAATGGGAAGAGGTACAGAGTGTACGGGCCCCCAGACTCGAGACAAGACTTGTCTTCCCTTTGATAGCTGGCTGGTATGCTGAGGACCTATACCCGCACCCCGAAGCCCTCCTGGGTGGTACGGGGCAGATAGGCAGGTCCTGTCCCCAGTCCCCATTCTGCCTATTTCCCTGGGACTCCACGAGGGGGCAGAGGCAGGCAGGAGGGTCCTTACCCAGGAAGATGGAGAAGATGAGCCGCAGCGCCTGTTCCGACGCGCCCAGAGACGTCGCCAACTTGTTAAGGCTTAGATCCTCGACACCCGGCCATAGCCCCCGCATCTGCTCCAGCGTCTCTCCCACGTCCCCGTCCGCTGTAGACGCCATCTTAACTGCGGGCGCCCCCCGGGGACCCCCAGCTCCGCGCCCCGAATGTGGGCAGAACGCGGTGGCTTCACCCCCAATTCCGGCCGGGGGCCCGCCCACGGCGTGCGCATTGGCTGCGGGCCCGCCCAGAGCCTCTAGACCCACCCGATTATTGGTCGAGCCAACCGGGGGCGGGGCCGAGCGCAGCAAGGTAGGAAGAGGGCGGGGCCGAGCGTTTGTAAGGCAAAGGTGACTCCCGTGAGGAAGGAAAACGGGCCGGGCCGGCGGGGCGGGGCTTGCGATCGCGACCCAACTGCTATTGGAGCAGGCGGGAGCGCCAGGCGAGGTGACAGTACAACTCGGTCCGGACGGCTCGGGGAAGGAGTGGGTCGGCCGGGTGTCCGGCCGGCTTGCTCGCTGCCTTCCCATTGGTTAAGACAGGAGCAGGCGAGAGTCGGGGCGGGAGGGGGGCGGGGGCGTCACCAGCCCGCGAGGTTACTCTCGGTCACCGGCGCTGGGGTTACTGGGGCATGTAACGGAGCGGCGCGACTGTCTGCTACCGCCCCGCGAGCGCCCCCTAACGGTGCCTCCTCGGGGGTGGGGGGTCCTGCATTCCTAACCCTTTCCCGAAGGGTCTGGGGGAGCCCAGGGGCCCAAGAACACTATTCGACCCTTTAATGCTACGTGGCCCTTCCCGTTGCGGGTCCCTTTCGGTTGTTCAAGTACTGGGGCTCGAACACGGTCCACGTGCACGCTTTCCCGCCGGAGCTACAACCCTAGTCCTTATGCAGAGTTCCCTTTCTATAGTAAAACGCGACCTTCTCTCCGGAGGCAATGAAATTAGGATATGCCTATTTATATTAAAAAGAGCCTATTTAACACTTGCCGTTTTAATTAACAATTAGGCTAGTTTTGTCACGGCTTAAGTAATGTATGTTCCTGATGAAAGTTCAAACACTAGAGGCATGCAGCAAAGTATGAGTCCTCCTATGCAGTCTCACGACACTGAAGACCACAGGGAAAGTGACAGTCTATCGGGCAGTGTATCAAAGGGATTCACAAGTTCTTGTCATAACGATTTCAGCTATGGCTTACACTTCCATGGCATTTTATACTTTTTTCCAGCAAGCCCCCCCCCTTTTTTTTAAACTGGGGAATTGAACCTAGGTTTTACACGTGCTAAGGAAGCATTGAACCACTGAGCTATGTCTCCTGCCTTTTAATATGTCCTTTTATTTTTATTTAAAAGCATTTTTTTACATTTATTTATGTATGTGTTGGGGTATGTTGGGGTAAGGGCTAGTTTTTGCCACAGAACACAGGTGAAGGTCAGAAGACAACTTGCAAGAGCCCATTCTGTCATTTGCTATGTGGATTCTGGGGATCTCGAACTCAGGCTGGCAGGCTTGGTGGCAAGTGCTATAACGTGCTGAGCTATCTCTCTGGCCCGCAATTATTTTAATCAATTAAATTTTAATTTAAAATTATCTACTTTATTTTTAATTATAGGGTTGTGCCTCTGTGGGTGGTATGTAGATGAAGATTTCCTATCTCCAGTGTCTGATCTGTGTGATACAGGTGCTGGGAATTGAATGCAGACCCTCTGCAAGAGCAATATTCTCTCTTAACCACAGGGCCGGCCCTCCAGCACTGCCATTATTTTTAAATATGAAATGCTTCACACCTACTGAAAAGTAGGCTACAACCTCCCTGGATTAAGAAAAGGCATCACCTAGACGAGGGGCTCTCAGCCTAATGCTGCGACCCTTTAACATAGTTTCTCATGTTGTGGTGACCCCCCCCAAATCTAAAATTACATTTATTGCTACTTCATAACTGTAATTTTGCTACTGCTACGAATCATCATGCACATATTTTTGGAGATAGAGGGTTGCTAGAGGGGTCTCAAGCCACAGGTTGAGAACCACTGACCTGTACAGTTTGAAGAGCCAAATGTATCCCTTTCTGAGGTCATCTCTCTTCTTCATCTGAGACTGAAGATCTTAGTCAATCACTTGACTGATATGAATATTCATTACCAGGTAGTTCTGTTTAGAGGTGTGGTACTGGGTCAGTGGGATGGCGCAGCTGGTGGAAGGACTTGCTGTAAATGCCTGGCTGACTCTGGACTTCGATTGCTGGAACTCAAGGTAGGAAGAAGGAACCAATTTCCAAAAGTTGTCCTCTGACTTCTACACATGTACCATGACATGCCTGTTCCCACATTCAAACATACATATATCACACACACACATACACACATTACACACACACATATCACACACATATACATACACTAATAAAATTTTTAAAGTGAGCAGGGCATGGTGGTACTTGCCTTTAATCCCAGCACTACAGAAGCAGAGGCAGGAGGATTTCTGTGAGTTTGAGGCCAACCTGGTCTAGGATGACTTGGAACTTTGGAACTCTACAGCTCAGGCTGGCTTTGAACTTTGATTCTCTTGACTCCGATACCCAAGGGCTGCTTGTGTGAGCTTCTGGCCAATTCTTCTGTCTCTACATCCCATTTTGACATAGGAAAGCTAGGATTACAGATGTGAACCCTCATATCTGGCTTTTTAATTTTATCATTATTTGGTTTAAGGCAGAGTGTCACTGTGTGGTCCTGGCTGGTCTGGGTCTCCTTATATAGACCATGTTAGCCTTGCACTCAAAAGATCTTCCTGTGTCTGCCCCCTGAATGATGGGATTAAGGCACATGCGTGGGTAGGTGGTTCTGGATTACATGAGAAGGTAGGTTGAGCCTCCACATCAGTATTCTGCCTCAGGTTCCTGCCTTGAGTTCCTTGGAAATGTAAGACAAACCCTTTCCTCCTCAAGCTGCTTTGATCATGGCCAGGTTTTCTGTTTTTTCTTTCTTTCTTTGTTTTTTCGTTTTATCACAACAATAGAAAACCCTAATTAAGACACATACTTTAAAAAGTCATTTGTCAGACATTGGTGGCGCACATCATTGATTGAAGCACTCGGGCGAGGCCAGCCTGGTCTACAGAGCCCGTTCCAGGCCAGCCGGGTCTACAGAGCCCGTTCCAGGACAGCCAGGACTACACAGAGAGAAAAAAATCATTTCAATTCTTTTTTTCTTAAAACTAGTGAGTTGTGTAGAGAGAAATTACATACTCTATAGAAAAGAAATAATTGTGTTAGAACTGAGTGTCTGCCGCCCCTGCTACCACCTCCTCCTCCTCTTCCTCCTCCTCTTCCTCCTTCTCTTCCTACTCCTCCCCCCTACCCCTTGGTCTTTCCTCTTTTTCTTATTTGTTTCAGTCTTGGCGGTTTCCTTTTCTGATGCACCCAAATTTCCTTTACCTCTGTAGACATTGATATCTTCATCTCCCTAGAGCTGCCTGTTGTGTGCAGTGGCATTCCACCTCTCTCCCAATTCTGCGCCCACCGTGGATAGACGGGACTGTTCAGAACATAACCGTCGGGCCCGCGTTTGCCGTGTCCTCCTTGGCACCTGCCGCTTTTCTTTGGCAGACGTGATCCCCCACTTCTCCAAGCGCTTTTTGGAGAACTCTGAGGAGCTGACGGAAGTTCAAGTGCTGCTTCTGGAGCCTCTCTTGGGAGTTTGCACCAAGAGTGCACAGGATGGCACTTCGCACTTTAGCCTCTCCCGTGTCAGTACTTGTCTTTTTCCTCAGGGAGGGCTGGAGTCGCCCAGGGTCTGGCCAGCGTTCCCTTGTGTGGCTGGCTGTGGAGCTCAGTGTGTTGCAATGGCCCTGAATGCACAGAAGTTAGGCACTATCTCTTTTGTTTTTCTTTTGAGATAAGGTTTCCCTGTGTCTCCTCAGTAGACCAGTCCCACAGTGGGCTGCTTCCTTAACCAACGATGAGAGTTTCTCTTGGACTTGAGCTTCCAAACTTTACAAGAAGTTAACCGCAGGGCTGGAGAGATGGCTCAGCAGTTGGGAGCACGGGCTGCTGTTTTCCACAAGGCCCAGTTTGATTTCCAGCACCCACATGGTAACTACAGTTCCAGGGGCCTCTGAGGGTACCAGGCACACAAGTAGCATACAGTCATATATTCAAGCAAAACACCCATATACATAAAATATATATTTTTTAAAAGATAACTGAGATCTACTGTATAAATATATTGAAACAACAAAGGTATGTACTACTACTCATACATATGTGCAATACAGACTACATGTTCTTGGATCATATCTATTTACATTCATTTTGAAAAATTGCTGGTCAAGACACTATAACTGATTTTATGTTTTATGTCCTCTCTTCTCTTCGTCCTCTCCCTCCTCTCCCTCTTTTTCCTCCTCCTCTTCTTCCTCCTCTCCCTCTTTTTCCTCCTCCTCTTCTTCCTCCTCTCCTCCTCCTCCTCCTCCTCCTTCTCTTTCTCTGTGTTGCCCTGGCTGTCCTGGAACTTGCTCTGTAGACCAGCAGGCTGGCCTCAAAGAGAGAGAGAGAGAGATAGAGAGAGATAGATCTGTCCCCTTCTGCCTCCCAAGGGCTGGGATTAAGCCTGGATTCTCTCTTCCCTTTTATTTTGCAGGTGAATTTTTAAAAAAATTCTTCTCTCATATATTACATCATGGCGTCAGGTTCCCTCCCACAGTCTCTCTCCCTCATGTCCCCTCTTCCCCAGATCCTCCCCTGCTTCTCCCAGGGACTTCAACTAAATACTGTATAACAAGCTGAATAAGACCAGGCACATATTGTCACATCAAGGCTGGATGAGGCAACCTAGTGGGAGAAAAAGGGTCTCACAAGTTAGCCAAAGAGTCAGAGATATGACTGAGTAGCTTGGTGTTCCTGTGGATTCCTAATGTGGGGTGAATGTGTGTGTGTGTGTGTGTGTGTGTGTGCGTGTGTACATGTGTGTGTGTGTGCGTGTGTGCATGTGTGTGTGTGTTCACCTTTATTTTAAGAGAGTGAGCTACATAGCAAACAACTGGTTATATATTTTACCTTATAATTAAACACCTTCACTAAGAATTTACTCAGTTAGATTTTAACCCTTAAAATACAAAGATGAAGTTAGGTGTGTTGACACAAGTCTTCAATTCCAGCATTTGGAAGGCTGAGACAGGAGAATTGCTGAGAGTTTGAAGCTAGCTTGTGCTATATATTCTGAGTTCAAGTCCAGCTTGGGATATACATGGAAACGTGTCTCAAGTTCCTAAATAAAACAAAAACAAAACCCAGATAAATAAAATTAAATTAAAAATAAATACAATGAAAAAATAAAATAAAATAGGGGCTGTGGAGAGATGGTCCAGCAGATGAGACCATTTGCTTCTAGGGCAGTGGTGGCCCTTTAAAACTGTCAGCACTCAGGAGGCAGAGGCAGGTGGATCTCTGAGTTCGAGGCCAGCCTGGTCTACAGATCAAGTTCCAGGACACCCAGGGCTATGACCGTTTGATTCTTTGGCCAAGGATTCAAGTTCTATTCCCAGAACCCAGTCAAGCTACTCACAGTCACCTGGAACTCCAGCTTGAGCGGATCTCATGCCCTTTCTGGCTTCTGTAGGCACCATATGGCACAGACACCCATACACACAAATAAAAATAAAAATAAATCTTAAAATTAATAAAACTAGGGCTGGAGAGATGGCTCAGAAGTCAAGAGCACTGACTACCCTTCCAGAGGTCTTGAGTTCAATTCCCAGCAACCACATGGTGGCTCACAACCATCTGTAATGGGGTCCGATGCCCTCTTCTGGTGTGTCTGACAGCTGCCGTGTACTCATATAAATAAAATAAATAAGTCTTAAAAAATTAATAAAACTAGAGCTCGTTATGGCAGCAAAAATTCTGTAGTCCAAGCACTTGTGAAATAGAGACTGAAGGGCCAGCCTGGGCTATACACAGTTGATACAGATAAAAAGAAACCAGGAACATTCTACCTAAAAAACAACAATCAATGTGTGTGTGTGTGTGTGTGTGTGTGTGTGTGTACATGGTGAAGAAGGAAAGGAAGGAAGGAAAGAGTGATGGGGCAGAAAGTAGGGAGAGAGATGGAGAGAGAGGGAGAGAGGGAGGGGAAAGGAGAGGGGGAGGGAGAGAGAGGGAGGGAGAGAGAGAGAGAGAGAGAGAGAGAGAGAGAGAGAGAGAGAGAGAGAGAGAGCACGCCTAGTTTTATGTGATGCTGAAAATTGAATGTAGGACTTTATACATCTTGGGCAAGCACACTGAGCTACAATTCTGTGCTCCATTTCAGGATTTACTCATCTCCAATAGGTCCAACCTGAGAGTTTCCTGCAGCCGGCACTGGCCTAGAACTCAATATACCGTGGCCCAGGATGACCTTGAACTTGTGGCCCTTGAGCCTCTACTTCTTCATCACTGCTAGGATTACAGGCTGTAACGCCATGCCTGGTTGGTGGTGAGGACTGCACCCAGGCCTTCTCGTACACGAGGGAAGCACCCTGTCAAATGAGGCCCATCTTCAGCCTCCACCCTCTTAACATGAGCACACTGATCATTACATTTCAACATACGAGTCTCGGGGAGCACATTTAACAGAAGAGCATCATCTCAACTGACCCTTTGTTCTCTGGTATCATCTTCAGGGGCTTCTGTCCTGGACGACTCCCCCTCCCCCTTTCTCTCAAGTTACTGCCTTCTTCTTTTCCTCCCTATCAGACTTCTGAAACACAATCTCCGGGACAGCTGGTCTCTTGTTTCCCTATAAGTCCTCTGCTTCCTTGTGGTTGGGCCGGGTAACCAGTTCTGGCCATGGCCATAAACAAGATTGGATTGGATTGTCTCTAAGCCAAGCTATGGTAAACGGTCAGTGAGCTTTCCACTCTCTGTCTCCTCTCACCTTACAAAGCCACCTGTTCTGTGTGATGCAGTTGTGAGAGGGACAAAGCACCCAGCTGGCATCAGACTTACCTTGAACAACAAATAAACTTTAGGGTTTGAAAACCCCAGAGTTCAAGGTTACTGCTTAAGTTACCTAAGACTCATGACTCTGTTTTTCTTTGGTTTGTGGGCAGGGTCTCATGTAGTTCAGGCTGGCCTCAAACTTACTATGTAGCCCAGGATAGCCATGAACTCTTGATCCTCCTGCATTTGCCTCCTAAATGCCAGCATCACCATTCCTTTTTGTCACAAACTTTTTGAGACAGATTCCTCAAACTCACTATATAGACCAGGCTGATCTCATACTTGCAGGGATCCCTTTGCCTCAGCCTCTTGAGTGGTATGAATACAGGCATGTAGCACCTTGCCTGGCTACCCACTCTTCTACCTTTTTAAGAAATGTGTAAGTGTGCACGTGTGCCCGAATGTGTGAGTGTGTATGTGTGTGACTGTGTGTGTGTATGTAAGTGTGTGAAAGTGCATGTGAGCATGTGTGTATTCGTGACTGTGTATGTGAGTTTGTGAGTGCGTGTGTGTGTGTGTGTGTGTGTGAGTGCATGTGAGTGTGTATGTGAGTGTGTGTATATGCGTGACTGTGTATGTGAATTATGTGAGTGCATGTGAGTGTGTGTGTGTGCATGTGTGTATGTGTGACTGTGTATGTGAGTATGTGAGTGCATGTGTATGTGAGTGTGAGTTCGTGTGTGTGTGTGTGTGTGTGTGTGTGTGTGTGACTAGAGATGGAATCTAGATCCTCATACATCCTATAGGGATGAACTCTACTCTAAGCAATATCTAAGCTCATTAAAATTATCAGAGCATCTTAGGGCATGAGCCAGTAGACTTCTACTTGTCTAAGCTATTAGATTTACAGAAAGCAGATGGCTTAGGGTTTCTACTGCTGTGAAAACAAAATGAAAACAAATCACCAGTGATCAAAAGCAATGTGGATCAGGGAAGGAAGGTTTTATTTCAGTTTACATGTCCTGGTCAAACTTCGTTACAAAGGGCATCAGGATGGGAGCTGATGCAGAGGCCATGGAAGGGTGCTGCTTACTGGCTTGCTCCTCATGGCTTGCTCAGCCTGCTTTCTTATAACACCCAGAACCCCCTGCCCAAGAGTGGTATCATCCACAGTGAGCCGGCTCTCACTCATTCCTTAATTAAGACAAGGCCCTATAGATTTACCTACAGGCCAATCTGATAGAGATATTTTCTCAGTTGAGAATTCCCTAGCTTGTGTCAGCTTGAGACAAAACTAGCTAACCTAGCAAAGACAGGCAGGAAAGGAAAGAAACAGCACCTCTAGATTTCAGGCTGAGAGAAAGTGTGGGCGCAGCCATTCCTTTTTTATTTCTTAATACTTACTTTTATCTGTGTATACACCACAGGTGTCAGGAGAGGGCATTGGACCCTCTGGAGCTTGAGCTATAGGTGTCTGTGAACCACTCAGTGCAGATCTGAACTCTGGTCCCCCTGCTGGGAACTGAACTCTGGTCCTCTCAACTCCGGAGCAGCTTTCCATCCGCTACAGGCCATTTATTTGGGCGTTTGTTTTCTTGGTATTTAGCTTTTAGAGTTCTTCTTATTCTAGACACCAATACTCTGTCTGATGCACAGGCAGAAGAGATATTCTTCCATTCTGTAGGCTGTCTCTTTACTTGACTGGCAGTCTTCTTTGCCTTACAGAAGCTTCTTTACTTAGTGAGATCCCATCTGTGGATCATTGGTCTTCCTGCAATACAGGAATCCTATTCAGAGTCCTGCACAGTCCATGTCTGTGCCCATAGGCTGGGGCACACTCTCTACTAGATCTTCTAGCAGTTGCAGAGTTTCAGGTCTTATGTGGAGGTCCTCCTTGGACTATTAGGAGTTGAGTTCTATGAAAAGTGAGAGATAAGAGTCCAGTTTTATTTTACTATGTGTTGAAATCCAGATTTCCCAGCACCATTTGTTGAAGATCCTGTCTTCTCTTCAATGTAGATATTGGTAGCGAGTAGGAATCAGGTAGCTGTGTATGTGTGGACTACTATCAGAATCGTTTCGTGCTCCCATGGAGCCCACGTCAGCTTTTGTATGTGCGCCATGGTGTTTTTGGTACACTGACTCTGAAATCTGGTGGGGTGAAACATTCTTTTAGTCTAAGATTGCTTTGGCTACCCCTGAGTTTTTGTGTTCCATGTAAAATTTGAGATTGGTTTTTCCAATGTCTTCATAGAATGGCCCCAAAATTGCTTCTGGGATTGCACTGAATCTATAGATTGTTCTTGGTAGGATGGTAGGGTGCATTCACAACCTTAGTTCTTCCAATTCACAAGCAAGGAAGGTCTGTCTGTCTTCTGGGAGTGTCTGCAATTTATGTATTAATCTTCCTTCCTTCCTTCCTTTCCTTCTTTTTTACTTTTTACTTTTTCTTTTTGTATTTTTCAAGACAGCGTCTTACTGTGCAGCTCTGGCTGTCCTGGAACTCATTATGAAGACCATCCTGGCCTTGAACTCTTAGAGACCCGACTGCTTCTGCCTCCTAAATGCTAGGACTAAAGGCCTGCACCATTTATGATTTATTTCTTTATTACTTGAAGTCTTGGGCTACTATTAACAATCGTGAATTACCAATTTTGTAATTTATATTTTTAGTGATTTGAAATTCTAATAAAAGGCTGCTCATTTATGATTTAAAAAATATTTATTGCCTAGGACTTCTAGGAAAAAGCACAAAAATAAAAGCAATCTAGAAGGATGTAAATGTTTTCAGTGGGGGAAGGCGTGGATCCTGCCTTTAGTTAAGCTCCTCCTTTTAACACTGGCAGGTTGAATTCACACACTCACAGAGCATTAAACCAAATCATCTTTTTCTTCAAACATTTCCTCCCTCTCTTAAATCTGGGAGGAGTGTTCAAGACAAAGTGAACCAAATGGAAGCAAATTAACAAACCAAACGGTCTGACACCAAAATGACCTCAGAGCCCTGGAAACAAATAAAAACACAAACAAACAAACACCCCCACCCCAAAAAAAGCCAAAACAAAGCTGAATGGCTGGAAACCAAAATGCTTTCAAGACAAACAAAGCAGACCTTATGCGTGCTTTGAAGGCATTCTCAAAAAGGCTAGCCAACAAGTAAGATTTAAAACAAAAAGCTCAGAATAGACAGCAGACTGTCAGCTGAACAAGGGAAGTCTGAAAGAACTCTCCAAGAATCTACCCAAGAAGATAATGCTGTCAGGTTTGGACACAAAGGACCTACGCTCGTACCTGCTGCAGTCTGGGCGACGGCGCCAGTGAGCAGTGGTTCATTCCATAACTGCAGACAGACAAACACAACTCTCACCTCACAGGGAATAAGAGATAGTTTATTCTGGAACCGAATAAGAGTGACCATGGCCCATGAATATTGATGCGTGTTACCCACAATGCCACTCTCCAATGAGATATCAGTTTCCTGGGTCTTCATAGTAGCAAATCAAAGAGAGCCACACAGGAAGGCACTTTTCAAAGATAGTAATGGGAACATCAGGTAGGTGGGCTACAGAAAAGCAAGGGTGTCTTAGGGTTTTACTACTGTGATCAGACACTGTGACCAAGGCAACTCTTTTTCTTATAAAAGATTTATTTATTTATTTATTTATTTTATGAGTACACTGTAGCTGTCTTCAGACACACCAGAAGAAGTCATCAGATCCCATTACAGATGGTTGTGAGCTACCATGTGGCTGCTGGGAATTGAACTCAGGACCTCTGGAAGAGCAGTCAGTGCTCTTAACCACTGAGCCCTCTCTCCAGCCCCCTGAGGCGACTCTTATAAAGGACAACATTTAACTGGGGCTGGCTTACAGGTTCAGAGGTTCAGTTTATTAGCATCCAGGCAGGCATGGTGCAGGAGGAGTTGAGAGTTCTACATATTCATCTGAAGACTGCTAGGGAGAACACTGGCTTCTATGTAATTAGGAGGAGGGTTTCATTGCCTACCCAGACACTGACACACTTCCTCCAACAAGGGCACACCCACTCCAACAAGACCACACAACTCTTAATAGTGCCACCCCTGGGCCAAGCATATTCAACCCACCACAAGGGGAATCTCTGCTCTAGGCCTTAGATTCTGTCTGATAACATGATTAGCCTTTTGGCTGGTAGAAGTTAGCAGCCTGTTCATACACTCCAAAAGGTTTCCCCTGATAGGTACAAGGATATTAAGTCAGACACAGTGGTCAGCAAGGAATGGTTTTTGAGGGGTCTGAAGACTGTCTAAGATGGACTGTGATTAGAGTCTCCTAACTCCAATCTCACCCTCTCCACAACCACTGAAGTTCTAGTTAGTTAATCAGCCTTGCAGAAAAGCTCAGTGTAAGGCATAGTTCTTTCTAGAAGCCTTTATACACACACACACACACACACACACACACACGTTATATGTATGTGTATAATTTGTTTGTTTGTTTTGTGTTTTTGAGACAGGATACTCTCTGTGTATCCCTTGCTGTCCTGGAACTTGCTCCGTAGACCAGGCTGGCCTTGAACTAACAGAAATCCGCCTAAGTGCTGGGATGGAAGGTGTGTGCTACCTCCTACTGGCTCATATTTATATTTTAAGGATTTGTTTGGTTTTATTTCATTTGTACGAATAACCTGTAAGCATGTCTGTCCATCAAGTGCATGCCTGTTGCCCATTGCCGTCAGAAGAGGGCCTTGGATTCGATGGGACTACTGTTATTGATGTGGTAAGTTGCC
>BTHU01000002.1:144639790-144877290 GCA_036184795.1 Tokudaia tokunoshimensis | reverse complement strand
TCATACAAGACTGAACTGGAGCTCAGTCCCCAGATCCGGTGTAGACACGGAAGAGAACGCTGACCGTACCAGGTTGTTTCCGGACCTCTGCATATCCACCGCACAGGTGTGGCCTGTCAATTAACGCACCATCATAATAAAATATGGACCAATACACTGGGAATACAGGCTCAGTGAGATAGCACATGTTCAGTGTGTTCAAAACTGAAGGTTCAGTCCACAGTGCAACAACAACAACAGCAACAACAGTAAGCTGAGTGTGAGTTCAAGGCCAGCTTGGGCTGTGTAGTGTGACCTGGTCTCAAGAAAAAGAAATAAAGTCAGGTACAGAGGGACATGCCTTTACTCTCAGCACTTAGGAGCAGACACAGGCAGATCTCTAAGTTCGAGGCCAGCCTGGTCTGTAGAGCAAGTTCCAGGACAGCCAGGGCTACACAGAGAAATGTTTCAAACAAGCAAACAACCCACAAAAGAAACAAAATGAACAAACAACCACACAACCAATCCAAACCAACCAACCAAACTAAAAAACCCCAAACCAATCAAACAAAATAAAACAAAACAAAACGAAACAAACAGACAAAAAACCTCTGCTGGGTGTGGTGACACCTGTATGCCAGTGTTCAAGAGGCTAAGGGGAGAACTGCCATGGAACTGGAGGCTAGCCTGGGCTACAGAGTGAGATCTTGTCTCAAAACAATATCATCCAACAAAAATAAACCCCCATTTAGCCAAAAAAAATTAAAAAAAAATTATTTATCTGAGTGCGCTGTAGCTGTCTTCAGACACACCAGAAGGAGGCATCAGATCCTATTGCAGATGGTTGGCCCACTGTGGAAATGCTGGCAGTTCTAAGTCCCCCTTTCAAGCTTCAATTCTTTAGGGTAGGGGGAAAAAAATCAAATACCCAAGATAAGCAACTTATCATAAGGAAGGGTTGATTTTGGCTCCTGGGCTCATAGATCCCAGTCCACAGTCACTTCTTCCTCTTGTTTTGGACCTGTGACAATACAGCACATAATGGCTACAGTGTGTGGTGGTAGAGGCTGCTTGCCCCACTTGGAGCAAAGAGCGGAAGACGATGCACCCACGATCCAGCTTTCTCTTACAAGATTACGTGTCTAAAGGCTCAAATGCGGCAGTTCTCAGCCTGTGGGTCACAACGCTCCTTAGCAAACCTCTAGCTCCAAAATGTTTACAGTGCGATTCACATTCACGACAGTGGCAAAATTACAGTTCTGAAGTAGCAATGAAAATAATTTTATAGCTTGGTGGGGAGGGGGGTCACCACAACTTGGGGACCTGTATTAAAGAGTCGTGGCATTGGGAAAGTTGAGAACCACTGCTTTAGTAGCTCTCAGCAGTGCTATGGGCTGATGAGCCTGGAACAGGTCTGACTGTTCTCCTTACTGATAATGTTTCATTATAGAACGTACCTCCTACAGGTATCACACGAGCGACAGAGCAGCTTTTATTTTGTGAGGGCAAGGCATAGGTATGGTGTGCTGGGTTGACAAATTCCATCCTACACACAGGATCACGGAAGAAACAGGAGAAGGTCTGACCTTGGAGTCAAGTGAATCGGTGGTGAGCTTGAGCGTGGGAAATTCTCCAGCTTCCTGGATGCGTTTCAAGGTTGAAGAGTCATTAGAGGTGAGTTTGCTGGTGTTGTAGGTAGCTTAAAGTCATGACAGTTGGTGACTGAAATTAAAAAGTAGAAGAGTCCAGTGTGGAGATATCTATAATCCCGGCACCCGGAGGAGGAGGAGGGGGAGGAGGAGGAGGAGGAGGAGGAGGAGGAGGAGGAGGCAGGAGAATCAGAATTTCGAGGATTTTCGAGCCTTTGCTGCATAGTGAGTTTGAAGTTAGCCTGGATGGAGTACATGTGAACCTGTCTCAGAACAAAAACAAAACGTACCTGTTTGGTGACTTTTTGTACCCAACAAGCATAAGGTCAAAGAGAAAGCCCGCCCTAGGAGAAAAATGCTTTAAAGCAGAGTGATTTCATCAAAGCCAATGGTAGGAGTCATAAAAGAGATGCATATCTGAAAATACCTGGAAAGATTCGAAGAATGCCTGTCCAGGAGACCAGAGAGATGGCTCGGATGTTAAGAGCAATGGCTTCGCTTCCAGTGGAACAGGCTCAATTCCCACATCCACAAAGAGTCTCACAACCGGCTGTAGCGCCAGTCCCAGGGCATCTGCCGCCCCCTGCTGGCATTTTCGGGCACTGCATACACAAGGTGCGTACATAGTAAGGCAAGACTCCCATACCTAAATAAAAATAAAGGTTAAAAAAGGGGGAGCATTCTTTTGTGGAAGATGTTCTACGAGGTGGAGTTCACCAACCGGCTCAGTACTGGGGTTCTGAAGCTTGGGCTCCAGGGAAAAATAGAAACTAAAAAGTTCCACCCAAGAGTGTCAGTGGCGGTGGGGATGACCTCACAGCCCCATGAGGAACAGAATTTCAAGACAGCGGGAAACTGAGACGGAGTTCTTTCAAAAAGTTTTTTGTTTTTTCTTTTTTTGGGAGGCAGAGGCAGAGGGCTCTCTGAGTTTGGGGCTAGCCTGGTGGAGAGAGAGGGGGGAGGGGGGATAAAGAGAGGGAGGGAGGGGTCGAGAACACTCAGGGCTACACAGAGAACCCCTGTCTTGAAAAAACAAAACAAAACCAACGAACAAACCCTGGTGGTGGCGGTGGAACAAGCCTTTTAATTCCAGCACGTGGGAGGCAGACTCAGGCAGATCTCCAAGTTTGAAGCCAGCCTGGTCTACAGAGTGAGTTCCAAGGGTAGCCAGGGCTACGCAGAGAAATCTTGTCTTAAAAAAAATAAACCAACCAAACAAGAAACAAACAAATAATAAAACAGCAAACAAGTTTTTTAAACATATGTTTTAAGTACAAGAGGCAGTGAGGAAGAAAATAAGACACACCGAGAGCAAGGGTGTGGTTTCACAAAGAGGAGACGCCCTTGTGTGCCTGTCGAAGCTGTGTGTACCGGGTTTGGTGGATGAGGACCCCCAGATGACGTCACAGGGCAGTTCCTAGCACTGGATAGGGTTAGGGCCGATATGGGGAAACCCTAGGTTACAAGAGATGCAAGGGTAGTTAAGATGCTTTTAAAATATTTTTTAAAGATTTGTTTATTTATATGTGTACACTGAAATTGTCTTCAGACACTGTCTTCGCTCACTCCAAGCCCAAAGATTTATTTATTATATGTAAGTACACTGTATCTGTCTTCAGACACACCAGAAGGGAGTATCTGATGGTTGTGAGCCACCATGTGGTTGCTGGGAATTGAACTCAGGACCTTTGGAAGAGCAGTCGGTGCTCTTAACGGCTGAGCCATCTTTCCAGCCCTAAACATTTTTTAAAAAGCCATGTTTTCCTTTTCAACACTAGATGGCTGCCTCGTGGCAGGAACAGGCTTCCAGCTGGGGGCCGGCGCGGCAGCGAGGATTCTACTCTATTGCATTTGTGAGGGGAAAATGAAAGTGTGCAAGCCCTGGCTCTTCCACAGCGACTGGACAGGGAAACCGACTTCCCTGTTCTCCCAGCTCTCAGAGAGAGGGCACTTGCCTCTCAAGCGGGTGGTGGCGGCGGCGGCGGGGTGACGGAAGGGCCCACCTGTGGAGCTCAACTGTGAGCTTAGGAAGGCCTCACAGTTGAAACAGCCTTTGCTGTCCCTGTGATCTGCCAGAAGAATCTGCTTCTAACATCGCCATCTCTCCCAGGGTGGTTCTCACCACGGGAGCTCTGTGCCTATGACTTCGCCGGCGGTCCCCTCTTCCCGTGTGAAGACCTCCAAGTAGTTCTCATCTGTAGCTTGGTCCCCGTTCTTGGCCATAGCCTGGAGCCCTGGAGCTCAGGCAGGAACACCCCTTTCCTCTCTCCTCCCCTCCCCTCCCCTCCCTCCCCCCCACCTCCTCTCTCTCTCTCTCTCTCTCTCTCTCTCTCTCTCTCTCTCTCTCTCTCTGGTTTGAGCAGGGTTTCTCTGTCCTGGAACTCCTTTTTTTTTTCTAAGTTTTTTTTTATTTACATTCCAAATGAAGCCGGGTGGTGGTGGCGCACACTTTAATCCCAGCACTTGGGAGGCAGAGGCAGGAGGATTTCTGAGTTCGAGGCCAGTCTGGTCTACAGAGTGAGTTCCAGGACAGCCAGGGCTACACAGAGAAACCCTGTCTCGAAAAACAAAACAAAACAAAAAAACTAAACAAACATTCCAAATGATTTCCCCTTTCCCGTTTCCTCCCTCTCCGAAAGTCCCATAAGCCCCCTTCCTTCCCTCTGTTCCCCATTCAACCCCCTCTCGCTTCTCTGTCCTGGCATTCCCCTACATCCAGTCTTTCCAGGACCAGGGGTCTCTCCTTCCATCTTCTTGGAAGTCTATTAATATGTGAATTGTGTCTAGGGTATTCCGAGATTCTGGGTTAATATCCCCTTATCAGTGACTGCATACCATGTGTGTTCTTTTGTGATTGGGTTACCTCACTAAGGATGATATTTTCAAGTTCTGACCATTTGCCTAGGAATTTCATGAATTCATTGTTTTTAATTGCAGAGTAGTATTCCATTGTGTAAATATACCACATCTTCTGAATCCATTCCTCCGTTGAGGGACATCTGGGTTCTTTCCAGCTTCTGGCTATTATAAATATGTCCAGTAGCCAAAGGACAGTGTGCTAATGGGGGGAAGATAACTCCATTTCTGGATGGAACTAAGTTTAGTCTTGTCTTGTCCTATCTCGTCTCCTCTCCTCTCCTTTCCTTTCTCCTCCCCTCCCCTCCCTCCCTCCCTTCCTCCCCCCCCCTTGCTCTCTCTCTCTCTCTTTTGAGCAGGGTTTCTCTGTTTAGCCTTGGCTTTCCTGGAACTCACTCTGTAGACCAGGCTGGCCTCAAATTCGAAGAGATCCACCTGTCTCTACTTCCTAAGTGCTGGGATCAAAGGCATGAGTCACCATTGCCCAACCCTTTTGCTTATAATCTATCTGTCTGTCTGTCTGTCCGTCCGTCCGTCCGTCCATCCATCCATCCATCCATCTACCTACCTATCTATCTAGGGTCTCACTATGAAGCTCTGTCTGTCCTGGAACTTGCTATGTAGACCAGACTGGTCTCAGACTCCTAGAGATCTGCCTGCCTCTCAAGTGGTGGGAGTAAGCATGTGAGCCATTCCCTGCTTAAACTATTCTTTTTTTTTTTTCCTTTTTTTCGAGACAGGGTTTCTCTGTGTAGCCCTGGCTGTCCTGGAACTCACTTTGTAGACCAGGCTGGCCTCGAACTCAGAAATCCTCCTGCCTCTGCCTCCCAAGTGCTGGGATTAAAGGCGTGCACCACCACCGCCCGGCTAAACTATTCTTTTTAAAGCTACTTAATTTACTTATTAGTGTCACATGTGTGTGTCCATGTGTGAGTTTATGTGAACCATGTGTATAAAGGAGCCCTTGGAGGCCAGAGGAAGGCATTAGATCCCCTGAACTGGGAATTAACAAGAGATTGTAAAAGTCTATTTGTGCTGGGATCTGAACTCGGGTCCTCAGGAAGAATAGTCATTGGTCTTAACCACTGAGCCATCTCTCCAGCCCTAAGGGTATTTTTACTGTAAACAAAGGTTTGGTGTTGCTTTTGAGGTTCCCAGAGATATACCTGGGGGAGGAATGAGGTCATGTTTAAGGTCATATAGGCTTAGACCTAAAAAGTATGTTCTGTAGTCTGGCATGGTGGCAGATAGCACTTGGGAGGCAGAGATAGGCATTCTCTGTGAGTTCAAGGTTACTCTGGACTACACAGAAAGTTCTAGGTCAGCCAGGGATACACAATGAGACCTGGTTGTAAGGAAGAAGAATAAGAGAAAGAGGAGGAAGAGGAGGAGGAAGAGGAGGAGGATGCTTCATTGCTATTCAAAAACTTTCTTTTAGATTTACTTATTTTATTTTATGTGTATGAGCGTGTTGCCTGCATATATGCATTCACATCACATGCATGCCTGGTGGCCATAGAGACCAGAAGGTGTCAGGTCCTCTAGAATAAGAATTACACTGAAGGTTGTGAGCCACCATGTGGTTGCTGGGGATTGAACCTGGGTCCTCTGGAAGAACAGCTAGTGCTCTTAACCTTGGAGCCATCTTTTCATATCCTTGTGTTTTTTTTTAAAAGATTTATTTATTTGTTTCATGTAAGTACACTGTTAACTGTCTTCAGACACACCAGAAGAGGGCATCAGATCTCATTACAGATGGTTGTGAGCCACCATGTGGTTGCTGGGATTTGAACTCAGGACCTCTGGAAGAGCAGTCAGTGTTCTTAACCACTGAGCCATCTCTCCAGCCCTTTTATATCCTTGCTAATAAATAATTTAGAAATGGACTCAGAATGATGCTTGAGGGCAAATTTATTAGAAATGGAGAAACAAAGTTAGGCAAGCCTTTTTTAATCTCAGGTAGCCCAGGTTGACCTCCAACTGACTATATAAGGAAAGACTGGCCTTGAACTTCTGATAGCTCCTGACTTTACTTCCTAAGTACTGAGATCACATCTGTGATCAAATTAAACAAGAAACAAATATATTATACAGAACTAACTGGCCTGATACTCTCTAGGTAGCCCAGGCTAGACTCAGATCCTCAGAAATTCTTCTTCTGGAATTACAGGCATTGGCCATCCTGCCCAGCCTTGAGATGGGACTTTTGGGACGAAGAAAACACAAGAGCATGTGCCATCTGCAGTCTAGGTGTAAGTTGTCACCCAACCACTAAATTTGTCTCAAAGGCAGGATGAATTGCATTTATTTTTTAATTAAAGAAAAGAATTGCATTTACATTGTCTCAGAAGACAGCTTGCAAGAGGGTTGTTTCTCCTATGATGTGAATCCAGTGTTTCTGCCTGGAGGTAGGAACTTTTCTGAGTTGAGCCATTTTGCCTCCTATAGCCTTCAGACAAACGACTTCTACATATGATGACTCTCTTCCTTTGATTTGTGACTCACACAGATAGAGGGTTGGACTTTCTGAGTTTAGTCCCCCCCCATTAACCCCTCCCCCCCTTCAAAAATAAACCACCTGACTTCCCGAAAGCTCTGAAACACACCCTTGGCTGAAAGAGAGAATTAGGCAATCTCAAAATTCCCCATTCCCCTCTTTTCTCGGGATCTCTCCGCCCAGCGAAGCTGATGCAGTTCTCGTTTTAAAAGTAGAGGGCGCTCTAAGATCAAGGCCGATTACCCTTAACTAGGTTGTGGTCTCCCAGCCCCCTCTGTTTGCAACAGGGACTTTCGGACATGCACAACACACTCCGGTAGGGAATCTTTAGAGCAGACAGAACAGGGAGGTCGGGCGGAGGTTGCTGCAGAGGCTGACTCCCTCTGGAGCCGCAGGGGCTTCACAGCATGACCAGAGAGGCAGGAGAGGAGGCTGACCCACTTGTTCCCATCAGCTCCTGAAGGTAACAACTTTAAAGAGCAAGCCTTAAAGAGCAAAGCTTTGTTGGAGGAACTGGGAAAGACAGGGAACCATGTAGAGTAAGGTTTGGAGCAAAGATGGAGGGTTGGAAGGAGCTCAGAGCAAGGACAGAGTACAGACACGGGTTCTCATGTGCTGGACCCCCGCCCCCATCCCACCCCAGCCTCATCCTTTCACATAGCAGTGCTTCAGGGGTAAAGGCAGTTTGTGAAAGACTTTTCTGGGAACTATGGGAAGATACCTTGCTTTTTAAGCAAAGGGCAAAACAAACCAACTCCAGAAAAGTAAAGGAAGGAATATCCGCTTGTCCTGACCTTTCTCAGTTAGCTTTCGCTTTTTCCATCACTCTGTGCAGCCTGTCACGGCAGGGGCATGCTTTCTTTCTGATTAGCTTCTCCCAAGGTCCCTTCCTGTCCCTAATGAAGGAAACTCTTTCCTCCGTCTGCGGCCACTGGGCCACTAGCAGAAGCACCTGTAATAGCGTATCAAAGGGCTTGAATGGGAGGGGATGGGTCTGAAGGAGACTGGCGTCAGTCTCAGGTGGGTGGTCAGGATGCTCGGGCCTGCGTGGAAATGCGGAGAGACCGATGCAAGGGGCCAGAAGTGGGTGGGGGAGGACACAGAAGACAGGGAGAAACTCCTCACTCGTTTGCAGAAAAACTGGAAGATGGCTCGGGCAGGGTAACACAGGGCTGGGCTGGTAAGTTAGTTGAAATCTCACCGGGGAGGATGTGAGAGGCTAGGTATCACGTGATGACCGTTCCTGATAGGAACCTATCTCTATGGTATTCTTGCGAAGGTGACACTGAGCCCTGGGTGGCCCCTCACTACCAAAGCAGGTTCCTGTATTTGTCAGATAAAGACAGCCAGGCCGGCTGCCCTTTACCTCCAAAGTCAGAGGTCCAGAGAGCCAGACAGCCATGGGCAAATCGCCAGAGATGCGGTAAGTAATCGGGTATCTACAGAAACGTGCACGAACTCCATCTCTACCTTCTCTCTCTTTCACAGTTTTGAGACAGGGTCTCCGTAGGCAGCCCAAGCTGGCGTGACACTCATTGTCCTTCCTCTGTCTCCAGAGTGCTGGGCTTATACACAGGCATGTTGTATGTGGGTTCCCATTTTCTCCAGAAAGAGCTCAGATCTGAACCTGGATTCTAACTTTTTATATATTTACTCCAAGCTTTGTCTATTCCATGGCCTGTTAGCTGCCTAACAGAGCTCTGCATGAAGCCATCGGGTCCTGGCTTCCCTGCCTCTCTGTGATTTTTTTTTCTCCTTCCAGGTGCTTTGTCCTGTTTTCTCTTTTGGCCTCACTTTCTGCTGAGCCCACCATGTATGGGGAGATCCTGTCCCCTAATTATCCCCAGGCGTATCCCAATGAGGTCGTGAAAACTTGGGACATAGAAGTCCCAGAGGGGTTTGGGATTCACCTTTACTTCACCCACCTGGACATAGAGCTGTCAGAGAACTGTGCATATGACTCAGTGCAGGTATATTACATGCACAGGAGGGAGAATGGAAGGGTGGGGAGGAATAAGAGGATGGGTGTGTGTGTGTTGTCAAGCTGTCCTATGGGGTGGGACATGACTCAGTGGCAGGGTACTTCCCATGCAAGGACAAGTCCCTGAGTTTGATCCCCAGCACTGGAGGCCACATGTGGGGATGGGGGAGACGGACAGGACAGACAGACAGATGTGGAGATCGGGAGTAAAGGTTCCGCTTTCTCTGCCCATTCTTAGTTTTACATTCGCGTCTTCTCTTAGATCATCTCAGGAGGCATGGAGGAAGGGAGACTCTGTGGCCAGAGGACCAGCAAGAGTCCCAACTCCCCTGTCGTAGAAGAGTTTCAATTCCCATACAATAAACTCCAGGTGGTCTTTACGTCCGACTTCTCCAACGAAGAACGGTTTACTGGCTTTGCAGCGTATTACACAGCCATAGGTAAGGCTCCCTCTGCACGTGACATCTGGGTCCAACTAAAAGAAGAGGCAGGTAAAGTACCACACAATGCGTCAGATGAGGATTCCGTTCTCTCTTGCTTTGAGTCGTACTCTCGATCGCTATGCAGTCCCGGCTGGACACTCCAAGTCTCCAGGTGTGTGCCACCGCCCCGGGGCTGCTTATATCTTTAACAAATGTTGACTTGTCCTGGGTCAGCTTATGAATTGCCTTTGTGTGACTTTATCACATGTTAGTGGTAAAGCAGATAACGAGACTGAGAACCACGGAGAAATGGTCCTCTACCAGAAGGCTTGCTTACATGAATGCAACCTTTGGCTCAACCCTACAGTGTGGGTACCATGGTCTTCCTATAAAGATAAGGATCTGGTCTCGGTGGTGGTGTAGACCTGTAATCCCATACACTCTGAAGCCCAAGGCAGAAGAATTGTGAACTCAAGGTCAACACGGGCAACTTAGTAAGAACTTGTCTCCGTGTCAGAAGCAAAAGAGGGCTGTTGAGACAGTTCAGTCTGAGAAATGGTTGCTACACAACCACCCATTAGAGTTCAGGGTCCATGAGAAGGTAGAAGGAATAACGAACTCTATAAGCTTGTCCTCTGACCTTCATGTTTGTGCCCTGGCATGCCTCCATCATGCACACACACATGCATGGACAGTAATAATAAATACAAGTTTAATCCCAGCACTCAGGAGGCAGAGGCAGGCCTATCTCTTTGAGTTTGAGGCTAGCCTGGCCTATAGAGTGAGTTCTGGGACAGCCAGGGGTATAAAGATAGAGATCCTGCCTCAAAAAAAAATTAAGAAAAAATTAAAAAAGAGGGCTAGAAATTCTGGCACGGTGCACACACCTGTAATTCCAGTACTAAGGAAGTAGAGGCAGGAGAATCAGGACTTCAAGGACAGCCTGGGTTACAGAAGATTCTGTATTAAAAGATAATCACTCCAGCTTAGTGATAGAATGCTTCCTTTGTGTCTGTAAGGCTCTTGGAAACCTCAGGACTAGAGAAAAAGTGGAAACTGAGAACATCAAGAATTTGCCAAGAATTGTATAAGAAGGACTATGTGGTACTAGGTCCTTCTACATCCATGTCCAGGTCAAAATGAAGTTAGGACTGCTCATAAAGTCCAAATGTCATCCAGTTTTACAGAAAGACCAACATCCTATAAAGTAGGTCCTAACATTTTTCCCCAGGTGACATCATCACCATCTTTACTTTCAGTGGTGTCTCTGGCACAGATTCTTTTCTTTTCTAGACAGAGTGTCTCTATGTAGCCCAGGCTGGCTTTGAACTCCTGATTCTCTTGCTTCAGTCTTCTGAATGCTGGAGTTACAGCATATACCAACTGGGCAGGGTGTTGTATATTTTGTATGCAAAAAAAGTCATAGGGCTTCTCATGGTGGAGCTCCCTTACAGCACAGTGGCAGGACACAGCTCTGAATCGGACTCTAGAAAAGTAATTTAGAGAGAGACTGTCCTCATTGTATTTGTAGACTTTAAAATATGGGGCTGGAGAGAGACGACCCAGCAGTTCAGGGAACTTGCTGTTTTCGTAGTGGACCAGGGTTCAGTTCCTAGCATCCACATGTCAGCTCACAACATTGTCACTACAATTCAAGAGCATTTAATACTCTTTTCTGATCTCAAAGGGCACCAGACATGCATGTAGTATAAAATATCAATACGGTAAATAAATATTTAAAATTAAAGTGTTTTAAGATTTATTTTATTATTTTTAAATATTTTATTGATTTCATGTGTATAGGTGTTTTGCTTGCTTACATGTATGTGCATTATATACATGGAGTATCTGAAGAGTCCACAGAAGGCATTGGATTCCCTGGAACTGGACTGGAATTATAGAGTTGTGAACTGCCTTGTGGGTGCTGGGAATCGAACCTAGACCTCTGGAAGAGTAGCAACTACTCTTAACCACTGGGCCATATCTCTGCCCCTCCCAAGCCTTTTATTAAAATGCCTTAGCTATACATAATAATGGTTTCATTATGATATTTTCATACTCATACACGATGAATTTGTCCAAGCTTGCCCTCAGTACCCTCCCTTGCCTCCTCCTAATTCCTCCTCTCCTCCATCTTCTGCTTTTCTGTCTTTTTTTTTTTATGTTGATGAATTTCATTAGGATTGTGTAAGAGCTTGTCTAGGGGTTATTTATAGTCATCTTACCTGTGACTGCTCCACTGAAGAAGATGTCTCTCCTTCCTCCAGTAATAAATTAGTTGCCTATAGATCCTCAGGGAGGGGTGGAGGCCTCCTGGAGTCCTTCCTCACGCCATGACAGGATACCGACAGGCACAGTCTTGTGCAGGTAATAGCAGCTGCAGCGAGCCTAAGAGTGCCGTGGCCTTCCGTGCCTGGACGACAGCATCCTGCCACACTTCCACCTCTTCCTCTGGCTCCTACACTCTTTCGTACATGGCCCCTCTTTCATCATGCTCTTGGGGCCTTAGAGTCTTCCTTCCTTCCTCCTTCCCTGTCTCCTCCTCTTCCTCCCTCCCTTCCTCCTTCCCTTCTTCCTTCCTCCCATCTCTCTGTCTCTGTCTCTGTCTGTCTTTCTTCCTATCTCTTTCTTTCTTCCTTCCTTTCTTCCTTCCTTCCTTTCTTCCTTTCTTTCTTTCTTCCTTCCTTTCTTTCTTTCTTTCTTTTTTTTCGAGATAGGGTTTTTCTGTGTAGCCCTGACTGTCCTGGAACTCACTCTGTAGACCAGGCTGGCCTCGAACTCAGAAATCCTCCTGCCTCTGCCTCCCAAGTGCTGGGATTAAAGGCGTGCGCCACCATCTTTTTTTTTTTTTTTGGAGAAAGGGTTTTGCATTGAAGCCCAGGCTGGCCTTGAATTCATCCACCTGAACACTGGGATTCCTGGCATGAGCCATTATACCTGGCTTTGAGAGTATTTAAGCAACAAGCCTTTTCTGGTTTGTTTGTTTGTGTTTTATCCTTATAGATTTGGCTTACATCACTTCTTCCTTCTAGGTCTTTGTTCTTGACCTTGAATTTTCTCTGCTTTTTGCAGATATAAATGAATGCACAGATTTTACAGATGTCCCTTGCAGCCACTTCTGCAATAACTTCGTTGGTGGATACTTCTGCTCCTGTCCCCCAGAATACTTCCTCCACGATGACATGAGGAATTGTGGAGGTGAGTTTAGCATCAAGAGATCTCCATGTTCCCTAGGATTTAGGATGGACTGAGGACTTAGTCTGTCTTTCCAATTTTGATTAGGCTTTCCCTTCAAACGGCACCTGCTTTTAGCTATTCACAAATGGAATGGGAGCCTCAGGAGGGGAGGAAGTTAAGATGCATTAGCTTTACATTGCTGTGAAATGTGACTTAAACAGTTAAAAGGATAAAATGTCTATTTTGGTTCACGGTTCTAGCAATTTCAGTGTCTGGTGGGTGGATCCACTGTTTTGGGGTCTGTGGTGAGGTGGAACATCACGTAAGGGAGTCAGGTGGTAGAGCAAAGCTGCTGGTCACAGGGCAGTGGGGAGGCAGAGAGGGAGGCCAGGGATACCAAAGTCCTTTTCAAGGTCATACTGCGATGACCTAATTTCCACCTAATAGGCTAGATGAAGATTCCATCATCCACCTAACAGTGACACAGGCCAGTGACCAAGCAAGCCCTTAGCATACGTCACTTTGGGAGATGTTTAAGATCCAAACCACAACACGAAGCTTCAGGGTAAAGTTGGTTAATTGGAAAAGAGGGATAGATGCCTGGGAAGAGACCGCCCGAGGCTGTTCACAACTGTGGAAAGTTCCACATGGAAACTTTCATATATAACCATAGCAAACAGAGAGACTCTGCAATTTGGGACGAAATCGTGGGCTAGTCTGAATGGAGGACTCTGAGGTTATGATAAAAGGAACAGAGAGGGTGGGACTTCTTGTCTCTGTATCTGATTGGTCCTTTCTCTTATTCTCTGCTATAGTCAACTGTAGTGGGAATGTATTCACGGCCCTGACTGGGGAGATCTCAAGTCCCAATTATCCCAATTCATACCCGGAGAACTCAAGGTGTGAGTACCAGATTCGGCTGCAGGAGGGCTTCCGAGTGGTGGTGAATATCCGGAGAAAAGATTTTGATGTGGAACCAGCTGACTCAGAGGGGAACTGCCATGACAGCTTAATTGTGAGTCGTAAGAGGATGAATTTGGCTTCGCCCCCCAGCTCATTTAGATTGCTGAGGCTTCTCTTGCAGCTGCCTTCTCTGTGGTTCTGGGCAAACACTCCATTGCATCGCTACATCTCAGAGACTAGTTTTCCCGTTTGGTTCCCCGCCTCCTCCATCCTTATCCTGCTCCTTCCTTAAGCCTGGATTTTGCTATGTAGCCCAGGCTGGCCTCAAAACTCTCAAAAAACGCCCTCCCATCCCAGCCTCTTGAGTGCTAGGATTATAGTTGTCAGTTGATGAGAGATTCCTCTCTCTCTCTCTCTCTCTCTCTCTCTCTCTCTCTCTCTCTCTCTCTCTCTCTCTTTCTCTCTCTCCTCTCCCTCCCTCAATGCCTTTATTTTTTCCTTCCTGTACTGGGAATTGAACCTTTGGTCCCATGCATGCTAGACAAGTGCTCTACCACTGAGCTATGTTTTCAGCCCTTTCTATTTTCTTATTTCAGCAAAAATTCTCCTTGAATTGCCCAAGCTGAAGTTGTAATCCTCCTGCCTCAGTCTTCCAAGTAGCTGTGATCTTTCTTCCTGCTCACGCGTTGTTTGTTTGCTTCTTTCTTTCTTTCTTTCTTTCCTTCCTTCCTTCCTTCCTTTTTCTTTCTTTCTTCCTGTCCCATTAAGCACGCTACCATTTCATACCCCATCCTTTAATTCCTTCCTATACATTTTTCTCTTTTGTGATTTTGTTTGAAATATTGTTTCCTTCCAGTTTGCTGCAAAAAACCAACAGTTTGGTCCTTACTGTGGCAATGGATTCCCTGGACCACTAACTATTAAAACCCAGAGCAACACTCTTGATATTGTCTTTCAAACTGACCTAACGGGGCAACAAAAAGGCTGGAAGCTTCGTTACCATGGAGATCGTGAGTACCCTAAAAGCTCCTCTTTGACTGGGGATACAAAATTCTTTGGATATGTAGACTCAAAACAGACAGACTGTTCTTTGGTTAATAATTTTTTTTAACTAGTCTCAGAAATGCAGACAAGGAGGAGGAAGAACAGCTAATAGGTGGCATCGTATTCTTTTACTCATTAGAATGTTAGACATTAGAACTGAGGACAATGGGAAATTTTGGAAAGTTTGTGGAGACAGGGTCAGTGTGTTAGAGCATGTGCTTGGAAAGCATGAGGATCTGAGTTTGGATTTTGTATCTATAACAAAACTCTAGCCATAGCCAAGTATGTTTGTAACCCCTGTGTCTTGGAGTGGAGGGCAGAGAAAGGGAAATCGCAGGGTCTTGGTGGTCAGCTAGCCTGGGCAAACATGGCAAGCTCCAGGTGCAGTGAGATACCCTGTAAGAGAGGGTAAGGCAGAGAGTGATAGAGCAGGCACCCAGTGTCCTCCAGCCTGTGTGTTGGTACACTAGCCCCTCTCCCCTGTGCACAGAAAATGTGAGGATGTCTGAAGATGCTATTACACAGCTATAATTCCAGTACTGGAGAAGTAGAGGCAGGAGAATTACTGCAAGTCAGACTAGCCCGGGCTACACAGCAAGCTCCAATCTACCCTAGGGTACACAGAGAGAGCCCATCTCAAAAAAAGGGGTGGTGGTGGTAATTATGTAAAATAGCACACGGTTTCCAGCTGTTTAGCAAACTCTCATTTCTGTTCTCTCCAAGCCATCCCCTGTCCCAAAGAAATCACTGCCAACTCTATTTGGGAACCCGAAAAGGCGAAATATGTGTTTAAAGATGTGGTGAAGATAACCTGTGTGGATGGATTTGAAGTTGTGGAGGTAAAGTGCCTCTCAGGCATCTTTTTAAGCTCAGGGTCTAGATCAGTATTGTGAGCACATGAGGTTGATCAAGGTGTTAACTCCTCCCATGAATGGGATGGCTTAAGGCTGTCAGTCATTCCTGTGAGGTCTGGAGCTCCTGCTCCAGTTTGTCCTCTCTGCCCTCAGTCTTCCTGTGGATGGGGAACCGAAATGCTGGGATAGAGCTGTCTTCTCACTGCAGCCCCTGGGAACTTTGGGTTATTCTTCTAAAGATGTTCCAAGTCTCTTTGGATAAGGACTTTTCATTGATCCGAGGCCAGAGATTCAATTTCATTATTGGATTTGGTTTTCTGTATGTTTTTTTAAATTAATGTTGATGTCTGTTTTCCTCCAGGGAAGCGTTGGCTCAACATCATTCTATTCCACATGTCAAAGCGACGGACAGTGGAGCAACTCCAGGCTAGAATGTCAACGTAGGCATCTCTTCAAAGCGGAACTATTCTTTCCCCTCCCAAAGAGGACAGAATAATCAATACATCACAATTCAAATGCATGGTTTCCTTAGGCTTGCGAGGAAGGAGTCTGTCATAGAGGATTGTCCAGCCCTCTCCTAGTCCTAGGCCAATTAGACTACCATGTTTCTTGTAAAGAAAGAGGCAACGGGATATCTAAGGGAGTATGTTCTGGGCTCACACAGGAGCCTCTGCCAACCAGAGAACTAGGCTCCTCCTGGCCTCTTTCAAGAGCCATAGGCATTGGCAGGTCTCTGTGGGCTAGAGAGTTGGGTTAGAAAAGGTGCTGCAAAAAGGCTGGCTTTGAGGGATTCACCATGGGCGAGATTGTGGATGTGGCTCAGGGAGGGGTGATGATGGAATGGGTCCCTAACTCTTCCTGGGAGGAAGTGACTGTCCATTCCCCCGCTTCTTCTCGTAGCTGTGGACTGTGGTGTTCCAGAGCCCATTGAGAACGGTAAAGTTGAAGATCCAGAGGACACTGTGTTTGGCTCTATCATTCACTACACGTGTGAAGAGCCACATTACTACATGGACCATGAAGAAGGCGGTAGGTTCTTCTACTAGAGGAGAGAGGGAAGGAGCGTGGGTGATTTGGAGGGTGATTACTGAGAGAAGTGTGTGTGTGTGTGTGTGTGTGTGTGTGTGTGTGTGTGTGTGTGAGAGAGAGAGAGAGAGAGAGAGAGAGAGAGAGAGAGAGAGAGAGCGAGAGAGACAGAGACAGAGAGAGACAGAGAGAGAGAGAGACAGAGACAGAGAGAAGACATTGCTATTCTTTCGGTTTAGTCTAAGGACACAGTTGTCTTGTGGGATGGGGTCTGTGCTTAGGATCATTCATGGGGAGTCATAGAGACCACTAGCTCAGTGTCAGAGTGCAACAGGAATTCCTTTACGACACTGATTTCATGTGGTTATCTGACTCCGTAGCAGTTATTTCAGATACAATCCACAGGAGGGCAGGCATGGTGATGGGGGTTTGTAATCCTAGCCCTTGAAAGGTAGGGTAGGAGTTGTTCAAGGTTAGCCTAGGCTATCCCCCTCTTCCTTTCCCTCTCCCTCTCTCTCCTTCTCCCCTTCCCATCTCTCTCTAGTCTTCTTTGAGATGGATTCACATGGTTTAGGGTGACCTTTTCTATGTAGCAGAGGCTGGCCTGGATCTTTTTGTGTCCACCTCCTAGGTGTTGGGATTTCAGTCCAGTACCATCATTCCTGGCTGAAGGTTCTTTTCTAGCTCATTTGATCTGCTTCCCTGTTCAATGTCCAGAGGAGCTGGAGCTCTGAATAATGGGGGAGGGAGGAGAGATGTGCTGAATGTGACATGTTCCTTGTGTTATTCCAGGGGAGTATCACTGTGCTGCTAATGGGAGCTGGGTGAATGACCAGCTGGGTATCGAGCTTCCAAAATGTATTCCAGGTAATCTGGGCTGTGGTGTGGGTAGAGACCGTAGCTATACACGCAGGGAGTAAGTACTGCATGAAATTAGCTGTAACCCTTCCCGGAAAGGGCTTAGCCCTGTCTCCCAGAGCTCAGCACGGTGAAGTGATAGTAACTCTGGACTGTGGAATTCCTTCAACGGCATCAACTCAGGCTGACTTGAAGGGAAATAGAAAAGTCTGCCAGCATCAACAGTTGGTGTCACATCAGTCATTAGGGAAGTGCCGATCAAACCACACTAACAGAGCTGGGTGTACACTTGTAATCCCAGCACTCTTGATGCTGAGAAAGGATTGTGAGTTGTGAGACCAATCTGGACTACATAGTGAGGCACCCCCGTCCCTGCACCACACACACACTAGATAAGGACTTCATCTGAGGATTAGTTGAAGGCAGAAAGCCTGCTGCCGTTGTATGTGTGAGGTGAAGAGTTTCCCAGCTTTGGCTTCTAGTTGGATTTTTTACCTTATGGACTAAGCATGAAGGATGCCCCAGAGGGGCTGTGAATCAAGCTGTGAACTGTAAAATACTAGTTCATTTGGATTTAGTCATTCATTTAACCCTCCGGTTTAGCCAATCTCCTCCATAAGTCTGCTTGGCATTGGCAAAGGAGGTGTTTAGGTGAGGAGACTAGGAAAAGTCAGATATGGAGGTAGTTGACTAAACTTAATTAAGACATGCTGGAGAACTCTGCCATCCATTGGGTAGAACGTTTGAGTGGCTGAACTTTCCAAGAGGTCAGCATCATTCCCTGCATCCCTCTATCTTGTTCTTATTCCTTCCTAGTCTGTGGAGTACCCACCGAGCCCTTTAATGTACAGCAGAGGATATTTGGAGGATACCTTGCAAAGATCCAAAGTTTTCCCTGGCAAGTCTTCTTTGAGTACCCCAGAGCTGGCGGGGCTCTTATCAACGAGTACTGGGTGCTGACGGCTGCTCACGTTGTGGAGGAAAACTCTGACCCATCGATGTATGTCGGGTCTACATCTTTGAGCATGGATCACTTGAAAAATGCCCAGAGGCTCACCACCGAACAGGTGATTATTCACCCCGGCTGGAAACAAGGAGATGACCTAAACACACGGACAGATTTTGACAATGACATTGCCCTGGTGCGGCTGAAAGACCCTGTGAAAATGGGACCCACTGTCTCCCCCATCTGCCTGCCAGGAACCTCCTCAGAGTACAACCCCTCACGGGGTGACCTGGGGCTGATCTCAGGGTGGGGCCGAACAGAAAGGAGATTCAGTGCTATGAAACTCAGAGGGGCAAAGTTACCCGTAACCTCTTTAGAAAAGTGCAAACAGGTGAAAGAGGAAAACCCCAAAGCGAGCCCAGGTGACTATGTTTTCACTGACAACATGATCTGTGCTGGTGACAAGGGTGTTGACAGCTGTGAGGGGGACAGTGGGGGAGCTTTCGCTTTGCCAGTCCCCAATGTCAAGGGCCCCAAATTCTACGTGGCTGGCCTGGTGTCCTGGGGGAAAAAGTGTGGGACCTATGGGATCTACACGAAGGTGAAGAACTACATGGACTGGATCCTGAAAACTATGGAGGAGAATAGTGGGCCCAGGAAGGACTAATACGGAGGCCACAGCACCCCTTCCAGGGCCTCCAAGCTCATTGTTCTCAGGTCCTACAGCTGTCCCCTTATTTCACAGTGATGGAGAGAAGATGCAGGAGAATGGTTAACACCGAGCTTGGTTGTCAAGAAGCCTGGATGGAGACAGGGTTGATCACTGAGCTGTGTTCGTTATTCAGTTGCTATTGCTAACAATATGACACAAGCCCTTCTATTTTGTGCTTTTCCACAGGGATATCTTAACCTATTTTCCCCTTATTTAACCTGCTTGAAATTCCTTATTTACTTACAATAAAGCATGTTTCCAATCTGGTTCTGGAGCCCCAGAAGGAGGGGGAAATTTGAGGGCATCACGTCATGGAATTCAGGCATCAACATCTCACCTGTTACATACTGTGCAGACGGGGAACACAGCCTTTTTTCTTTCTAAGTGAGATTTACTGAATACCGGGAAGTTAGAATCAACTACCTTAGTTTTCCTTTGTGAGTTGTTTCAATATGTTTCCTAGAAATAAATTTTCTTGTAATCCTCCTTTGTATCATAAAATGTAATGGCTTAGTAAAAGAGAAATTGAACACTGTTGGTCGGCTTTTTTTGGTGGTTTTGGTTAGTCCGTCAGTTAGGTGGTAAAATGGACTGAACTCTGTAACAAAATGTGTCAGCCAAAAGTTCAGAGATGCTTCCCCGACTCCAGGGAAGAAATCAGGAAACAAAACACCAAAATGAAACGAAATCTCCTCCCCAAGAATGCCAAAGGACCACAGGATAAAGACATTTTGTGTGTGACAAGATCTCACTATGTAGTCTGCATTGGCTTGGAACTCATGCTGTGGGCTGGAGTTTACTGTTTCCTTGCCTCAGTCTCCCTAAGTTCTGGGATTACAGGTCTATGCCAACACATCTAGTATGTACTAGTATGTCCGTATGTGTTTATTAACTATGCTGAGCATGGGATCCAAAGGCCTCATACATGCTAAGCAAGTGTTCTGCCACTGCAATAGATACTGAGATAGATATAGTATAGCCCTGAAACACAGCTTTTTTTCCTTTTTTTTTTTAAATAATAGAGCAGTGGTTCTCAACCTGTGAGTCACATATTTCCAGTGGTCTTAGGAACCTCTAGCCATAAACTTCTTTTTGTTCCTACTTCATAACGTAATTTTGCTACTGAGTGGTGTCTCATTTGCTAAGACCATCAGAAATACTGTCTTCCGATGGTTGAGACCCATAGGTTGAGAACCAGTGTGAGAACCCTATCTGTAGCACAGGCTGGCCTCAAATGAGCTATGTAGTAAAGGATGACCTTGAACTTCTGATCTTCCTGCCTCCACTTTCTGAGTGCTGGGATTATTGGTGTGCACCACCATACCCGGTTTATTTGTGTTGAGGACTGAGCTCAAAGGCTTCATGAATACCATGCACAAGGCTCTGAGTTCAATCCCCAGCACCACAAAAAAATAAACCAAAAACCAGAATAAGAATCTGGGGTTGGGGTTGGGGCTCTGGGTTGGGGGAGGGGCTCTGGCCGGTCTGCTGTGAGAGGTGGCTTTCAGGACAGCTTTTGCCAGAGTGAACAGGAGTGTGTTTGGAGTTTATCAAGAAAGGACTCTGATCTTGCACAAAGATAAATAGTTCAGTTCGAAAGTTCACTTAGACTCCAGGGCAAACACATCACTGGTAACCAGAGCGGGGAAACAGGCCTGCTGGGCCCCGGGGCCTGTTAACACCAGCTGCTTAGGAAGCTGAAGTAGGAGGATTTTGCATGCAAATCCAGGTAGGCTTACAGAGTGAGTTCAAAGCCAGTTTGGGCTACAGAGTTGGACTCCAAACCCTGTCTCACAAAGCAAAACAAAACACAGCACAGTAAAAAAAATAATGTCAACATCCTCATCATCATCAACAACAACCACCCTGGAGAAACTGGCTGGAGAGATGGCTCAGCATTTAAGAGCATTGGCTGCTCTTTCAGAGGGTTCAAGTTCCATCCCCCCATGGTGGCTCACAATTGTATGCAACTTCTGTCTCAGGGGATCTGACTACTTCTTCTGTCATTCTCAGGCACACATGGTGCATAGACATACATACATATAAAATATTCATAGGCATAAAATAAGTAAAAATAAAATATAAAAAGCACTGAATTCTACTCCATTAAAAAAAAAGAAAGAAACCCCCTGAGAAGCGTGACCTGTGATAGAGCGTTTCCTTCTTTTGATATTTGAGATGATAGCAAAAAGTGAAAAATTAGCTAAAACTCTGATACCTTTTTTGTTTGAGACAGGGTCTCCTGTAGTCCAGGATGGCCTCCTTCTACCTGTTTAGATAAGGATGTGAGCTTCTAGTACTCTTAACTCTGTCTCCCAGGTGCTGGACTTATGTTACCACGTTTGGCTTTAAGACTGACAGGTTTATAGAAAACGTTGACACGTGTCCAGTGAGAAGCTCCAGTCAGCTTGGCTTTTAGCTCTTGCTTATGAACTCAGGTGCCTGTGAAGAAATTCCCTCCTTGCTGGCAAGGGTGGTGCTACAGGCGTAGTATCATCCCATACACTCAGGAGGCTGGGGTAGAAAGATCCTAAGTTCAAGGCCAGCCTGGGCTACAGCATAAGTTCAAGTCCAGCCCAGCAACTTAGTGGGACCATATCTCAAAATAAACACTAAATGAAGGACTTCCACAGAGAGACAGTTAGATGTGGCCATATGCTCTGAAGAAATGAGTTCAGTCTTCAGGATGTAGAAGATCATTTACTCCTGTAAATTGTTCTCTGTCTGCCACACCTGTGCCGTGGCACAGACACACTCCCCCGTACACACACACACACACACACACACACACACACACACACACTATACAAAGAAAAGAAGTGCCCTTCTGCCCTTCAGCAAGTCCTTAGTCAACCGAAAGGGGGCTTCTGGGGAGCACAGTGCAGAGATGGGGCTGCTCTAGGCCCTGTCAGTGCTGAGCATTTCCCCTCCATCAGTCCCAGATTCCTTTAATCTCAGCACTTGGGAAGCAGAGGGAAGCAGATCTCCATGGTGAGTTCTAGGCCAACCAAGGCTACATAGTGAGACAGTGTCTCAGAAAAACCAAACCAACCAAACAAGTAAGCAAGAACAATGACTTAGGGGCTGGAGAAACGAGAGCACTGGCTGCTTTTACAGAAGACCTGGGTTTGATTCCCAGCAACCACATGGCGGCTCACAATCACTGTCAAGTCCAGACTCAGGAGTCCCATGCTCTTTTATGACTTCCTTGGGCATCAGGCACACACATGCTACACAGACAGACAGACCTACAGGTAAAACACCCAGACACATGAAACAGTAATTAGAAAAGTTTTTTAAATGGCTTAAAAATGTTTTCCTTCTTATGAAATAATTTAAGTAATTTATTCTATATGCAAAACAAGAAGATAAAAGGAAACAAATTTTGGGCCAGCGAGATAGCTCAGCTGTCAGGCCCGGAGACCTGGGTTTGAATGCTGGATGCCACACAGTGGAAGCAGAGAGCTGACTCCTGAAAGCTGTCCTTTGACTTCTACACATGTGCCACGGTGAATGAACACACACACACACACACACACACACACACACACACACACACACAGAGAGAGAGAGAGAGAGAGAGAGAGAGAGAGAGAGAGAGAGAAAATAAATAAATAAGATGTAAAAAAGAAAATGTAACTTTGTCCAAAGCCACCTGTATACTGTCCCTTTTACAATTATTTTTTGAAAAAGATTTATTTTGAGTGTCTGTCTGTGCACCACATGCACGCCTGGTGCCTACAGAGGCGAGAAGAGAGCATCAGATCCTCTGGAGTTGGAGTTACAGAAGGTTGTGAGCCACCATATGGGTGTTAAGAACTGAACCCAGAGCCTAGGCAAGAGTATCAAGTGCTTTTAAATACTGAGCCATCTCTCCAGCTCCTCTCTAAAGCCTCTCTTCAGAACATTTCCCGTTTGTTTCCTCCTAGAAACAGGCTTTATGTGGCTTGGGCTGGCCTTGAACTAGCTATATAGCCAGGACCGACCTTGCATTTGAGCCCCTCCTGCCTCCGCCTCCTGAAGGCCTGCATTACAGACAGGCACAACGTCTGGTGAATCATGGGTTGTCTTTAGTCAGAAGAAAGTAGACCAGTGAATAAATGCATTAGTTGGCTTTCCATTATCATAACAAAATGCATGAAATAATCACCTTAACAACACCAAGCCAAGCCGGGGCTGGAGAGGTGGCTCAGTGGTTAAGAACACTGGCTCCTCTTGCAGAGGACTAGGGCTGGTTCGAAGCACCTACATAGCTCACAATCATGTGTAACTCCAATCTCACAGGATCCAGTGTCCTTTTCTGGTTTTTTGGGAGAACTGCATGAACACAGTACGCAGACATACATGCAGGCAAAATACCCATATGCATTAAATAAAACTAAAAATTTAAAAGAAAGAATACCCCCCCCCCCCCAAATAGTGTTGGTATACTGGTCATGGTGGCACATAACTGTAGTCTCAGCTCTCAAGATACTGAGGAGGAAGAACTTCTTGGAGCATGAATTTGAGATCAGCCTGGACATAGTAAGTGTTGGAGTCCAGGAGTCACCTCACAAACTACATGAGCACTGATCTCAGTCAGACAGGGATAATTTATTGAACATATACCCCAGGACTGGTCGACCAGAGCCATGGTCCAGATTCAGGAATTGAAATGTGATCCTGAGTTAAGATTCTAAAGGGTTTTTAAGTCCCAAATCCACAAACATCTGTGTGAAGGTATTTCACCAATCAGGATTTAGGGATAAGGGATTTCCTTAGAAACATGTCTTTGTTGTACACTTATCCTGTTCCCATTGGTTGAGGTATTCAACTGTGGCAGAGGACTTGCCTTGTCTAGCATTCATGTCTTAACTTGCCAACCAGGATGTTAGTTACCCACATACATGTCTCTTCTGCCAAGTAGATGGAAGTTGTTTTCTTTTTTAAATTATTTATTTATTATATGTGAGTATACTATAGCTGTCTTCAGCCACAGCAGAAGAGGGCATCAGATCCCATTACAGATGGTTGTGAGCCACCATGTGGTTGCTGGGATTTGAACTCAGGACCTCTAGAAGAGCAGTTAGTGCTCTTAACCGCTGAGTCATCTCTCCAGCCCAAAATGGAAGTCTTTCCAAATAGTTTCTTATATTGGTGCAAGTGTCGTATGTCCATCCCAGGGGCAGCTTATACCATAAAAGCTTATATACAGATGCTTATATTGGGTGATTGGTTCGTGTCGAAGCTTATTGTGGGTAACTGTACAAAACAGTTCTACTGACTTCTATCATGATTGGTTTCCAAGGGCACAGAACATAACAGAATATGTAACCAATCTTGGCATTAGAAATTTTCCTAGTAACAGCAGAAACACATGAGAAAGTTTCCTTATAACGGCAGGCTGGTCAGGTAAGAGTTACCAAGGCCTTATTAACACTTTACCTAGGCCTTAACATTCCATCTAGGCCTTAATATTTTACCTAGGTCCTAACAGTGAGAACTTGTCTCAAATGATTAGTGCCTGAACGTAGAGACACAAACTCACACCATTCCTCCCTTACAGGAGATTTGATGATAAGAAGGTGATGCATTTTAAAAGTGTTAAGTGGGCACACGCCTGAGACTTAGATGACTCCCTGCCAGACTCCTGGCTGATACACGTGCCACATTCCCCACATAAGGAAACATGACCAGTTGTTAGGGAGGCCCAGAACAGAGTTCTCCATGCTAGCGAGGTTCCCAGAGGCCCTGAGGATTTAGCCAATAAGCTGCCCTTCCCAGACATTCCTCCCTGCAAAAGGTATTTAATTTTGGATTAGACCCTGAGAAGTAGGTATGGATCCATTTTCCACCATGAGCAGTGAATAAACAGTTTAGAACCTTAAAATAAAAGATTGTTAAAGAGAAAAACTATGGCTTTCTTCATATTGTACAATCAAGAAAAAATATAGAATGGCATTTTAATAGTGTATATGTGTGTGGGTATGTGCAGGTGTTTGAAGGCTGAAGCTGCAGTTAGAGACAGTTGTGAGGCATGTGACAGGCAAGAACAGGCAACATCATTAATAAATAAATAAATAAATTAGTTTGCTTTTTCGAGATAAGGTTTTTCTGTGTAGTTGTAGCTGTCCTGGAACTCACTCTGTAGCCCAGTGAGGCTGGCCTCAAACTCACAGAAACCCACCTGCCTCTCTGCCTCCTGAGTGCTGGGATCAAAGGTGTGTGCCACCACTGCCCACCCAACAGTCCACACTCCTCACTGGGAAGCAGTCTCCCAACCCATTGTTAGCTTTAACCCTGAGCCTCAAGCAGGCAGCCTGGGCCACATAGTCAAACTGTGTTGAAAACACAACAAAACACCAGAACGTTGGTGGGATTATAGAAAAGAGAGTTTATTCTGTACACTGTCTGCATCTGTGATTTTAATATGAGAATCATAGTGGTTATCAACAATTTTTTTTTTAATATACTACAGCCTGGATTCTGACCTAGGGAACCCTGGGTTCAGTTTTCGTCTCCCATCTCTTTCTTGATCCAGTCAACATAATTCAGTAACTTGGTGTAGAAGCCGTACCCCTCACCACACCCAATGCCCCAGGAGACGATGCCTGTAGCCATCCAGATATTACGATTGCGGTCCCTGACTGCAAAAACACTCCCACTGTCCCCCTGGCAGGCGTCATGCTTTAGAGTCGGGTCCCCAGAACAGAACATATTTTCAGAAAATACATCATTACTCTTTTTTGTCCAGAGCCATCTCCGGCACGCCTCTCGATCAGCTACAGGGAGTCGGACAAACCTGAGATCGTAAGCTAGCTTATCTTCTGTTATCCCGAAGCCGCTGACATAACCCATGAGGCCTTTGTCATAGAAAGTCTCATTGTCTGGGAGACAGATGGGGAGGAGGTCGGGGCTCAGTGTGACACTGCTTTCCAGCTCCAGTAGAGCAATATCTCCTTCAAAATTGTTAGGTTCATCTTGGCGGTAGTCTGGGTGTATGATGATCCTACGGACTGGGTGATATCCCAGTTTTTCGATCTCTTCGACGTTTGTGTGGCCCAGGAAAACGTGTGTTCTGTCGTTGGCGTCGTCGTTGTCTTTTCCTCTGTTGTGATTCTTGGGGTAGATGGTGTGGGCTGCGGTGAGGATCCAGCGGTCTCCAAGCAGGGCCCCGCCCCCTCGCCCGTGGATATTGGTGAATGCCTGCCAGGGGAAGTTGCCGGGATTGGCTGTCTGCCCTCCGATGATGCGTTGCTTCTGTGTCACAGGGCGGACCGGCTTCCCACATACTGCAGACAGACAAGCCAAGAACCGGTCAGCCGCAGGTCCCGCCCCTTCTTCCCTCTTTTGCTCAGCCTCCCACCCTCTGCCGCTCTTGACTCTCCTCCCTTTCCCCTCCCTCCGGCTCCCTGCCCCTCTCTGTCTCTCTCTTCTTTATCTTCCTGTTCCCATAGTCCATTCTTCAGCCCATTCTTGGCTAACCCTCCTTGTTCTTACTAATTCCTCCCGGGAATTTCTTTCGACTTTACTCTCCAATTCCTTGTCTGCGTGAGCACTCGACCATCCGGACTTGTTTAGATTTTCTGTTCCTCTCTCTTTTCTCCTGGGACACTCGCTCTCGCTCCTTTTTCCTTATTCCTCACCGCTGTTTCACTTGGAGCTAAGGCATCGCCTTACTTGATCTCTCTCTGTACCATGCTCTTTCCCACGATACTGCAAACGACATCTGAGTCATCCCTCCTTTACCTGGCAGACACCGGGGCATTTTCTCTCCTTCCTCTTCATTCTTCCAAATGCCTTGGGCTGTGCAGGTATATCTCCCTGAGGATAAAAAGAGTGTCAAGACTGGAGGTGGTGGGTCAGAAAAGCAGGCAGCAGAGGCCATTGGACACTGAGGGTGTTATAGAGGGAATTAGAGAAAGGAGTCAACAGTCAGTGACCAAAATTAACTGGTTCAAATCTATATGGATATATAGGAATGTTAAGAGGTTCCATACACATATTTTGTCTTATTGTTGAGTGAAAAAAAAATCAGAACGCTTAGCTATATATATTTGAGATGATGCACATCTGTAAAAGTGGAAGCCCTGGAAGGAAGCCATCTGAGTTTACCAGTGACTGTATCTTGGTAGCAGGATTACAGATAATAATGCCATGTCTTTCTTCCTGTATATCTCTTTCCAGGATTTATTGTTAAAAGAACAAGCTGACCTTAACTTTGCCATGTAGCCCAAGCTGGCTCTGAATTCTCCATCCTCAGTTGTAGCCAAAGGCTGGTGTTCCAGGGGTGTAGGACCCCACCCAGCAATAGCCACATCTTCCCATTGCTGGCACTCTGCTCTGTTGGTTACTGACTATTTTATCTGTTTTATCTCATTTAAATATGGTGACACTTTCAAGCATGTATTATCTTCATTTTTAAAATGAGGAAATTAAAATTAAGCCCTTCCTTCCCTCCTTCTTTCCAGTATTAACTGTATAACTCAGGGTCTCTCACGTGGTAGGTAAGTGCATTACCATTGAGCAATTTCCTCAGTCTTGATTTTTTTTCTTTTTGATTTAAAGAGAAATTTTAGTTAGATGTGGTGGCATGTACCTGTAATCCTTGGGATATAGAGGTAGGAAGATTAGGTGTTTAAAATCATCCTTGGCCACACAGAGAGTTTGGAGAGAGAGAGAGAGAGAGAGACAGAGACAGAGACAGAGACAGAGAGACAGAGAGAGACAGAAACAGAAAGACAGAGAGAGAGAGACAGAGAGACAAGAGAGAGACAGAGAAAGAGAGAGGAAGGAGGTGGAAGAAGATGAGAGGAGAACAGAATATTAAAGATACCAGTGGGGCATGCTGGGACTATAGCTCAATGGTAAGAGTGCATGATTTGAATTCTTGAGAAAGCACCTCCCCTCAGGTTCAATCTCCATGACTACAACAAACAAACGAACCAACCAACCAACCAACCAACCAACCAACCAACCAACCAACCAACCCATAGATGAGTTTGAGAATCATTAAGTAAACCTGAACATAAAGGATCACAACATGGCAGCCTGAGAGAGGGAGCATAGAGGAGGAACGTCACACTGTCTGTGTGGTGGTGGTGATGGCGGTGCAGTGTTCTTAGTGATGGTAGAATGGGTGGTAACGGTTTTATTGGCATCGCTAATGAGTGGATAAGGTGGAGACAGTGTTGCTGAGGGGATGACAACTGAGATGGCAGTGATGGTGATACTGATTTTGGTAATGGTGATGGTGGTGTTGGTGATGATAATGTCAGTATGGTGGTGATGTTGGTGTTGCCTAAGGCTTTGTTGCTGCTGGTGTTGGTATGGTCGCAACTGTTGGTGATGGAAGTGATGATGGTGGCATTGGTATTGTGTCAGTGGTGGCTATGGTTGTATTGTACTGGTATGGGCGCTGTTGCTGGTAGTGGAAGAATTGGTAGTGGCTGTGGTGGTGAGAGGGAGCTGGTGGCTTATGAGATTCGAGTCTTTGCCTTCCATTGGCTTGAGACTCTTTTCTTCAAACTACTAGATTTTTTTAAAAAATTATTTTTTGGCATAGTAATGTAGAATCCTTCAGCTGGTACCCAGGACTCTATTGAAGAAATGTCAGGTGTCCCTCAGAGCTGAAAGAGGAATAAGGACCGTGATGGGCGTCTAGTTCCTACCTCGCACGGACTCGCTGCTGCCCGCTCTGATCTTCATCTTGTAATAGGGTTCATGGCAGTAATACTGGACGCTGGCTTCATAGGTGTTCATGCCTTTTGTGGTGAGGTAGCGGAAGTTCCCATTAGACAGGCTTCGGGGCTGCCCACAGTCCTTGACTTAGAGAGAACACAGGGCTGTGAGGAAGTGGAGGACAGCTGTGCAGAGACATCAGTCTGGGCAATGAGGGGTCTCAGAGAGTCTCAGGGAAGTATGGTCAGTAGGTGCACACTTGTAATAGATGGGGTGGAATTCAGTTCTGGCGGAGCCCATCAGGTCTAAGATGAGGACTGAGCTTCTGAGATGGGTTGTGGACTCCAAGCCAAGAGGCAGGACCCTCAGAGATGAGGGGTCTTTCCCCCTCCCAGCTCAAGTCTCAAGACTAAGGGTGGCCGACATCCAGTGTGTGACTTACTCTTGCACCTGGGCATGGCCCGATGCCATGTGCCGTCATGCTGGCAAACAGCTGTGAAGGAGAGCAGCACCTGATTTCCCTGTGCAAGCAGAAGTTAGACATGCCGTCAGCACACGGGTCCCCCACTTCCATGCTGTACACCGAGTGTGGGAATGTGATGGCACCCGTGTCTGTCTCTTAGACCTCAGCTCCCTGACAGATAGATATGCCTCCTCCTCCTCCTCCCTCCTCCCCATTCTCCCTAGCTGCTGTTCTCAGCCCAGGGCTGCAGATGGGATTCTGAGTTCCAAAGCAGAAAAGTCACAGCAAGGCTAATTGGCCCCCTGTCCTCCCAAAGTGTAATAAGGACAAGTCAGGATTCTGCTTTTGTATCAAAACAAAGACCATTTTCTACGGTCTACCAGCCAAGGTCTCCATCACACTCTCTCCTGCACTGAAGTTTTCTTAAAGTCCAAGGCTTTCCCTAAACTTCTAGTGCTACCTGGCCCCTCTCATAGGTGTTCAACATGGTGACACGGCAGGTGAGTGGACAGTTGGCACAAGGTCAAATAGTGTCGCTCACTTGATAATATTGGAAAATATGATTTTGTTTTTGAGACGGGGCCTTGTTATATAGCCTAGGCTGTCCTAGAACTAGCTATGTAGCCCAGGCTGGCCTCAAATTCATGGTTTTCTTCCATGAGTTTCCTCATGAGTTCATGTTACAGGTATAGGCATCACTGCATCTGGTTATGAACACCTTATTAAGAGCAAGAATCAGATGGGTCTAAGGGGACTTGTAATCCCAGCACTCAGGAGGTAGAGGCAAAGATGTCTACTTAACTATACATCTTTGTCAGCCTGCAAAGCTGGATACAGGGCAGTGGGCCTGTGGTGAGACCACCAATATGTATCAAGGAGTCAAGAGGGTTGGGTATTTGTACCTGCTATGAGAAGCCAGTGTGTGATGCTCAACATGTTAGGACAGCTCTGTCCTCACTTCCATTTTCACTACAACAGAGAGTAATTAAAGTGGTCCAGTAGTGTTTAAACTTGGCTGCACTCAAAACTCCAATAGGTAGTTTTAAATGGTCAGGGTGCCCAGGTTGTACAGACCGATAGAATTAGATGCCCAAGCAAGAACCCATCCATCAGTTGTTTCTCTCCTCCTCCTCCTCCTCCTTCTTCTTCTTTTTCTTCCTCTTCTTCCTCTCTCTCTCTCTCTCTCTCTCTCTCTCTCTCTCTCTCTCTCTCTCTCTCTCTCTCTCTCCTCTCTTTCCTCTCTGTTTTCCCCCCCTTTTTTTTGAGACAGGGTTTCTCTGTATAACCCTGGGTGTTCTAGAACTCTCTCTGTAGACCAGGTTGGCCTTGAACTCACAGAAATCAACCTGCCTCCACTTGCCTCTGTGTCCTTAAGTGCTAGGATTAAAGTCATGAGCCACCACCACCTGGCTAAGACATCAGGTTCTTAGAAAAATCCTCTGAGTGTTTCCTGTATGCAGATAAAGGAGATTCTTTTTCTTCTTTACAGTACCTGGCCTTGAACCTAGGGCCTTCTGCATCCTAGGCAAGCCCTCTACTGCTGAGCTATATCCTCAGCCCTCTTTTTCACTTTTTACTTTGAGACGAGATCTCACTGAGTCACCCTGTTGGCTATGAACTTGCTCTGAAGCCTGAGTGGACCTTGAACTTCAGTCCCTTTGATGTTTACTCAGATCTGAGAGCAGACAGATTGATTCTTCCTGACCCACCCTCCATGGCTCCATTTGAGATCTGCCCATCTCTTCCTCCTGGGACACCCAGAGGATCTATCCCATCAGCCTGGGGCCTCTTACCTCCATGAGCTGGTAGCCTTGTTTGCAGGTGACAATGAAGTAATCCCGGAACTGGTACTGAGGCTGTGGATCCTGGATGATGGTGAACTCATCCAGGGCCTTGGGTTGGGGGCACTTGATGACTGTTGGTGAGGCGAGAGGGCACGTTCTTGTCAGAGCCATTGGTCCCCCCTCCCCTCAACCCTGGCAGGCAAGGGAGGCACTTAGATATCTTATTTTAGTTTAGGGGGCTATAGACAACCCCAGGTCTCATGCATACATGTTTGACACAAGTTTCCCAGGAAGCCACGCTCCACCCTAACCCCTCTCACCTTCAGTGGTGTAGCGCAGCTTCCAGCCTCGACTGTCCCCTGACTCGTCGGTGAAGAACAGCAGGTCCACTTCGTTGCTGCTAGTGTCAAGGTCTGGAGGCCTTTGATTTCCACAGAATTCACCCAAGTTTTTGCCATTGGCATAGATCTGATGGGGAGAGGGGCAGAGATTGTGGTCATTTCTCCAATGGGGACATTTTTTTTACACAAGTCAAGTCCACTTGGGTGGCCAAGGGTGATGGCAGAGGTGGAATCCTACCTAGTGTATGCTTTTAGCTGCAGGTGAGAAGGGATCCCTAGGACCCACAGGCTGTTGTAGGGGAGCTATTCTAGACCTCTATGATTCTTGTCAGCAATGTGTCCCTGTCCCACTCAAGTGTCAGAAGTCTCAGGAAGGAGCAGGGACCCCACGGAGCCATGCGGGTGAGTGGAAAAGTGTAAAGTATAGCTGTACCTGGAGCTGGTCGTAGGGGCAGTGTACTTGCTGGTGGTCATCAATTTCAAAAGGATCCAGGAACTTGAGGTGCACAGTGAGGCCCCTCTCTACCCGGATGCTGTAGTTGCAGCGTAGATCCGACGGATAGGGCTGAGGGTATTCGAGGCTGGAGACATAGCCCGAGGGCTCTGTGTAGAGCTCACTGCTGCACTCAGCTATAAAAGCAGAAGCAGAGGGGCCATTAGGGCTCCTAGGCTGGCCCAGCAAGCCTCTGCTCTGCTGTTGCCTACCCCCCTCCCCTCTCTGCCTCACCCTGGCAGGATTGCCCATCTTTCTGAAGCTCATAGCCGGGACGGCAGGAACAGAAGTAGCCTCCAACATAGTTGTGACACAGGTGTTGGCATCGGGGCTGCAAACCCTCTTCCACTGAGTTGGGCTCGGATGCACATTCATCAAGGTCTGGAAGGGATTCCAAGAAGGAAGGGTTACGTTCCTGTCCGCAGAATTTTGGGGTTAGATGTGCTACTGTTGTGCTATACGGTCCTCTGTCCAGAGACTTTTGTGTGGTTCTTTCTCAAAGAGTCCTGTACCAGAAGCCTAGAGACAAGTCCATTTCAGGCCCCCGTGCCTCTCTAAAGTTCTGCTCAATGGCAATAGAGCCCAGATTGTCACACTCCATCTTGAGGAGAGAAATAAGGAAAGCTAGGCTTCTGCTTCTTTGGGTTCTGTTGAGGTTTGGTCTGTTGCTTTGTACTGTAATGCTAAATACTGGCCTCCAATGTCTGGTTGCCCTCAGGGACCAGAGAATCCTCACACACACCAAGTGATATACTGTGTAACTTTGCTCCTTAATTTAAAACTATTGGTTGAATAAAGATACCGACAACCTATAGCCGGGCAGAAGAGAGGTAGGTAAAGTTTTGGTTTCCGGGCTTGAGGTTCAAGGAGGACCACAATGGAAGAGAGAGAAGGTAGAGAGAAGAGGAGTAAGCGATCGTGAGAATTGCCCATGAGGGCTGGGCAGTCTGAGTTAGAGAAGCCCAGATGGAATATGGCAAGTCATAACTCAGGGTTATTGACAGGGTAGTAGATGAAATAGCATACAGGGTTGATATCTGCCCAGCTTTAGCGCTGATTAAGGTTTATAATAAATATAAAAGTTTTATCTGGGAACTGAATGACCAAAAGATAGAAACCCCCCATTGAGGTTAAGAAATTACTACAACAGGGCTCAGACTTGCCCCCTCCCCACTCCTGTGGCTGAGGCCAGAAGGAAGGGCTGGCCATGGGGAGCACTTACCCACAGCTTGGTAGTAGGCCAGGAAGCCCTTGTAGAACATGATGGTCCCATTCTCCTCGTTGGAGAAGTCTGTGTGAAAGGTCAGCAGCATCTTGTTCCCCTGGGACACGAATTCCTTATTTCCTGGGGGGTTGCCCTGGGGAGAATCCAGCTGCCCGCAGAACCTCCCTAGATTTTTCTTATCAGCAGAAATCTGTTGGAGGAAGGACGATTGAGAGAAGTCCTGCTAAGGAGCCTGGTCTCCTGTGGCAGGACAGCAAAGGTCCTCCCTGGATTGAATCATGATCTGTCAGATCCAACTGCTATGCACACCCCCCAAGTGATGATTATCGGTCCATCTCAGCCTTTTATTAATTTTATTTCCTTAAGGTAGGATCTTACTATGTAGCCTAGGCTAGCCTTGATGGCATTTATTAAGGTCTCTGTCTCTCTGTCTCTGTGTTTCTATCATCTGTCTGTCTGTCTGTCTCTCTCTCTCTTTCTGTGTGTGTGTGTGTGTGTGTGTGTGTGTGTGTATGCGTGTATCGAGAGCAGCATGTTGCAGGAGCATACGTGTGGAACACAGAGGATGATTTGCAGGAGGTCTTCCATCATGGACATCCTTGGGACTGCACTCAGGTTTCTCAGGCTTGGAGCCAAGGGCCTTTACCCCCTGAGCCATTTTGCCAGCTCTGAACTGTGATGGAACGTGCAGTTCGTCTGCCTCCATCCCAATCACTGGCTAACCCTTCACCTGTCATCGTGTGCTTGGTACATCATCTCTTCCCTGTTTTGTGCCCCCCCCCCCATCCCAAGGTTCCAATCTCATTTCTTTCCTACCACTTCTTGTATCCCCACTTCCCCAGGAATCCTGGTCCCCAGTCACCTTTATCATTCCTTCATTCCTAGAGCTCGGCTTGAGCACCTTCAGTCTCTGTCACTGTCCTCCTCTTCCTCCTCCTCCTCTTCCTCCCCCCCTTCTAATCTTCCTCCTTGGTGTTTTGACAGTGTTTAGCTAAATAGCCTGTGCATGCCTTGAACTTGGTATACAGCCGAGGCTCGTCTGGAATGTTCTTAGTCTCCCTAGTACCCGGGATCACAGGATTGTGCTATCATGCCCAGGTTTTTGTTTATTTTGTTTTGCTTTCTACTTCATTGTATTTAAATCCGTACTTAGCTCAGCCTCCTGATAGACCCATCTGAACAGGAGAGAACAAATGGTACCCAGCAGCCTCCGCGCTGGCCAGCATCACCTGGTATCTTGACAGCTTTGTCTCACAGATTCCTTAATTTCTCCAAAGCAGAAGACAGTCTCCCCTTTAGCTTTGCCTCGGAATGCACCCCTCCCTCAGCGCTGCAGACTTGTTGAGACCTCTTTGTTGAGAAGGTGTGGTTTCCACGTTATTTTTTAGCCCGCAGGCTGTTGTTGTGATAGTGTGTGGAAGGGCACAGGCTCTGCTTGGATCCGGCTTTTTATTTTTACTGTACGTAGAAAGATGGAGCCAAGAAAGAAACCCTTTGAAGGGTACAGACCGGGGTGACTAGGGTCCTTGTCCTTCCTGAAGGACATATAATGTCTGTCACATGTTTCATTTCCTCATGTAGTTCTGATGAGGTAGGTTGCCATTCAGGGAAACTGAGGCACAGCTGTTTCTTAAGGTCTTATGGTTAGCCATCTCCTAACTCCAATGCACAGGTGAAATCTCCTGGAACAAACACCCCCCCCCTTTTCTCATGAGTGTCACTGAGGGCCTCAAAAGTCCACAAATACTTCCTCTATGGCACCAGAAACCCAAGGTCAGCATTGCTACATAGCTGCACAATGATGGGGTGCAGGGTATTCAGAGCATGAACTTCCAGCCTTGTCTCCCCTCCTCCCCATCTGACGCCTACCTTGACATAGTCATAGAAACAGCCTTCAGAAGGCTCCACGTCAAACTGCCGGAACACCAGCTTCACCCTGTAGCCCGTGGGGACAGTGATCACAGTGACTGTCTCCAAGTCACTGGGGTAAGGCTTGGGATACAGAGGGGAGGTCACCTCTCCATAGAACTTCTGACGGAGGTAAATGGAGCCCTCCACCCCACAGAACAGGGTTGCCAGGAGGGCGAAGAGCCTCCTGTCAAAGAGAGAGGGGGAATGTTTGTGGGGCTGGAGGGTGCAGAAGATAGGAATGGGATGACTAAACTGCCCATGTCCATTCTAGACTTCCCAGAGGTACTGTGGATGGGGGCAGTGGCAGCCTCTGCAGTTGCTGCATCTGTATCCCTCCTAGGTCAGTGCCCAGTCCAGCGGTCACGGTCACCAGGCTCCATCGCACTCCCCACCCCCAGCCCCTGAGCCTCCTCTGCCCTTCTCTTTCGGCTCCTTCTCTTCCTGGAGCAAGACTGGCTTGAGACCAGCTATCTGAGAATGAAGTTCTCCAGGGATGGCTCTGCAAAGGCTCCCAAGGCTTCAGCAAAGGCCCCTGGGAGAAACCCTTCATGGCATCTGAGAAACACACGTGGGGGGATTCTCGCCTCACTCAGAGAGTTCCCTCCCTTCACTGTCACCCTGCTAGGAACCTAGAGTCAAGAAATGAGAGGCTAGCACAGCTCATGTCTAAGGGTCTGGACGCTGGGAGGAGGGTGAGGAGGGTCCCTGAAAAGTATGTGCACTGGAGATGGGACTGTAGGAAGAAGGGTATTGTCTTCCTGTTCTTTTTGTTCCTTTTTGTTCCTTTCCTTTCCTTTCCTTTTCTTTCCCTTCCTTTTCTTCTTTTTTAAAAATATGGGCGCATGTTTGCCTCCTGTGCCCAACTCCTCCCTCCTCCCTTGGTACCCATCATCAACCTTACTCACATGTCTCAAGGCCAGTTTGTTTGGGGTCCTCAGCTCTCCTGACAGAGTCTTCAGGCACTGTAAGTTGAGAGGGAGTGGGCATGCAGGGGAGGGAAGGACTGTGGCAGTGGAGGGGGGTGACCATTCCCGGAGGAATGTTGCAGGGAATGATCCATTTGCATAAAAAAAAAATCTGAGTTCCCAGTTTAGTTTTGGTTTTGAAATCCCCCTTGCTTGCTGGTGCCATCTGGTGGTCTGCATGGGGAATGGCTGAGGAGATGGGATCTGAACTTTTAGGGATTGGGGGGGGGAGAAAACATTTGTTTTGGAGGGCCAGACTCTGGGGTGGCCTCTAAATCGGATTAACATGTTCTGGGAGACTTTCCGGGGGCTGCTAGTTGCACTTGATTCGAGGGTCCTCGCCACAAGCATCACGCAGGCTGCGGAGGCCCTTAAAGGCTGTGCTTTTCTATTCACCCCATTCTTGCAGTCATTATTCACCTGGAAGTGCGAGAGTCAATGGCTAGGGTTTAAACGCACAGGGTGAGGTGACAGAACAGGGTTGAGGAGGGCACCTGAGCAGGAAGACAGGGTGTACAGGGGTGGGTGTGGGGGAGTTGCTATGACTCGGGACACTAAAGCAAGGCTAGGCTTTGAGCCCCCGCCTCCATCCCTGAAGTCTGGCCTGCCAGTGAACTTAGATCGTATTGAAGATAGGGCAGCTACAGAGTGGAAGAAACATCTTTTCCTGGGCATCTGGTCAATTCAGAGTCCTCAGGGATACAGTTACTTAGCGCTTCAAGCAAAGGGTGTGGCCCAGAGGGAGAGAGACTCGATCTTCTTAGAAGGGAAACCAGGCTCCCGAGACAGCTGTACTGTCCACAAGGACACAGCGCCCTGTTTAAAAATGTTGCTTCTGTGTCCACAGCACCAAATAATTTATGGCACTTTGTTCTGTGGAGGCTTGGGCTGCAGAGCAGGCCTCCAAGTTCCTGTAACGTCTTCCTTATTAGAGGAACCTTTTATTCCTGTACACGCTCCTCCCCTCCCCCACTTGTCCACAGATAGGATTATTCGTGTTAGGGGGTCAGACTGTGAACTTTAAGGATCCACAAAGTTGGAGGCAGCTTGACAGTGACCGGTTATCTGGGAATGAGGCCGGAGAGCAGGCACACACAAGATGCGTACCCTCCAAAGTTCAGAAGGTTTTCTCAGCAGACCTGTGCACTGGAGCAGAAGCCTGAAGGTAGTGGGGCAGGGGTGAGGGGTGGGGTGGGGTGCGGGAGGGTGTTCCCAAGATCTTATCACCGTAAGATCCATGGCCTTGTCACAGGTCCGGAAAGACAAATGATGAGGGATAGGAAATAGACTAAATCAGAAGACAGAAGGGAGAGGAAATCTTGCCTAGTGAATTGCGTGTTGGTATCCTAAGAGATGTGTGTGTGTGTGTGTGTGTGTGTGTGTTGTATGTTCATAATGGAGGCAGAAGGATCAGGTAGAGAGGAGGTGGTCTAAGAGAGCAAGTCAATTGAAGCAATCTCATCTACAATGCTTCTAAGGATTCTGAGTTCTGTTCTGATGTCATGTGACTTGACCAAAAAAAAAAAAAAAAAAAAAAGCCAAACCTGACCTTTACCACCTCAGGACCAACCCCACTTCCACTCTGGTTAAACATCCAAATAAAATTAAATCTGCATCTAGGGAAGATAAAAATAATTACATAGATATGGACAAATACATGTATTTTGCCTTGTTAATAAGAAAATACATGATTTTTTTATAAAAATAAAAATTTCAATGAGAATGATATACGCTTATTACTTAAAATTTAGCCAGTAGAAAATAAGAGAAAAATCAGCCCAAATCAGCCCACCTAAAATAACTTCTGTTTAGTATTTTTAGAATACTTTTACTTTAAACCTATTTGGTTTTTTAAAAGAATTTATTTGTATTTTATGTGCATAGTGTTTTGCCTGGATGTATGTGTGTGTACCTGTGCATGCAGAGTCTGTGGAGGCCACAGAGGGTGTTGGAAACTCCAGAACTGGAGTTATAGACATTTGTGAGCTATTTTTTTGTGATTCCATTCCAGGAACCTCTTAACCTCTGAACCATTTCTCCCAACTCCTAGACTAATTTTAACAGTCTTTTGAATTGTGCATAGGGTTTAAAAAGTAGAATCAACCATATTTATATCCTGCCAACTATTTATTAATTTATTTGTTTACTTATTGGTTTTCAAGACAGGGTTTCTCTGTGAAGCTTTGGCTATCCTGGGACTGACTCTGTAGACCAGGCCAGTCTTGAACCTCCCCCAGTGCTAGGATTAAAGGCATGAGCCACCACTATCCTGCTATTTGTTTTTAATTTTTTTTTTTGCTAACTTTGAGATGAGATCCAATTTGGCCTTGAACTTATGATCCTTCTGCCTCAGCCTCCCATGTGGCTGGGATTTTAGTGTGTATTCCGTGCTTAGCTCGGATGCTGCTGTTTCTTCAAAGATAAATTTAACCTTTGACAAAAGAGCACCTTCATCTCAACACTCATGTACTTCCTTTTCCCCTCTCTCTTTTATGGTATTCATTTTTCTATTGTCACTTAACTCTTGTGTTTTATTTTTGCCTTTTAGCGTAAATCACTCCAAATCGTTCCTACAAATTAAAGAGTTCATCTTCTCAGGCTTGCGATGCCCTAGGTGATGAGAGACAGCAGGAAGTGTGAGCTGATGGTACGATCTTCACAGGCCTTCCTAGGGGTGGGGTCTGTAAAACCGAGGAGCCCGGAAGAAGAAGTAGATGGATGCTAAGGGAGGTCTGCGGGACAAATGAGAGGAATCCCTGAGAGCTGGGCGCTGGGCGGCACGAAGCCTCAAACAAGAACCCGCTGTGGGACTTCCGCAAGCCACCAGATCTTTGGGAGCAACACACTCTCTGCCAGCACCGAGGGCCGATTGGGTGAGACCACGGGCGAATGCTCCTTGCTTACCTTAGATGTAAACTGAAACCCGAGTATTGCCACGATTGCCCTGCCCGTAGAAGCTGGGGTAGGGGGTGAAGCCGGTTACAATGCATATTTGAAGTTCGCTGTAAGGGTTTCGGGAATATTTCAGAAAACACAAGTCCACGAGTAAATACAGAAAGAACTCTCCGTAGCTGGGGTCGGGGAATTAAAAAAAGACACGCACGGTGATGATGCCAGGTGTACATGCTTGTGATCCCAGTTATTGGGAGGCTGAAGCAGGAGCATTGCCATGAGTTCAAGGCCAGCCTGCCTACAGAGTGAAATCCTGCCTTGAACAAACAGAAAGACATCCTAACTTTGCTTGGATTTATAGGGCTCCTCTGGTATAAAACCCAGGAGAGCAGAAGGTGAGAAGGCGGTTCTGCTTCTGATTTGGGATGGGGTAGACTCGGGGAGGCGGGGCTTTTTCTTGGCAATGGGTTGCTGAACCAGTGTCTTAAATAGGGTCTCCTGGCTTCCTGCCCGTCCTTAGCTGGGACCTCCACAGTGCTGGCTGGCCACTGCTTGGACCCCCTGGCGTCAGTCTTTACCTTCAATCACCCTCTTAATCCAATCCATGTAGCTGAGTACTTTGGTGTAGAAGCCGTACCCCTTGCCACACCCGATGCCCCAGGATACAATGCCGGTGGCCACCCAGTGAAGAGCACGATCGTCCCACACCACATAGACGCTGCCACTGTCTCCCTGGCAGACACTGTTCATCTGCATCGCTTCCCCGACACAGAACATATTGTCAGAGAACACCTCAGTTCGTTGCCTCTGGCGGAGCCAGGCTTCACAGGCCCCTCGGGGAGCTACGGGCAGCTTTGAGTATTTCAACTTTGTCGTCAACCAACCCATCTCCACACCAAACCCACTGACATAACCCCACAGGCCGCTGTGGTAGAGGGTCTCGTTGTCCGGCAGGCAGACTGGGAGGAGATTGGGCCCCAGAGGGACTCTATGCTCAAGTTCCAGGAGGGCGATATCCCCATTGAAGTTGTGGGACTCGTGTTGGCGGTAGTCCGGGTGAACCACGACCCTACGGACAGGATGGTTCCCCAGTTTCAGCAGCTCGTCTATGTCTGTGTGACCCAGAAACACTTCCACACTCTGGTTCTTTCTGAGATAGATGCTATCCTTGGGGTAGATGGTATGGGCAGCGGTCAGGATCCATCTGTCACCCAGCAGGGCTCCGCCCCCTCGACCATAGATACTGGTAAAGGCTTGCCAGGGGAAGTTACCCAGCTTAGCTCTGGAAGAACCAAAACCGTTTGGGTTCTCAGCGATGGGGACGACTGGTCTTCCACAGACTGCAAGAGAGGAGGGGTGAGAAAAGCGATCAACAACCGTAGGAGATGAGAGACCTGTGATGTGCCGTGGTCCCCGGGGCTCCCAGGCATGACTCTGCAGAGGGCCAGGACCTTCCAAGCACGCACATCACAAGTGCTGATGTGAGCAGAGACTCAATCCTGACACTGTGGAGGCACAAATCCTGCAAGAGACAGGACACAGGAGCCTTCCCTCCTGCTGCTGCAGTCATCTCTGAGCCATTTCTTAATGCTGATGGCGCTATCTCTGGTCCGAGGTATGTCTTGAGTGCCTTTTGTCTCTGTTTCCTATGTCACTCCCTCATTTGTAACGTCTCCCATGCCACCCACCCCCCAAACCCAGGCTACCTTTCAGTGTTCCATGGATCAGATTTTGTTGGGGAGGGGCAATGCTTTCAGTTGAAAATACGGATTTTGACAGGCATGTTGGTGTATGGATGTAATCCCAGAATTTGGGAAACAGACTGAAAAATCAGTTCAAGATCATCCTTGGCTACATAGGGAGCTTGAGGCCATCCCGGGGTATGTGAGAGTGTCTTACAACAAAACACACAAAAGGAAGGAAGTGCTGTTATAACATGGATAACCCTGAAAGCATTATGCTAAGGGGACGAGTCAGGCATAAGAAGTCCTATAATGTACGATTCCATTTGTATGAAATGTCTGCAGTGGGCAAATCCATAGAGGTGGAAAGTAGATTAGTAGTGGAAATGTCATGGGGGAGTGGGGAGAGAGGGCTGGTGTGTGTGTATGTATGCATGTGTATGTGTGTGTGTATGGTATGTGTGTATGTGTGGGTGGTGTGTATGTGTGTGTGGTGTGCATGTGTATGTGTGGGGTGTGTGTGTGTGGTATGTGTGTGTGGTGTGTATGTGTGTGTGGTGTGTATGTGTGTGTGGTGTGCATGTATGTGGTGTGCATGTATATGTGTGGTATGTGTATGTGTGGTGTGTGTGTGTGTGGTGTGTGTGTGTGTGGTATGTGTGTGTATGTATATGTGTGGTGTGTGTGTGTGTGTGTGTGTGTGTGTGTGTGTAGTGTGTGGTGTGTTGCTGGGGAATGAACTCAAGACCTTATGTATCTCAGGCAGGTGGTCTACCACAGAGCCAGCCAGCCATCTGTCTGAGACCTTTGGAGAACGAGGGGTGAGCTCCTTGCCTCTTATTTTCTGGATCTCTGACATCAATTTCTTACAAGCCTTCTGCCTTCACCCCCTTTCCTGTTCTAGTGCTTTCCTTTCACCCCGTGTCCCAGTCTTCCCAGTGACAGCCAAGGCCTGCTGGCATCTGGCCACCACAACAGCACCAGGGAGGTAACTACTCACCTGGCAGGCATTCAGGAACCTCTTCTCCATTCTGTCTGTCCTTCCACTTCCCCAAGGATGGGCAGCTAAGCGTCCCTGTGGAGCAGAATGAGGGGCAGCAAAGGATTGGGGGTGTCCAGATCCCCAATAGGATGGATGCTCAGAAGGACTCAGCAGGCGGGGGCTCACCTGTCTGCCCTGCCTTAGAGTAGGGATCTCGGCAGTGGCTCTGAATCTTGGGAGGGTCAGCTCCAGGTGTGGTGATAACCTCAGCGTCCCCATTGGGTTGGTTCACAGCTGTGGGGAAAGGGCAGTTCTTAGGGCTTCACAGAGGCTTGCAAACTGGTGGTAACTCGGGGGTGGGGGTGGGGGGATGACTCTGACCGTGTCTATGTGGTCAATGCACAAGACTTAGCAAAATCCAAACTGTTTTTCGCTGATTATGTTTCTTAAGACTCCAAGAGCTTGAAAGCAACTGTGAGAAGGGAGCTGTGGAGAAGCTGACCTTTCCAGACATAGCTGGTAGGAGTAGTAATTAGCAAAACTTCTTTGGAGAGAAGTCAAACAACTTCAGAATTTAAAAATGCAAATGTGTTATAATCTAGCATTTACATTTCTAAGAATTTACCCTAAAGAAATTCTCACACGTGTGCTCAAAGATGTGCGTGTAAGGATATACACAGCCACATTGTTGGTGGCAAGAAAGGGTCCCTGGCCAATGCACTAAATGTACATTACAGCGCTCTCTCTCTCTCTCTCTCTCTCTCTCTCTCTCTCTCTCTCTCTCACACACACACACACACACACACACACACACACACACACACACACAGTGCACAGACATACATACAAGCAAAAAACACTCATATGCACACAATAAAAGAACAAATCTAAAAAATAAGTCTAAAAAAAGACACTCTGAGGGTTGGAGAGATGACTCAGCGCTTAAGAGCACTGACTGCTCTCCTGAAGATCCTGAGTTCAAATCCCAGTTAACCACATGGTGGCTCACAGCCATCCGTAATGAGATCTGGTGCTCTCTTCTGAGGTGTCTGAAGACAGCCACAGTGTACTTACATATAATAAATAAATAAATCTAAAAAAAAAAAGATATCCTGAACTTAAAAATGGCAACGTCAGAACATTCTGTCCATGGTGCGATACGCAGGTGCTGTGGAACTTTAAGAGTGTGGAGTGCCTTTGGGAGACTGTGGTAGACGGAGAGCAGGGCTGTTTCTGGCAAGGGTGCTCAGCGATGAAGGCCAGACATCAGAGGAAGTCTTACTTTCCACACCTTAATGTAAAAGATATTATGTGCAAATACTATTTTCTCAAAAAGTGAGTCATTGTTTGGAAATCTAGAATTCCACTTACTAACCTGGCTTTCTGATCTCTCCCCGTCTATCTGTAAGGTTTACAGGGCCTGTCACCTTACCTGGAATTAACAGCTAGAGCCAAGCAATGGCTGCCTCCTAACTGGGCTGTTTACTATCAAGGTCACCGCTGGGGCAAGGATAGAGTCAGTTCAGATGTCCCCAATCCCCACCGGTCACTCATGCTTCCATTAGGCCCTTCAAGGGGTCAGGGTCACAGGCTCCCCACTTCAGGAGGGACCCTCACCTACGGCTTGGTAGAGAGCCAGGAAGCCTTTGTGGAGGTGTGTGATTTTGCTCTTGGAGGAGGAGTGTGCCCGGAAGGTCAGCCGCAGGCTCCTCCCGGAGGACACAAACTCCCTGTGACCAGGAGGGCTTCCTAGAGGGGAACCTTGCTGCCCACACAGCCGGGTTGCATCTGTTCCTCCGGTTGAAATCTGAAAGAGGAAAAAGAGGACAGGTAGTGTGGGGTACCACTGGCCACAGGGTGCGAGGTCATGTCTATCCATACTCCAGCTCTGCAAGGAAGTGATGCACCTCTGTGGAGCGCCGAAGTTGTTAACGTTGGGGTCCTCTGAATTAGTTTTTCTCTCATTATTGACCCCCGAGTTTCTTCCAGAGTGACCCTGCCTTTGTGCCTGCTGTAATTACCTTGTGAACCTTACCCTGCTCTCCTTCTTCCAGAAGATTCCTTGGGAACTGTGGGCTCTCTGTACTCCTCACTGGATTGCAAATTCTAAAAAAAGACTATATCTGCTTTGCCGGACACTGCATCCCTGATACTGATAACAGACCCCTAGACCTTGGTAGGCCCCAGACCTTAGCGCAGCTGAAGCCATGATGGACGTACTATTCAAGTCATAAAATTCAGCATGTGGTGAGAACCACCTACCAAATAAAAACAAAGGCCTAGTCCATCTGCGTCCATAATTTTGGCAAAGTCTCTAAATGTACTCATCTTGCTTGTTGGCTTCTATAGTTTTGCTTCTGGCTAACTGCTCTTGGTAACCGAAGTATGCCAACCCAGGATGTGTCTTTTATTTTTTTTTCTTTTTTCTTTTTCTTAAAAGCTCATGCTGAGAAAGGCTTAGGGCTACACTGGGGTTCTGAATACCCAGGATGGTCACTGGTTGGCTAAGTAAGACTTTCTATTGCCTTAACCCCATGCCTGAGTAGTCTTTTTTGGTGGGTATAGTGCTTTGAATATGCTTGGCCTGTGGAGTGGCACTATTAGGAGGTATGGACTTGTTGGAGTAGGTGTGGTCTTGTTGAAGGAAGTGTGTCACTGTCAGGGTGGGCTTTGAGACCCTCCTCTTAGCTACCTGGAAGACAGTCTTCTCCTGTTTGCCTTTGGAACAAGATGTAGAACTCTCAGCTCCTCCAGCGCCATGCCTGCCTGGACACTGCCATGCTTCCCACCATGATGACAATGGACTGAACCTCTGAACCTGTAAGCCAGCTCCAATGAAATGTTTTTCTTTGTAATAATTACCTTGGTCATGGTGTCTTTTCATAGCCATGGAAACACTAACTAAAACAGTGTTTAACAGTAGAATACTGGTTGAGAGGCTAGACCTTCTGAATAAACTGAAAGCCGCCATCACCTCTGATGGTGAGATGTGGTTAGACTTACAGCAACATTTTGGTGTCTTACCCTCTGTCGGAAGAGTATTTCCTAGCTGTAAGTTTTCCCCCTAATCAAAAGACACAGTTGAACTATTGCCCAGGTTTACAATAAAGATTCCTGGGGGTATGAGCAGAAATCAACCCCCCAGAACTGACCCAACACCAACTTCTTATAATTGTTCAGCTAACTAGTTCAGCTACTCCACTGGCCTCCGCCGCAAGATTAAACTATACCCAGTGACCTGGCTGGGGCAGGGGTGGGGGGCCCATATAGAGAAAAATTGCAGTTCATATTGCCTGGCTTGGAGAAACAGGCGACTCACCCTGGACTACATCTCTCCTGCCCATGAAGAAACCTAGGACCTCTGATTCCCATGAGTCTGGTTTTTGCAGAGAAACAGGTATAGACTGGCTTAGACCTGAAAGATGCACTCTTCTGCCTCCCTTGGGTAGCGGTGAGCCAACCCATCTTTGCTCTTTGATGGACAGGCCCAGAGGGAGGATAGAGAGGGCAACTTATCTGGACCCGGTTAAGGACTTAGAAATTCTCCAACCCTGTTTGATGGGACACTAAATGCTGTCCTCCTGCCCTTCCACCAGAGGGATCCTGGGACTGTACTCTTAGAACACATACATGACCTCCTTCAGGTCTCTAATACTAAATAAATGATGAAACAAGAGCTACAGACCTTGGGCTACACAATGTCAGCTGAGAACACCCAACTTTGTACATCAGAAGCTACCTACCTTTCTTGGCTGCCAGTTGAGGGAAGGCAAAAGGATCCTGTCTCAGGGTAGATTGCTACCACCCTTCAGATCCCCGCTCCACAGACTAAAAGACAGGTTCAAGAGATCCTAGGTGCAATTAGGTATTGCTACCTCTGGATACCGGAGTTTGCAGCTAGAGCAAGACTTCTATGCACCAGCACACAGCAGGGGAGGGGACACTGAGTCCTTAATCTGGTCTGAGACTAAACAAAAGACATTTAAGGCTTTAAAAATCACTCTGATTTCCACTCCAGTCCTAGCACTCCCAGATGCCTCTAAACCTTTTTGTCTATTGTCCATGAACAAAGACATTACAAAACAGTTTTAACTCATACTCTGGGACCATAGAAATGTTCTGTTTCATACATGTCTAAACAAATGGACCCTGTAGTCACAGGTTGACACACCTGTGTAAGAGCTGTGGTGGCTACTGCTAGGCTAATGCCAACCAACCAACCAACCAACCAATCAACTAATCAACCAACAAAGTTAACTATGGGTCACAGTACCCCATGTAATTGAGACACTTCTCCAAAGAACACCAGAATGCTGGCTGTCTAATGCCTGTGTGACCCAGTACCAGGCCCATTCCTGGACCACTTTCAAGTCCAGTTTGAGAAACTCACTACTACCTATCCTGCTACGTTCTTGCCTGATGTCGACTGTAGATACTTATCTACGACTGCCACAAGATGAAAAATGAAGCCAGGTACCTGGGAGCTGTGGTAATTACTTTAACTGAAATGACTTGGGCCCAAACCGGGTACCTCAGGCCAGGGAGCAGCACAGATCCATTGGACCCAGGCACTCAGATGGAGAAAAGGAAAGTTCACCCCTGTACACATGGACAGTTGCTATGCTTTTACTACCTTGCATGTCCACAGAATGACCTGTAGAGAAAGAATGTTTCTCACCACTGGGAGAAGGACATTAAAAACAATGAAAAAACCCTGACCCTCCTGGAGGCTGTTTGGCTTCCCCTAAGACTTGGTATCCTCCACTGTCAAGGACATCAGAAAGATAACTTCCCTGAGGCAAGATAAACTGGGTTACTGATCTGACTGCCTGAGGAGGCAAGTGGCTCTAAATACCTGGGGCCTCTTGATATTCTGATGACACTCTGCAAACCAGTGCTGCCTGTGACTCCGTGGTGCAACCAAGAGGACATAGAGGATGCAAAAAAATGGACAGCTGGAACCCACAGGTTGATGGAGGACGCCAGAGGGAAGATGGAATTATGCAGCCATTAAAACTAAGTTTTCATCAGGTCCGGGGCTCTTCCACTCCCTGCCCATTTTACCTGCTCCTGAGTCTTATGTTTGGCACGAGTACGGGGGTCATGGTCCAATTCCCAGTGCCCTCAGGCCTGGACTTGGGAACTGCGGAAGACAGATACTGGGACGGCATTAGAATGTGACTAGACCAGCATCACATCTTCATCCTGACTTTGCTCACTGATGCCTGCTTTAAAGGTTTGGTAGTATTGAAAATAAGATGTGGGGGTTTACCTTTTGAGATAGGAATACAAAGTTTACAATTTTATGCGCGCCCTCTGGGTGGGCCCCCTAGTTGCCAAGAGCAAGGGAGTTTCCATTGCAAACACTGGGGTTGTGAAACAGAGGCTTCCTGGAAAATTCCTTAAGATTCTGGTTCTTTGGGAAACAGGGAAAACCTGGGGAATCAGACTTTAATGCCACAGGAACGGATGCTTGGCAACAATTTAAACTTCCCCTCAAGGTTCCCAGGCCTTTGGGTCCTACATATGCCAAGGTCCCAACCAACTTTCCTTTCCAAAGCATTTAAGACACCCAGGGCCAGAGGTCCCTCCTCCCTTCCCTCCCCTCCATCCTGGAAGCGGAGGGACCTCCGTCTCTACTTGCCACTCTTGATAAGGTCCACCACTTAATCATTCACAGACAGAAATCAGCCAGGATCGCTGGTTATGGTTAGGCCCCCAGCCTGACTGACTAACAAAACTCACTGTGACTGGGGGCAGCCCAAATTGATGCCAGAGCAATTACCAGGTTCTGGAATTTGTCTAACATCCAAAACCTTTAACCTAGGTGCTTGCCCTCATTCTGATGCCTGCTGTTCTGCCTTGCTAACGGGTTAACTCATCTGGACAACGGTGGTTTAACTATGACCCCGAGACTACTTTGTTGGTGTGGACTGATGGTTTGACTAAATGTGCCTCTTCTAATGCTTTCCAAACCCTTTTACGCATCTTAGCACACATTCTGTCTCCAGTTTATCCATATAATGGGAAAGGGGGAATTAAGTAATTTTGATATGGACCCTGTACTATGAGAGAGAGAGAGAGAGAGAGAGAGAGAGAGAGAGAGAGAGAGAGAGAGAGAGAAGCACACAGTGTCTGTCTTCATTGCACTCCTGGTTAGAGCTGACATACACACATCAGCCTTTATTATGGGAGATACAAACAAAACAGTTAAGATCACTGACCGCTTTTCCGAAGGTCCTGAGTTCAAATCCCAGCAACCACATGGTGGCTCACAACCATCTGTAAAGAGATCTGACACCCTCTTCTGGTACGTCTGAAGACAGCTATAGTGTACTTAGATATAACAAGAAATAAATCTTTAGGTCGGAGTGAGCGGGGCCAACCATAGAGAGCAGAGGTCCTGAATTCAAAATTCCCAGCAACCACATGATGGCTCACAACCATCAGTACAGATACAGTGTACTCATACATAAAATAAATAAATAAATCTTAAAAAAAAAAACAGAACAAAACGTTGCACATTTCAAAGGGGGAAAACTTTGAAAAGAAAAAGAGAGGAAGATATAATAAAATCATTGTTACCAGTCTCTGTTCTCTTGGTCCTTCTGGTTAGCTACATTGCTACCAGCACTGATTGGGCCTTTAATTCTTATTCTGCCTGGATTAATAGGTGGGCTGCTGCATCATAAGCAGCAGCACAGGCAATTATGTATCAATTTGGTAAAAATAGCATAGTGGTCCTTAGGAGCAACTATATCTCTTTACAGCAGGGTGAGTCCATGATTTGACCATTCATAAAAACCAGGTCCCCAGACCTTCCCACAACCAACTCAGGATGGAAGTACCATTCAGGCCATAAAACTCAGCATGTAGAGAGCACCCCCTCCCCCAACAAAAACAAAGACCCAATCCATCAAAGTCCATAGCTCTGGGAAAGTCTCTAAAGTTTTGCTTTTTGGCTTCGGCTTCTGGCTAACTGCTCTTGTTAACCAAAGTATACCAACCTAAGATATATTGTACCCATTCCGAGAAAGGCTCAGGGCTACCCTGGGATCCAGCCAGCTGCCTAAGAAAGTTTCTATTTGCTTAAACCTGCGTCAGCACTCAGCATAGTGCCTTTAGCGCCCCAAGTGCCTTAGTGAATCAGAGTACACGCACAATAAGTCCCAAGCTGTCACCTTCCACTTCCCTGAGTAACTCTCTACAGTCAACGTGTGTGAATCAATGAGACCCACTGTGAAGATAGTCTGGGCCTCGTGCCCTTTCTACTGACCTCATGGGGTATCCTTCCCCGTGCTCTATCCACCCTACAGGAAATTCTCAGCATGTGGGCATCTGAGGATGAAATACACACGATATGGTTATACTGGTTATGGAGACTGGGTATCCATGCTTAACTTAGTAAAAGTTTCCCTGTGCAGATAGGGCTTATGATGAAATCCAGGGCCTTGTGGATTCCAGGCAAGTGTTAGACTCCAGTCCTTGGTTTCTGGAGATAGGACCTCCCTACATGGCCTGGGGTAGCCTCAGACTTTTGTGTTAAAAGCACATTTCTTACATAATGCTTCTGCTCCGGCCACTTCTCTCTGCCCTCCTCCTCTTTTTCTTCTTGGACACTGTAAGTCTGGCCTCAGATTTGTGGTCCTCTTGCCTCTGCCTTCCGAGGGCTGGGATTACAGATGCATACTACAACATCTGGTTTATATCTTGGTTGTTTTATTTTAGGCAGAGTTTCATGATGTAGCCCAGGTTGGCCTGGAATTCAGTATGTAGCCCAGGCTACCACACTGGGCTTATTCTGGCATCTTGCCCATTCTCCATTCTCCCATTCTTTACACCGTTCAAGTTTCTTTATGACAACATCACCCAGTCTGACTCTCTGTGGTCACATTCACCGAGAAGTTGGCAGGAAAACGGCAAATTTCTTGCCCAGCCATGCCTAAAACTGATCTTTCAACAACCAACGGAAATGCTCACATTTAAGAGGCAGAAGGCACTTGATATTGGAAACATCTCGGTTGATTGACTTGAGTATAAATTCTCTCTCCCCTTCCCCTGCCCTCCTCACTCCTTTCCTTATCTTTCCTTCCCTTCCTAGCCACTTCCCCTTCCCTTCTTCCTTCCTATTTTTTTATGTTCTCTCTGTCTGCATGTGTGTGCACTGTATAGGTGCGTATGTGTTGTACTCCTCCTGAGTACATGTGTGGAGGACAGAGGTCAGCATTGGATGGCCTTTATTTCTCTTCACCTTACTTTTGAAACAGGGTCTTTCACTGAACCTGGAACTTGCCCTCTCAGCGAGGCTGGCTGACCTGTTTCCCCACCGTGGCCCCTGGAGCACCAGGGTTGCGAGGGTGTCCGCCATGCTTGGCTTTTGCATGGGTCTTGGGGATCTGAACTCAGGTCATTTTGCTTGTGCAGCGCGCACTTTACCCTCTGAGCCATCTCCCAGCCATTTTTATTTTTCTTTATTAATTTTCAGTCAGTGTCTATGTAGCTCAGGCTAGTCTTGCTATATAGCCAAGGCTGGCCTTGAATTTCTGATTCTCTTGTTTCTACTTCTTTAAGTGCTGGGATTATAGGAGTACACCATCATGCCTGGCTAACCCCCTCTAGTTTCAGTTTTGTGTTTTCTCATGAACTTCATGAACTGTCTGATAAATGAGATTATTCAGGCTTCTAACTAGTAATATAAAGTCCACGTATAACTGAGAACCATAGACTCTTATTAAATGTAGATTTTCTCTTAATCAACTTCTTGTTGGACATGGGACTTTCCTCCTCTCCTCCTCCTCCTCCTCCTCCTCCTCCTCCTTCTTCTTCTTCTTCTTCTTCTTCTCTCTCTCTCTCTCTCTCTCTCTCTCTCTCTCTCTCTCTCTGTGTGTGTGTGTGTGTGTGTGTGTGTGTGTGTGTGTGTGTCTTTCTCTGGAAGGAGAAGGGAAGGAGAAGGGAAGGAGAAATCATATCCTTGAACTTGAATTCTTCAATGAAAAGGGAAGAGTTGCCGGTCGCGGTGGTGCATACCTTTAGGCCGAGCACTGGGGAGGCAGAGGCAGGTGGATCTCTGTGAGTTCCAGTCCAGCCTGGTCTACAAAGTCAGTTCAGGACAGCCAGGGCTAAACAGAGGAATCCTGTCTTAAAAAACAAAACAAAACAAACAAAACCCAGGGTGGCAGGAGAGTTAATCTAGGATTAAAATTATCCACCACTAAAGGGGAAGCGGGCTGGTTGCAGGTGCTCAACAGACACAGGCCAAAGTGAATATAGCCACGACCAGTTAAATTGGAAACCATAAGTCCGTGTTTTCAGGGGATGAGGGTTTTGCTCGGTGGTAGAGTGCTTGAGCAGCATGGGAGCGCCCGGCTTAGAGCCCCAGTATTGCCCCGCCCCAGTTTTAGCGTCAGAACCCGTGCTTGCATCAGCTGCTCTTATCTCTTTTCCTACTTCAAACCCAGCTAAGATGAGCAGCCAAGGGCAGGAGTGAGGGGAGATGACGACTTAGAACGAGTAGAAGCCAGAGCTCAGGTGGCAAGGAGGAGAAGTGAATTGGAAAAGACCGAAGCCAGCGCACAGCCCGTGGGCTCTCACCGCGTGCAAAGTTCCAGGGTTCGGCAGAACCAAGAACCTATGGGGGGGGCGGGGGGGAAGGCTGACCAGAGGCCAACAAACAGGAAGTCTGCGTGGGAACACCTGGGAATGCTTCATCCTGAGTCTCCGCCCTATGCGAGCAGGCAGCTCTCGCTCACACACTTGTGGTAGAAGATTCGAACTTAAACCAGAAACCCTGCATCGAGGTCCCTAGCTACATCTGACAGAGGTGGTAAAATCCAGCACCCAAACCAGAGGAATAAAGTGAACCCCTACCAACCGAACAGTGAGAGGCGTCCTACTACTTGATCCCTGGTCCTAGCATGTTTCCAGAATGCTGGGGGCCCAGAGGGGAAAACTGGAGGGGACCTTGCTGGGGAAACGTACTGCCCCAAACAAAAGATGTCTACATGCTCAATTTTGGGAGGTCCCCAAGACACCTCTAGGTCACCCTGTTAATGCTGTCTGCTATGATCTGGCTGTTTACGAAGTTCAGGTGCATTGTGGGATAGCAGTGGCACGTGCCTTTAATCCTAGCATTCAGGAAGCAGAGACAAAGGAATCTCTGAGTTCAAGGTCAACCTGGTCTACAGAGCTAGTTCTAGGACAGCCAGAGCTGTTACATAGAGAAACCCTGTCTCAAAAACAAAACAAAACAAAACAAAAGATAGAAAGAAAAGAGAGAAAGTTACTTGATAGTGCTTGGAGGTGGGTCACTTGAGAGGTAATTGATTTATTTGTGCCTTTATTGTGGGGGTGGGTTAGTTACTGCAGACGTGAGTTCCTAAAGAAAAGGATGGCTTAGGCCTATTTTTTCCTTGCTCTTGTGTGCTCGCTTGCCATCCCACCATGTCATGACAGCAAAGCCTGCTCTCTCCTCACCAGCACTATCCTCTGGGATATCCCAGTCTCCGGAGAGTGAGCAAAATAAAGTCCCGTTGTTTGTAAATTACTTGACCTATGGCATTTTGTTACAGCAGCAGAAAAGGAACTGAGATACCGTTTTCAAACCCATCGTTTGACATATTTTAGCTATTCACGTAGAACTTTAAATCAGCAGATTCATGTTTTAATCTTAAATACAAATGTTCAGGCAAGTATTATTATTAGGCATTGCAAGAAAGTGTCTCAGATAAAAATCAGAGGTGGAGACAGGAAAACATGAAAGACTTGGGTAAAACAGCCATAATGCGGAAAGCAGAAGAAACATTCAAGACTAATCCCCACGAGAGGGGAACAAGTAGCTATTGCACATGTATGGTAAGAACCACATATTTAGAAAGAATGAGTCCTCGTGAAGAAACCATCAAGCAAAAAGTTTGACTATAAATATGAAGAAATTGGGGCTAGAAGTGTAGTTCAGTGAAGAATATGTGTCAGCATGTGTGAGGCTCTGGGTCAATTCCTGGCATCACAAAAAGGAAAGGCAAAGAAATATTTTAGAAAGTGGAGCAAAGGGACAAAGTTGAAAAACAGAACAGAACAGAGAACTAGAGAACCAGTCCACTACGTACGATTGCCAAGGCCCAGGAGAGACTGGTGGCTCACAACCACCTGTACACCTGTAACCACAGCTCCAGGGAATCTAATGTCCTCTTCTGGCTTCCACTAGGACTTGCCAGCACATGTAAACACACACACACACACACACACACACACACACACACACGCGCGTGCAAAACCATTCAAAGAATTAAAGGACTAGGTTAAAAGACCCACCACCACACACACACACAATTAGTAAGGAGCCATCTGTATCAAGGCACATCAGATGAAAGTTCAGAACACTGGAATAAGGAAAATATTTACAAAATCCTAGATAGGAAGACAGAAGAATGAGAATGTTAGTAGCATCAGATTATTAAATGACACTAGGGATAGAAGACAATATATGCCATCAACATTCTGGAAGAAAATGACTTCAAAGTGGAATTATTATACCCAGATAAACTGTCCTCTGGCAATGAGGGTTGGACTAAGCTGCCTAGGCGGTCTAGAATCTAACATATCCTTTCTAAGGAGTCATTATTGGAGAATGACTCCTGGCAAGCCAACAAGCTGAAGAAAGTAAATGTAATTAACATATGCCATGTACTCAGATGTGAATGTTCCCAAGTCCTAACTGTCAATAATAAATATTGGTTTGTAAAAAAAAATGGTGCAGGACAGTGGTGGCTCATACCTGTAATCCCAGCACTTGGGAGGCAAAGGCAGGCAGATTTCTGAGTTCAAGGCAAACCTGGTCTACAGAGTGAGTTCCAGGACAGCCAGGGCTATACAGAGAAACCCTGTCTCCAAAACACAAAAATAAACAAACAAACAAATTGATAATGGGAGAATGAGTGAGGGGGACAGTGGGTGGTGAAGGTCTTACAGCTGCAGCCATCACCACCCTCTGTAGCTGGGGGTGGAGGAAAATGAGACAAGTATTCAAAACTGCATAGTAGAATAAACATATCATTTGTTCATACAAAGGTAAATACCATTGGAGAGAGCTAACCCGTAAACGATCGTCCTTGGAGTAGCTTGAGCTACTGTTTTGCATTACCATTTTGGAAGACTGTTACTGTTGTTAATTCCTCTTCCTTCCCCACCTCCCTCCATAAAAGGAATTGGATCTAGGGTCTTGGCACATGCTTTACTAATGAACTGTATCCTTAGCCCTTTAGAATTTTTTTTTTTAAAAAGTTTTTAAGATTTATAACCTAAGTACTCAGAAGGTTCAGGCAGGAGGATTGTGAGTTCAAAGGTAGCCTGGGTAACTTACTTTTTGTTTTTGAGACAATATAGCCCAAGCTGGCTGTGAACTTGTTCTATATAGCTCAGACTGGCTTTGAACTTCCTGACCTAGCCTTTTAAGTTTTGGGATAACATGTTTCAATGGCCACATCTGGCTAAGATTCTGATTTAAAAAAAATTATATGCACAACTTACTTTGATATAAATAAAATTTAACTCAAAAGATAAACTATGTATATATATTTTTTTGTTTTGTTTTTCGAGACAGGGTTTCTCTGTGTAGCCCTGGCTGTCCTGGAACTCATTTTGTAGACCAGGCTGGCCTCGAACTCAGAAATCCTCCTGCCTCTGCCTCCCAAGTGCTGGGATTAAAGGCGTGCGCCACCACCGCCCGGCTGATAAGCTATATTTTAAAAGTACTCTTATTTTGAGTAATGCCCTTGCTGTAATTTTTGTGGCCTCTCATCGCAGGTGAAGTCGGTCTTCACTTGATACTTCTGAGGGTGATCATTTGTTGTTAATTATATCCACTTTCCTAATTCAGTAGAGCAGCCACTCAACAAGATCCTAGGCTTCTGACAAGATTGTAGAGGTTCAATACTTAAGTGTCTCTTGGTAAGCTCCTAAAACTCAGGCTCTGCCCGGCAGCCTTCTCTCAGAGCTTAGTAGGTCCCGTGTCTTGCCAGGGACAGGTAGGATGCTGTGTACTGAGTGAACAGGCTATAGCTAGGCCCCAGGACCTCTGACTTGGAGACTTTATTTCTTCTCTAGATGGGTGGTTCAGAGCAGAGCTATGGCCCACTGCCCATGGGAGGCTCCCTCCCCAGAGCCTCTTCAGCTCTCCACCCCCTCGCCCAGCTCACTGTGACAGAGTCGCCTTCACAGTCTGGGGATGGCTCCAGATCAAAGTCCTGGAAGATCAGCCTCACAGCAAAGCCCTCCGGAGCCTCGATGTCAGTGTGGCTCTCCTGGCCTTTGAGATATGGCTCTGGGTATCCGGGGGATGCCAGTTGCTGTGGTAACTGCTGGGCCAAAAGCACAGAGGCCTGTGTGGGGCAAGTCTGGAGGATTCCCCAAAGAAGCAACCAGCACCTGTGAGGGGGCGGGGTGGGGGACACAAGGTGAGGTCATACAGAGCTACCAGACGCTGTGCGCATGCTCTGTGTGGCCAGCGAGGGTAAAGGCTCTGGAGGCTTAGGGACCGGCAGTTGTGTCCGTGGCCCCAAAATGTTGGACACTTCAGATACCCCTTTCCTCATCCTAGTCAGTGTAGGTTCCTATCTAGATTCTTCTGTAGCCTGATCGCCAAGACTACAGGGTTTCTGTCCTATGAAGACATTGCTATGGTGGCTTCCTGCTTCAGCCTTTCCTAATCCCATCCTGAAGTACAAGTTAGGGGCATTTAAATATAATTTCTGGCTCAGAGCACTGAACAGACCATGTGCAGGCAAATTCAGTTGGTTCCCTCTGGGTCATCTGCCTACCCTCCCCCCACTCCCGTGTGTGTGTGTGTGTGTGTGTGTGTGTGTGTGTACTTATGTAACCCCGTGTCCTGCCTTCCTCCCTTCCTCTCTCCCAGCCCCTTTCTTTTCCCAGGGCCCTCAGTGGTGCAAACTCACATCTTGCTCATGCAGCTTGTGGTGGGAGAACTTCATAGGCCGTTCTCCAGCTCTGGGACCAGGCCTCTGGACCCTGGCATCTGGAACTGGCTAGAGTGCCTGACCTAGGCCAGGGTGTAGGAGGTGGGGCTAGAGGAGGCCCTTTGGGGAGAAGGCAGAAGTTACTGGAAATGAGTTAAGAGACTCTGGGTTCAGGTCTGCCACCTGCTGGCAGACCAAGGAATAGCTCTCACCGTAATTGAAAGACTTAAAACATGCTGGGGCTTGATAGAGCAGAGCTACGTGCACATGTACACATATGTACACATGACCTTTGACTTTTGTGCTTTTGTTAGGGGGACGGGGTTGAGATACAGTCTTAGAAAACCTGGACTGGCCTCCAGCTTGCTATCAGTGGAGGTTCTGCCTCCTTCCTAGCATTAGGATTACAGGTGTGTGCCACCACACCTAGATCTTGGTTGTATTTTTGAAACAGGGTCTCACTTTGTAGCCCAGGCTGTCCTGGAACTCACTACGCAGTCCAGACTGGGTCCCCAATTATGACAATCCTGCCACCTTAGCCTCCAGAGGGCTGGGGTTACAGGAACTTGCGTACCCAGCGCTTCTGAAATATTATTTACTGTATGTTCGTATTGTGGCTTGACGCTTCTTATGACTGTACTGCTGCCTTCAATGAGCTAATCTCTCCTTCCCCTCATGTGCACCAGCAGTCTGCCTCTTGGAAAACTTGAAGTTTGTGACCCAAGAACCCGAGTCTTCCTTTCCTCTCCTCCTTGGCCAAGAATGGGTGAGTTCATACACTTAGCCATTTGAGTTCCTACCACAACATCTGGAGGTGCCTCATATAGCAGGGTTGGCGGTGTGGTCCATCCCAGAAATCGCTGAATTCCTTGGGACTCACCTCAGCGGTCACCCCAAGCTGTAAGACTGATATCAGGAGCCACAGAGTGAGTGAGAAGATTTCTCCCTGCACCCACCACGGGAAGACACACACCCATGGCTTGGTGAGTGTGGGAGGGTTAGGGAGCACTACAGAGGTGGGTATGGGAGGGTTAGGGAGCACTGCAGAGGTGAGTGTGGGAGGGTTAGGGAGCACTACAGAGGTGGGTATGGGAGGGTTAGGGAGCACTGCAGAGGTGAGTGTGGAGGGTTAGGGAGCACTACAGAGGTGGGTATGGGAGGGTTAGGGAGCACTGCAGAGGTGAGTGTGGAGGGTTAGGGAGCACACGCAGATGTGGGTTGTCCAGTTCTTAGGAGACAGGTGTGCAGAAGGATTTGCATTCTAGACTCACACACCAATCAGAGAAGAGTTGGTCGCTTCTTCCGTGTTGCATGTAGTTGTGTGGCTTCTCACAAGAGCAACACGTTATGAACACACAGAGCATTGTGGTTTGAATGAGGATGACTCCCTGATAGTGGAAGAGATTGTGGCCTTGTTGGAAGAGGTGTGTCACTGGGAGTGGGCTATGAGGTTTCAAAAGCCCATGTCAGGCCCAGACTTCTCTGCCTGGCACTTGTGCACACGAGAGCTCAGGTACTTCTCCAGCCCCATGCCTGCCACCATGCTCCCTTCCATGATGATAATGGACTGACCTTCTGAAACTGTAAGCCAGCTCCCAATTCAATACTTTCTTCTGTAAGTTGCCTTGGCCAGGGTGTCTCCTCACAGCAATAGAACAGCAAGTCAGACAGATACATTTGGAGTCTTTGGTTTCTGCAGACTTAAAAAGATTAGGAGAGCCAGGCAGTGGTGGCGCACGCTTTTAATTCCAACAGTCGGGAGGCAGAGACAGGTGGATCTTTTTGAGTTTGAGGCCAGCTTGGTTTACAGAGTGAGTTCAAGAAAGCCAGGGCTACACACTGAAACTCTGTCTCAAAAAACAAAACAAAACAAGACAAATTAACAAAATGAGAGGAGGAGCTCTGGGCCACGCCTTTGAGGAAATAGCGGAGAGTGAGGGATCAGAGCACACACAATTTCCCAGTCACAATATTGAGACACAATCTACTGCTTGTGACATGTCCTAACCCCACACACCCCTGGAGATGATTCCCCCTCCCTCGCCCCCCGCCCCCAACTGAAGTAGACTCCAAAGCTTTGCACTTTCTAAGAAGATGGCCTACAATTGAGCTGTATCACCGCCCTTTTCTGTTTGCTTTTAGATAGAGTCTCAATTTGTAGCCTAGGCTAGCTTTGGCCTCTTAGCCTCATGAGTGACAGGATTATAAGCATGCAGCTGGTCTATAGCAATCTTGGGAGGAGTGGACCTCTCTAGCTAAGCTCCCAGGGACCACTGAAACCTGTTTCCTCCTCTGACTACTAGGGTCACACAGAGTTCCTCAGAAGCCAGAGGTCACTCATATCCATGGGTGAGCATTTATTTGGTCCATGACCAACTTGTCAGGAAGGAAGCAGCTAAGACTCAGCTAAGGTGAGGAATCCTGCAATAGCTGGCCTGGTCTTTTTATCCTTGCCAATCTGCAGGGGCCGGTCTGCACTCTATTTCTAAGCTCCGGTCATTCATTAAGAGAGGAAGGAACCTGAATCTGAGTGCCCAGGCTAGACCCTCTGACAAACTGCCCCTGGAGATCTTCTGGAGAAGAGAAAGGGAGAGGCTTTAAAAAGAGACTCCTGGGCAGGATCCAGGACCACAACTCTGTCTTGCATGGAACTAGCGGATATTTGGGACACACCGTTCTGGTTTAAACTGAACTGAGGAGTGTCCTGGGACAGGGGACTTTTTTTTAATTTATTTTTTATTTTATGTATATGAATACACTGTAGCTGTACAGATGGTTGTGAGCCACCATGTGGTTGCTGGGAATTGAACTCAGGACCTCTGGAAGAGCAGTCAGTGCTCTTAACCACTGAGCCATCTCTCCAGCCCTTGTTTTGTTTTTTTTTTTTTTGAGACAGGGTTTTTATGTATAACCCTTGCTGTCCTGGAGTCCACTTTGTAGACCAGGCTGGCCTCAAACTCACAGCGATCCGCCTGCCTCTGCCTCCTAAGTGCTGGAATTAAAGGTGTGTGCCATCATGAGGTTCAGGGCTTTCACTTTTAAAACAGAAGAAGTTCTCGACAAACCAGAATGGATGCTCATCCTGTGTGGCCAGGAGCTGGACACTGGGTGGAAGCTGGTTGAAAAGACAGGGAACCAGAGGAGAAAGAGGCGGAAAGTCCAGGGCTGGCGTATGCTGGTCCCGGTGGTGGGAATCAAACTCGAGTTTGAGGGTCCACTTTACTCCCACTCCAGTGTGAAGACCGAAGTTTGTATTTGGCTAAAGGAGGGGGTGGGGAGCCTCCGGGGACTCGGGACTGGAGCGGGAACATGATGGCTGTGTGTGTAGCTGGTGACGACAGGCCCTATGGTCTGAGGATGGGCAGCCAGGCCAGTTTTCATCACTGCTTCAGAGCTGACTGTGGGGTGGTTACACCTGTCCATGGATGGGAGTGGGGGAGGTCAGCGTAGGTTATAGAACCGTGGGGAGGGAGCAGATCTGAGGCGAGGTAGCCCTTTACGTCCTGTATTTACTATCCCCCACCACTAGAGCCTTTTAGCTTTCTTTCCTACACAAGGTCTCTCATAGCCCAGGTTAGCCCCAAACCCAATATGTAGCTGAGGATGGCCTTCACATTCTAAGTGCTAGCATTAACTGGTGTGCACCCCCGTGCTCAGTTTATGTGGTGCTGGGAACTGAACTCAAGGCCTTGTGTATGCTAGGTAGGTACTTTACCAACTGAGCTACATCTCCGGCTCACCTGAGGCTTTCCCCTCACCGTGTCACCATGATGGAATGCAATTGATCGCACTGCGAGATAAAACGAGTAACTTCTTCAAGTTGCTTTTGTGAGATATCCTAGCAGAACAAGGAGGAAACAACTAATATACAACCCCAAGTTACTCAAACGTAAGGGAGGAAAAACACCAACCATGCTTATGAGAAAACGTAATTTACAGAACGCGGCTAGTTTTATGTCAACTTGACACCAGCTAGAGTTGGTTTGGAAGAGGGAACTTCAACTGGGAAAATGTCCCCACCAGGTCTACCTGTGGGCAAGCCAGTCGTACATTTTCTTGATTGGTGGTTGATGTGGGCGGGCCCAGCTAACTGTGGTAGTACCACCAATGGGTGGCTGGTTCTGGGTGCTGTTAAAAAAACAAAACAAAACAGCCTGAGCTAGCCAGTAAGCAGTACAGCTCCACAGCCTCTGCGTCAGATCCGGCCTCTGGTTCCCTGCCTTGACTTCCTTCGATGACAGACTGTCAGACTATCATATGGACGCCTAAGCAAAATCAAACCTTTCTTCTCTAAGTTGCTTATGGTCATAGTATTTCATCAGAGCAATAGAAACCTGACTAAGACACAGAGACAGTCTTTCAAAATGACACAGATGTTGGAAACAGTAAACAAGAATTTTAGCATATAAAGATGGGACTAAAAATACACTTACAATAAGGAGAAAAGGTGGGAATAGTGTTAAAACTTTAACTGTAGCCAAAATTAGATGAGAAGACACGTCCACAGCTGCTGTGGGTCCTCATCACCAATAATTGTCACCACAGCCAAATGGATGGTTTCTCCAGAGGACACACACCAACCAGTGACACTTGGACGTATCTACTCAGAAGAGTTGACTTGTTTAGTAAGTCAGGTCTCCCTAGACACTATAATGAGTGGCACACGGTTCAATTTTGCAGTTTTTTGTTTATTTGCTTTGGTTTTTTTTTTTTTTGAGACAGGGTCTCATATAACCCAGGCTGGCTTTGAACTGGCTACATAGCTGTCCTAGTTAATTTTGCTGTTTTAAAATACCCCTAACAAAAGTGTTTTAGGAAGGAAGGGTTTACTTTGCCTTAAGGAAACCGACCCTCATGATAAGAAAGTCAAGACAGCAAGAGCCTGAGACAGTTCACATTTATAAACAACTGAGAAGCAGACAACATCGAATGCTAGTGTTCAGCTAACTTTCTCCTTTTTATACAGGCTAGGACCAGAGTCCATTTTTATGTTGGGTCTGTCTTTGTTAATTTTCTACTATGATAAGACACAATAACCAAGGCTACTTACAAAAGAAAGTTGAGCTTGCAGTTTCAGAGGGTCTGGGCCCATGACCATCATGTGGAGAATGTGGCAGCAGGTAGGCAGGCAGGCAGGCAGCAGGCAGGCAGGCAGGCAGGCAGGCAGCAGGAAGCAGGCAGCAGATAGGCAGCAAGCAGCAGACAGCCAGGCAGGCAGGCAGCAGGCAGCAGGCAGCAGGCAGCAGGCAGGCAGGCAGGCAGGCAGGCAGGCATGGTGTTGGGGCCGTAGCTGAGAACTCCTGTCCTGAGACACATCCTCGAGGCAGAGAGAGATAACTGGGAACAGCACGAGCTTTTGAAATCTCAAAGCTGGTCCCCAGTGACACATCTTTTCCAACAAGACCACCTCCCAGTCCTTCCCAAACAGTTCTACCAACTGGGGACCAAGTATTCAAATATATGTCAATAGAGGTCATTCTCATTCAAACCACCACGAGGTCGCCCCACCTTAATAAACCTAAATAACCGGGCAGTGGTGGCGCACGCCTTTAATCCCAGCACTTGGGAGGCAGAGGCAGGCGGATTTCTGAGTTCGAGGCCAGCCTGGTCTACAGAGTTCCAGGATAGCCAGGGGTAGAGAGAAACCCTGTCTCGAAAAAACAAAAAAAACAAAACAAAACAAAAAAAACCTAAATAACGACATCCCTCACAGGCATGGCCAGAGGCTAAATATCTACCACAGATATGCCTAGAGGCTTGTCTCCCGGGTGACTTCAGAGCTCAGCAAATTGACAATTGAGAGTACCTATCACAGTAGCCCAGGAGGGTGATCCTCCTGCCTCCACTCACCAAGAGCTGCAATTACAGGCATAGACCACAATGCCAAGGTACAGTTGTTTTCTAAAAGACCTGCCTATCAAGATAAGGAGATTGGCTGCTCCCTGTCAGGAAGGACTAATGACCAGGCTGCTATACACGCTCCAAGCAGATTACTGGGGGGGGGGAGCACCCAGTAAATTAATCATATCCTTCAGGTCACATGAGACTACATTAAATGATCTCTTGAATTTATTTTTCCACCAGTTGTGTTACATAAGTTTACTCCTTTTCCTCCTCTGATTTTTTTCTATTAAACATTCAAATTCTAAACACACTACAATGCATCTATTTGGGAGTTGGCTGACATATGGGATGAATATTAATAGAAAGCGTGTGATGTTTCGAACCCCCCCCCCGTAAAATATGAAGAAACGTACTGTTGGTATTCTGTGTAAAGCTGTGCTGTGAAATACAGGTTTGCACCCTGAAAAAGCAAACCTCATTTAAATTCTAGTACTAAAGAGTGAAATACATGCAATATAAGAATCGGACAAGCACCACATGCTAAGAAGCAAGCTCGCTACCCCAGTCCTCTCCACCTACTTTCTACAACTTTCCTTTACCTTTGCAGTTGACTTTGTTTTCTTTGGGTTTCAATTCTTCTTTGGGTTTACAGAGTTTCTAGGATCTTAAACATGTCTCTCACTCAAGCTAGGAGAAGTTCAGCCATAGTTTATTTTTCCTTTTTCTAGTAAGCACGGAAAACAATGGATTTCATTTATATCATTGTGCTTTGCTCATATCCCTCCCTCCCTTATCTCCTCTTCTCCTTCTCACCTCTGCAGGGTCCCTTCCCCTGACAAGCAATCTCCCTTCTGTTTTCATGACCCATTCACGGCTTCTTTCATCTAGATTCCTCCAATGAGAGAAAATGTGATATTTATCTTTCTGGGTCTGGTTTATTTTGCTTAACATGACGATTTCTATTCATTTCCTAAAAATGACATCTCCTCCTCTTCCTCTTCCTCTTCCTCCCTGAATAAAACATCACTATGTATATGCATCGCGTTTTCTTTATTGACCTGTTGATGGACCTCTAACCTGATCCCATATCTTGGCTGCTTGTGAATAATGTCTCAGTAAACACAGTAGACTGAGCCATCATTTCTTCCAATGATTCTTCTGCACAATTCTCTCTCCATCTCCACTTGAAATTACAGGAGCATCAGTATCCAGAAATGTTACATTGCCCAACAGGTTCCCGAGTTTTTGCTCATTTTTCAAAATGGTTCCTCTGCTCTTCGGTAGGACTGCTGTTATTTGTTTTCAAGTTCATGTTCTTCTGTCTCTCCATTGTTCCATGAAGCACTACAGTTAGTCCTTTATCTTCTTTCCTTTCTTCTTCCTTCGTTTTGCTTTTTTTTGTTAGGATAGAGTGTCTTAGGGTTTTATTGCTGTGAAGAGACACCATGACCAAGGCAAATCTTACAAAAGAAAACATTTAACTGGGGTTGGCAAATAGTTTCAGAGGTCTAGTCCGTTATCATCATGGTAGGAAGCATGGTAGCATCCAGGCAGACTTGGCACTGGAGAAGGAGGTGAGAGTTCTACATCTTGATTAGCAGACAGCTGAAGAAGACAGTATCAGTGCATGTAGTTTGAGCACAGGAGAGCTCAAAGCCTACCCGCACAGTGACACACTTCTTCCCACAAGGCCGCACTTCCTAATAATGCCACTGCCTATAGCCAAGCATTCAATCACATGAGTCTATGGGGGACATACCTATTCAAAACACCATACACGGTCTCAGGATTTAGCTCTGACTTGCCTAGAACTCAGCATGTAGATCAGGTTAACCTGCAACCCAGAGCTCTGCCTGACTCTGCCTCCCAAGACTCAGAGTTAAAGTGCGTGCCACCAGTCAGTTTGCCTGGTTGTTGTTGTTGGTGGTTTATTTTTATTTTTTTTAATTTTGTTTAGACAGGGTCTTATATAGTTCAGGCTTGAGGTCTTGAATTCTTAATCATCTGGCATTCAGAGCCCAAGTGTTAGAATTACAGTCATGGAGTTATGCCACCAAGACCATTTTTGTTGCTTTTGTTTTTTGAGACAGTGTCTTGCTATGTACTTCATGATCCTCCTGCCTCGGTTCCCTAAATGCTGGGACCAAAAGTGAATGAATGAATGAATTAATGAATGAGTGAATGAACAAAAAGCAGCCAGAGAAAAATGATGCGCTGCATACAAAGGACACTTTCGGTGACAATGTTTTCTTCTAGAGCAGGAACATCATCTTTACGATGCTATAGAAAGAGCTAGTGATGTAAAAGGCACCTGTAATCTAAACCCTTGGGAGGCTGTGGCAGCCTTGAGTTTGAGGCTAGCCTGGGTCAACACTGAGACCCTATCTGAAAAAGAAAAAGAAAAAAATCTTCCAGGACTGAAATGAACTAGGACAATGGTGTCACCAGCAGACCTGCACCATGAGACAGAAGCGCTGACGAGCTGTCCTCAGGGAGGAAGGGCAGTGAGATGGGCCCAGGGGCAGAGAGAAGCCGTGGGCTTGTAGGTAAAATCAGATCCCTCGGTTCTGGAGTTCCAGGCGGTCATGGGCCACCTGGTGTGGGTGCCGGGACGCAAACAGGATCCTCTGACAGCAGCAAGCAATCTCAACTGTCTCTCCAGCCCCAACCTTTTCTTCTTAGTGTCTTTAAAATGCATGTAACTCCATAGAGCAAAGCAATGTCATTATGTTGTATGGTTTATGATTAAGTGGACATAACCTTTGAAGACAGAGAGTGAAGGAAGTATACTGTAATTCCTGCTCAGGGCTTCTCCAACAAGCCATGTCTTGCCATGTGTAGTTGGGGAAGCCTTAGGGGTCCTTCAGAACCTTTCTCTGGGCCAAAATGACTTCCACAAAAACCTCAAGAGGTTATCTGCTTCCCTCTCTTGTTCTCCTAAGCGTGCCGTGGAGTATATCCAAGGCCACGGGGTGTGAGCTGACTTACCCCTGATAACCAAAAGAATGCATGCCGCATATTGTTTTGGATTTTAAAATCTTCCATTGGAATTTCTAGCCCAGTAGCTGTGAATACACAGGACTTCCATAAGCAAAAAGCTCTTTGGGGTCCTCAATAATCTTTAAGGTGTAAAGTCTTTGATCAGTCACCTAATACCAGCAGGGGACTGGGGAGGGGGTTGGGGAGGGAAAGACAAAGTTAAAAGGATGATGCACAGGTCAAAGAGGACTTCTGAACCGCAAACCTTGACAGAGGGAACATACCATGAAGCTTCTTGCTCTGTGAGTAATGCCTGGCACGAATGACCTTGAGGTGGGAAGGTTCTGTTTACAGGAAGGGCAGAGCAGGTACGGAGGCAGGGGTGACTTGTTCTGTAGTGCCGACCAGAGAGATGATAGGGAATTGAGGACTCAATGGTTTTTATCTTTGAACCCTTTACTCTGTCCAGCCTCTCCTGTCCTCAGGAAAGTGCCTTCCATGTCCAGGGTGGGCCTTCCCCCTTCATTCCACCAGAGTCATGTCTCCATGAGAGGCACCTAAGAGACAAGGCTATGGGCACGTCTGTAAGGGATTATCTCGGTCCAGTGTCTAAGAATGCCTGCGAGGGGCAGCCATCTTTAACCCTAGACAAGGTCCTTACTAGCACCTGAGATTAGATTAGACCCTGACCGGGGACCTCAGGCCCGTGGAGGAACTAGGAAAAGTGAATTTCTGTTAAGTCTGATACTTGGTTACAACAGCTCAATCCGGTGAATGCATGGTTAACCTGCAGGGCTGTTTTCCTTTGAGCTGTTCAGCATGCTCGATGGATTTTTAATGTCTGCTGTCTCTCCAGCTTTGTAAATTACACACAACATAAAGTCTGAGTTCTTTTGGGTGAAGGAAACTCCTGTGAGGGATTTTCCTGATCACATTAATCAATGTGGGAAGACCCATCTTTCAGATTTATTTATTTATTTATTTCTTTATAGACGCAGGGTCTCACTGTTAATCCCCAAATCTCCTAGAACTCACTGTGTAGACCAGGTTGTCCTTGAACTCACAGCCATCCACCTGCCTCAGCATTTGAGTGCTGGGATTAAAGACTCGTGTTGCTCATCTTGACTGGGGCAGGACCGTTCCCTGGGCTAGGGTTCAGGGCTGTATAAAAGGAGACAAGCTTGTGATGAGCACAGTTCTCTGTCATTCTGCTTCCTGACTGTAGATGTGATGTGAGCCCTGCCCCTGCTGCCTCAACCTCCCTGCTTTGACGGACGGCACCCTTGAACTGTGAGCCAGGATGACTCTCTAGGTTGCTTCTGTTGGGAGGATTGTCACAGCAGCAGGAAGACCATGGAGACATTCTCTCATGTGATTCTAAATCTAGTAAGGTTCACAAGGAAGATGAGTTGTCACACCCACTGGACCACCCTGACTTTCTGGGGACCGGCAGGTCTCCAAGCACAAGATGCTCTTGACCTGCGCTCACACAGATTCTTGGCAAAGAGGAATCGAGCCAGGCGTGGGATTGCGGGTGGTGGGGTCATGCCTGTGAAGCATAAAATCGTAAATGCATTATGTTCACAAATGTAGTGAACACTCATGGGACAAACTAGGGTTTACGCACCAAGGAAGCTTTTAAAGTGAAATTTCTGTAATGCTGACTTACTCAGTAATGTAAGTTTAAAGCTATGTTTAAGGATATATATGTAAATATTTAAAGTTATAACTGTAAACAAGGGGGGGGATAAACATCTGTGACCTCAGAACATGGGGGGGCCATGGCAGTAGGTCTGTGGGTTTGAGGCTAGCCTGGGTTACACAGAATCCACGTGGCACGTGTCTGTAACCACCGTGTTTCTACTGTGAGAGGACAGGTAGAACTCAGGGGCAGGCTATCCCGGAGCACACACATAGCAGCAAAAGCAACAAGGGGACCCTGCTTCGACAAGGTGGAAGGTGAGGACCTACTGTGGGTCCATGCCCATGCTGTGGCATATGTGCACCCCACCCCCAAATATATGAATATATTTGAAATCCCACAGTAGAAAAACAGAAAGACGTACATCATTGTGACCAGATAATGGTCCCGTCTAAGCGAGATGAGGAGGAAGAAGTCAGGAATTTCTTTTTCCCTTATTTGGTAGCCCAGGCTAGCCTCAAATTCATGGCAATCCTCTTGCCTCAGCACTCAGGTGCTGAGACCACTAATGAGGGACTTAAAAATCTAAGAAATTATTTTATATGCATGAATGTTTTGTCTATACCTGTGTCTGTGCGCCATGTGCATTTTGTGCCTGAAACCTAGGCAAGTCAAAGAGGGTGTCGGAGACCATGGAGCTGGAGTTATGGACTGTGGCGTAGGTGTTGGGAATCAAACCCCGCCTTCTGCAAAGGTAGCACGTACTCTTAACCGCTGAGCCATACCTCTGGTCATGAGGAACTTTCCCACCTTAGATATAACTGTGTGAGTCAGGACGGTGGGCTGCAGAGACCAGGGATATGTCTGAAAGCAAACTGATACTCCCCCCTCTCCCCCAAGCTTCCTCTCACCCTGTAAGTTCGTATCTGGGACCATTGGCTTTTGTTTCTCATTAACTAAAAAGTGCAAAGGGCAAGGGCAGGGAGAGAGAGGGGGATGGAGAGAAAGCAGAGAGGATGCGTGGGTGGAAGTACAGGAAGGGCAGAAACACACTTAGTTTCAGCTTTGATTTTACTTTGAAAAATCAGGTTGGTGCTGCCACCTGCTGTTTTGTGAGGGGATGGCCTCAGGAGAAAGGCCTGGGGTTCCAGGTAGCTTTCACTGGGAGAGAAGTTACTAGCTCTGCCCAGTGCGAAGGGCTAAAGGAGGGACCTGGGACAGTATCCACTCCATCCTTACTTTTTTTTGTTGTTGAAACATTTGTGTGTGCGTGTGCGTGGCACGCGCGCCATGCCACACATGCGTGTGGAAGTCGAAGACAACTTGAGGCAGTAGCTTCTTTCCTTCTACCATGTGGGTCCTGACATCACACGCAAGCCATCAGCCTTGGCGGTGAAAGCCGAAAGCCGAGCCGTCTCACCAGCTCAGTCTGGCTTTACTTTCCAAGCCTTGCTCTGGGGCCAGGACTAGGGTTGAAGGGAGATCCAGGATAGCATCAGGGGCTGAGGCGGGCCGTGTCAGTCGGGCTGTGAGCCTGGGCATCTGCTCTGAAAGGGCATGAGGTATGTGGGTGGGCAAGCCAGGGCTTGGGAGACAGGGTGGCTCTGACGATGACTTGTTCCGAATGCTTTCTCCATCACTGACTCAAGTCATGGACACGCAGAGTTCCGTCCAAATCAACGCCTCAAAATCCAGCCATGAATCCTACCGCTCCAGCCCACGCTCCCTACTGCCGTCATCCACCTACAAGCTAATCACTCCCTTCCCTTCTGAAACCCTTTCAGCTGTCCGAGCCCTCTGAGCGGTTTGTCTGTCTGTCCTGGCAGACAGACAGCCCCCAGTAACTGTGTTCTTCTCATTTTCTTTCTTTAGCCTCTTTCTGCTCTGTTTGGCTGCGTTCATGTGTTATACTCTCACTACTAATCTTATGCTATCCCAATTTCTCACGCTTGTCCGACCCCTCACCCGCATTGCCATGTCGTTCAGTCACATGAGATCAAAAACCAGCCAGTGGCTCCAGGCCACATTCAACAGGCGCAGACCAAGGCACCACTACCCAGAAGCTTTGGGACTGTCTCCAATGTGTGTAATATCTCCGTGCTACTGAGGTCCTCCTCCGCAGAACCCAGAGCAATGAAGCTCGCACTTCAGAGCTGTTGTGAAGATTAAATGAGTTAATAACCTAAATTATTTAGGAGGATGCCTGGTCCTTGGTGAACAATAAACTTCATTACGAGTTTATGGAGATAAGAGAGAAAAAATGGTTAGTTCAGTGATTCCCAACCAGAGCAGTACTGCGCCCTAGGGAAAATTGACAGTCTCTAAAGAGTTTAAAAAAAAAAAAGTAAAAATTAAATAAATAAATAGGACACTACCGCCATCTAGTGGTAGAGGCCAGCGATGCGCTCTACATTTGCGTCTTTGGTAATAGTTCAGATTGGGGGGGGGCAACTGAGTTATCAGTTCCTTTTCATTTTATATATGACCTTAGTAAATGACTGAAACTTGCTCCCTAGTTTCCTTAACTGTAAAATGGAGACAAAGAAAGGCAATTCTTTACACACACACACTCCATCTTCCTGACATATTTGGGATGGCCCAAGCTCATGCAGCAGAGAATGATTGAGACTTCTGGTTGCCCTCCGTCTACCTCTCAGATGTGCACTAGACCTAGCTGTGACAGGGCTCTTTCTTATTTTTATGTGTGTGTGGTGGCAGAGGTGGTAGGATCTCATGGAGCTAAAGTTACAGGCAGTTGTAAATAATCAGACATGGGTGCTGGGAATTGAACTCAGGTCCTCTGGTAGAGAACAGGAGCAGTGGGAGCTCTTAACCACTGAGCCACCCATCTAACCCCTGAGACATGGTTCTTAAGGAGTTAAACACCTAACAAATAGTGTTCACGGCCAGCCACCGTTATTATTACTTCTCTCCTTATGTTTACTCCTCTGGGAGGCGTGCTTCAGGGTGACTTTACTTTGCCTGTGTTTATGACTCTCGAGTGTATCTGAATGTATGATATCCACCTGTCCACTTGTCTGTCTTTCCCACAGGACTGGGAGATCCTTGAGGGAAGGACTTTGTCCTGTAAGTTTTGGCATCCTCAGGACTGAGTGCAGGGCCTGGCATGCCAGTTCTGACTAGTCTTTGGGCGGGTGTGGCCCAGAGCAGGGAAGTAGCACTAACCTTGTTGTTGAGGAAGAGAAGGTGGTGGGTGAGCAGGCCCAGGATCTGAGGGTGGGAGTGGAGGCCAGTAACGCAGATGCAGTCATGCTCCCATCTGTGATGCTATAGTGTGAGCTCCAACTAGCAAGTCACGCCTGCCCATTGCTGGGCACCATTATAGTTAGGGTGTAAATGTTCCCCACTGGTTCATGTGTTTGAAAACATGGTCCCCCCACGATGATACACTTTGGGGGAGGCTGGGAAACCTCTGGGATGCGTGATGTAGATTCGCTAGCAGAAGTGGGGCAGGTGAGGCTGGAGGCTTGAAGATTGTATCTGCTTTGCAATCCCCCAAGATGCAAACAAGTCATGCCACAAGCTCCCACTGACAGACTATGCCATCCTAGTTTCCATACCTTCCTTACCATTAACGCCCCTGAACCACGAACCAAAATAAATTCTAACTCCTCAGGTATTAGGTCCTACTGATCGGATACCACCGATCACCCTCCCTTGATGGGAACCTTATCTTCTGTTGGAAGGAGCAGCCCTGTGAGTGGATGAGTAGCTGGTCCTCACTGAGGGTCTATCATTTGGTAACAGGGTCCTGAAAGATGGCAGATATTGATGTGGTGGGTGCTATGCACCTGCTGGTCGACAGCACAAGGTCCCTGTTGCCAGGCTGGACACTGCTCATGGTACTGAGGCGAGTGCTATAAAGTCAAGCATTTGTGACATCTCCCTCCCTCCCAGCATTAAATTTGCCATCACAAGCCTTTGTTAGGCCTTTACAGGTTCTTATTCAGCTGCTCCACCCTTTGTGGAATTTCTGACGTGCTGCCATCTGAGGTGGCCTCCTTGTCTGGGCATCACCCTCTCTGATTACCCTGACTCCTGCTGATGCCAGAGCAGGGACACACAGGCATGAGAGGGCTGGGGAGTCATCTGAAATGCTGGACTCTCCTTTTACCATTACCTGGGGAGATGGGACCTAGGACCTCTAACGTCACTGAAGCAGACAGAGCTTGCAGGAGGGAAGGAGAATGCTACTTTTCTCAAAGGGAAAGGGTAAAGTCTCCTTGGGCTTGTAGACAGGCTGGTGTCTGGGGTTCCAGGGAGGGAGAGGGCTGTAGCCTTTTGTGGTTTCCATGTTTCTATCATCCCTGCCCCATTCTTTTGCCGGTTTGGTAAATATTGAGGTTGGGAATGAGCCACGTGTGATGGAACTCAAATATTAGTTATCTGTTACATAACGAATTGTCCCTTCCCTTAGTTTGAGATGAGCGTCATGTATCATTTTACAGTTGCTGGAGTCAGGAATCAGGAGCAGTTAGAAGGGTGGTCTAGCCTCAAGGTCCCTAATAGACTTCAACTGCTCAGGGACTGAGGCTCTTGAAAACCTGACTGGGCAGGAGGCCTGTTTCCAAGATATGGTCTCTGATCCTTGCCACACGGCCCTCTCCATAGGACACTTGGGAGTCAGAGTTGTGCAAGACAGGAAAAAAAGCAAAGTCAGAGTCCAGAGTTCCTTTTCAACCAAGTTTGTTACTCTTATCACCATGGAGATAAAATGCACGGCAGAAAAACAACTTAGCAGAGGAAAACTTTCCTTTGGCCTTAGTTTCAGAGGGATTCAGACGGCCACGGTGGGAAAGGGCAGAGGTGTGGTTTGGCCTGTGGTGGTCGAAGCGGGAGGCTGTGTCTGCTCACACTGCAGCCATTGTGGGGTGGGCACAGAAAACAGGCCCGAGGACAGCAGCGGGCATAACCTTCAAAAGCTTCCGCCAGCCACACACCACCTCCTAAAGACCCTATTTATAGCAGTGGTTCTCAACCTTCCTAACGCTGTGACCCTTTAACACAGTTCCTTGTGCTGTGGTGACCCCCCAACCACAAAATTATTTTCGTTGCTACTGCATAACTGTAGTTTTGCTACTGTTATGAAACGTAATGTAAATGTGTTTTCGGTTGGTCTCAGGCAACCCCTGGGAAAGGGTCAATTCAACTCCCAAAGGGGACCCACAGATTGAGAACCAAGGCACTACAGCCTTCAAAACGGGCCACACACTGGGGAGAAGGCTCTGGAAAACTAGAGCTGGTGGGGAACCTTCCGGAGTAACGTAGCCTTGGCTGTGACACCACTTTTCTATTTTCTGTCACTCAGGCCACTCCCCAGCTGATGCACTGTGAGAGGAGATGGCCTGTGAAGGGACCTTCAAAGGCGACATTTCAGGAATCATTTCTAGAGTCTGAAGGCGCTCGCTCTCCGCCTCCCACTCCATAGTTACAGGATTGGACAGATCAACAGGACCCTCAGATCAAACACAGGAGGAGGTGTGGCTTAGAGAAGGGTTAAAAGACCCAAGGAGCTGCTGAAGAGGCTCGAGGCAGAGCAGCCTAGAGAAAGCTCAGGCAGGGCCCTTCTAGCCCACTGGAGGCCAACCAGTATGTCCGGAGAGTCTTCCACGAAGATTGTTTAAAGGAACCTAAACCATCCACATGCTAACAGCTGTGTGTGGACCTTCATCTTTCAGCGAAGATCTTCAGTAAAGGCCCCTTAACGCACTGCCTATGTGGGTGACTTGTCAACCGGAGGGGCTTCTATTATACCCTGCCCCATCCCTTCCCCCTAAGGAGTCCCCGGGTGAGGCTGTGTCTGTGCCTCAGCCACTGGGCTTCCGCTCCCCACCCCTCTTGTTGTGACTTTGGTAAATTCATCTGCAGACAGTGCACCCTGTCCCACTGTGCTCCTCTAAAGTACAGTGGGTACCATGGAAGGAGCGGGGAGCAACCTCACCGACAGGGGGCGCTGCCACCTAGCTGTCCCTTCTCATGTGTTCTCGTCGCAACGGAGACCCAGAGGATACGTTTTTTATTACACTGAAGATGACGATGGTTTCCTTGCAGCTGTGTCGAGGGGATGGGACAAGCACTTTCCTGAAATAACTAGGAAAAGAGAGGAACCCGACTGGGGCGGGGGTAGAAGGCAGGGGAGCAGATCAGCTGTGAGCAGAACAGAAGAGGGCGGAGCTCAGAGGCGAAGGGACTTGCCCGGGACCATCGGAGGGATCTCAACAGTGACTTGTCCAGGGATGCTTTTAGCTCTGCCGTGGGCCACTTGCTCAGGCCGGTGAAGAAGCCGTAAGTTATTGTTATGAACACAAAGGAAGCAGGGGTGGGGGGGTTGGCTATCAGTGAGGCTTTGGGACACTTTAACAATGAGCCATGTCCACACATGCCACAAACAGAAGTGTCATGTCCTAGCAAAGCTCCAGAGGCTGGTACAGTGGGGGAACAAACGGACACACAGACAAATGGGGCCAGGTGAACCGGGCTCTCAGACAGACAAGCCACAATGTCAGGTTAGCTCAGTGTGTTATTTTACACAGTTGAATAGGGAGGTGAGGTTGTTGCAGACAGATGAACCAAACGCACAGGGGTTAAGGTATACAGCCTAATCAACGACGTAGGTTTAGCTGATTCCCACAGGAGCGGGCTCTGTAGAGAGCAGTTCTCAACCTGTGGGTCGCCGCCCCTTTGCGGGTTAAGTGACCCTTTTACAGGGGCGGCATGTCATATATCTACACATTAGATATTTATATTACAATTCATAACAGTAGCAAAATTACAGTTATAAAGTAGCAACAAAAATAATTTTATGGTTGAGGACCTGTATTAAAGGGTTGCAGCGTTAAGAAGGTTGAGAACCTCTGCTATAATAGGCACTCCAAATTCAGGCCAAAATCACCTGGGAGGTGTAGCATGTAATATTAGAAAACAATCCGGCTCAGAGGTTAAGAGCATTGGCTGCTCTTCCAGATTCCAGAGGTCCTGAGTTCAATTCCCAGCAACCACATGGTGGCTCACAACCATCTGTAATGGGATCTGATTCTGGTGTGTCTGAAGTGTACTCATCACATATATAACGTAAGTCTTAAAAAAAAAACCAAAACCAAAACAACCCACGCTATCACCAGCTAGTGGTCTCTGTCTGTTCCCAGCCTGTTACCGAGACCGCATGTTTCCCTTTTGCCAACGGTTGTCCCACCAAGGCTGGCTCTGCCTCTCTAGAGCTCCGAAATCTCCACTCTGTGGCTGGCTGCTGCCAAGCCCTCTCAGCACTCCCAAAACTCCACGGCTAGCTGGGGCACACTCTCACAGAGAACCCACGCTCTGCCGTGGTTATCTTTCCCTGGAGCTCAGTTGAATCGTCATGAGCAGGAAGACCCCAGGCAATCTTAATTCAGAAATCAACAGGTAACCGCAGGGCGCAGAACCTAGCATCCTAAATTTATCAACTATTCTATGTTAGAAATCTCCCGGGGGTTATTCACCAGGATCGGCCACCCGAACTAACAGTCTCCGGCCGACATCGTGTCTACCTTGCTCCCGCAGTCCAAAAGGAAGTTCCTCTCCGCCTGCCTTCCCTCTTCCTTTCTCGGACCAGGAAGTCCCGCCTCCTTCTCGCCCAGTGATGGGCTTCTTGTATTATTATAGTCAATTAAGGGAGAATCCCGATACAGGGAGGAGAAAGCTATGGCTGACCTTTTCTGCACACACTGTCTATATTTGCGCTAGGACGGGGAAGGAAGACTTTACCATTTCCCATGGGTCCAAGGCATTGGAGCCCTTGATATGGCCCCGTCCTCGTCAACCACATACATTCACTCGGGTTTGCACACAGCCAGGCCTTTCTCCACGCTCCACACAGAAGACAGGTGTGACAGAACAAATCTAGTGGTCTGTGTGGATTTTTCCATGTTCATTTGTGTGGACCCTCTACTTGAAATTACAGGAAGGCAACCAAAGCCTAAAGACCATGAAGGTGCTAAGTCACGCTCGAGCAGAAGGAGAGCTGGGAGCTGGTTAGCACGGGAAGATGATCCCGAGGGAGTCTGTAGATCTGGAGGGAACCCTCGGTGAAGAGGAAAACATGAGAACGCAGGGCAAGGGATGGTACCGGCTCTGAACCTCAGGGAGCCGGGAGGATAGCGGGGCGGTGGCTGAGTTTACGCCTGGTGTTGGCAGAAGCCCAAGACCTACTTGTGGTCTTGGCTGTAGGTGCGAATAGGTTCCAGGTGTATTGTACAGTATGGTCTGATGGCGATGAGTCTGGACAGAGTAGGACCATCCCTCTGCCTGCCTTTAAGGGTCCTCTTAGTTGTCAGGAAGACAAGAGTGGGTGGCAAATACTCAGAAGTATGCATGCCCCACTCCATGCTGGCATAGTGTCTTTCTTGGGCATGAGGGGGGCAGACTATATTGGGGATTATGGTCTTGGGGTTCAGGCTGGGGAGCTACAATTCTCCTTGATCCAGATCGTCCTAGATATGTTTCCTGACTGAACAGCCCAGGCAGGGGGCTCTGCTGACGAACTCTACTTCTCCGGAGATCAGTCATTTATAGTCTGGCATCATTACCTCCTTAGTGATGTCTCATCGGCACTGGCCTTTGATGCTTTGTCCGCATCTGCACGTTACAACGCACTGCTTCCATTTAGGAGAGCTCTACTTATTACAAATTCAAACAGTAATAGCCAGTGTTTTTCTGTGCACATTCTGTTCCCGGTACACTGCTGTGTGATGGTACGTGGAAAGTTCATAGAATTCTAGGAGAAGGAGGTATTCTTGGTATTTCCCTCTGATGACTCGCACACACAATTATCTGCCGAAGGCTCCCTTGTTCTGACTGTAGAATCGGTATGGAAAGTTAGCGCATTTTGCCCCCTTGGGATCTAGGTAGTTCCTGGTGGGGAGACAGTATTCGTTGAGGAGCTCAGATGCCCACATAGCTGGTCTTAGCCAGACCTGGTGGCTAAGACTCAAGGGTGGGGAAGGCAGGGGGCCGCCTGTTTTGGTTCTTGGTCTCAGGGTCTGGGGAGCAGAGGCCTAGCTTGTCAATGTAGCCATTCCATACATTATGGAAATAAACATTCAGAATTCCTGGTCATATTCCTAGGATCTAAGTCTTTAGTGGCCAAAGCAAATGAAGGACACAGTCTTGTGAGGCTGTTAATGTGGGCTTGGGAAAGGGAAGTGTGTGTATGTGTGGGCTGTGGTACAGCCGAGGTGTTGTCTAAAATTGAACTGTGCAGCAGTTGCAGAGTAGCGCCGTCTGCTGGCCACAATGGGAACAGCACTCTATCTTCTTAAGGTTTGGGTGGCTTGAGGCTCCTAACTTCTTGGGAGTTGCTTCTGGAGCTGCTCATGTCCAGTGTTTGTGTTGCTTTGGGTGATCTAGAGGATTCTCAGTCATGCTGGCGTAGAGGTGGGGACTTGTGGCGTGGGGGGTGTGGACCCCTGAGTCATAGTGAGTTCTGAAGGACCAAGTTCAACACTTTAGCTGATCTGACTGACACCCACTCTAGATCTTCCAGCTCCTTGGGTAATGGCTGGCCACACAGGGAACATCTTCCTGTGCTGGGAGGAGAGGCGTGGCAGGATCCAGCAGGCCATGGAGGTTTTTCTGAGAAGAGGATTCTCCTCTTCCCACTGTGAGGAGGGCGTTTAGAAAGGCTGGGCGGATGATAAAGTATCCAGTCCAGCTCTGAGTTCTTTTCCAGACTCACTCTGGGATCAACAGAAGCTCAAGTCTGGTTCTTGGGCAGAGCCTAGTTACTGTCTTTTATGGACGAGGGCCCTGGCTATTGCAGGAAGAGAAAGCGGGGGCGATCACTTGGGAACAACAAGGACTGTCTACCCGCTCCCTTTTCAAAGACCGGATCTCACTAGGATAGCCCTGACTGAGCCTCAGACATGTCTTCCTCCTCCCTCAGGCCCCACAAAGGTTGACATTTTGAATATTGTCACCCAGCGCTCTGCTCTGAGCCATGGACAACCCCCATCTTCATAAGATCAGTTGTGTCTGCTCGAACCAGATTGCCATGGCTGGGCTTGTTGACTATGGACATTCCCTCATAGAAGGAGGGGTGGGACCCTCACCTGAGTATCCGAACACTCCTTCCAAGCAGCTGTGTGCAATTTTACCCCAATTGCACATGGCCGTTTAGGTCTTAGGGCGTGGCTACGGTATCCAGGCGGGGAGGGATATATGCAGCTCTGAGAACGCCATCATTCATGTTGGGTGTAGACTTTCCAGTGTGGGTGGGATCATCCATACTCCACAAGCAAGGCCAGTAAACGCATCAGTTCCCTCAGGGACTTTGGTGGAAAATACTTTGGTTTGTTGTTCTGACTTTAGAAGGAACAGGGTGGAAGCTACCTGTTCTTTCCCTACCTTCAGGGAGAAAATTCCTGTAACTGATGTGTACCGCCATGCCTGGCTTCCAAGGACTTTCTGACACCCACTCCTTGACCCTTTCCACCTCACTTTGTGTTATGCCTACATTGAACTTCTGTCTGACACTTGATCCACAGACTCCACAGACTTTTTTTTTTTTCCGAGACAGAGTTTCTCTGTAGCCCTGGCTGTCCTGGAACTCACTCTGTAGACCAGGCTGGCCTCGAACTCAGAAATCCGCCTGCCTCTGCCTCCCAAGTGCTGGGATTAAAGACGTGTGCCACCACTGCCCGGCTCGATCCACAGACTTTTATTCTGAAGGAACTAAGTTCTCTAGAGGGAAGACGCTGAGGCTGGAGCTGGTCCTGAACCAGTTTTGCCCTTCGGCAGCTTTCCAGGACAGTGACCCTCGAACTCTAAGCTTCATTGTATCCAGCTGTTCCTCTTGTCCTGTGTTCCCAGCCTTGCTGGCTTGTAAGCAGAGGGTCTCTACGTTGTCCCTGCTGGTCCTTTCCGTACCCAAATGTAACTTATTCTTCCTTCCCTTGGTCCTGTCTGCTATCTTCTCCCTCGCTCCCAAGTCCTTTAGCTGTCCATGGTTTTCAATGTAGCCATGGAGGGCTGGCCATTATTTGGAAGCTTATAGCTTCCTCCAGGGCTGTACGAGTCCTGCTCAGACTAATCCTTTGCTCTAGCTCTAGAGTATGGGAAAGACATGTCCTCAACTGTGGTCCTCTGTGGGCATAGCCTTGGATCTCATTCTGGTAAACGAATTTTCTGAACAATGAAAACAAATGAGACTCCCCCAAGGAGATTGCTCAGTGGATAAGCCTGATGACCAGGTTGGATCCCTCTGAGACTCACATGGGATCATGGGAAAGAACCGATTCTGCAAGTTGTCCTCTGACCTCATGGGCTGAATTGAGGTCTGGACTGAGGGGCTCTTGGCTCGTCTTTGGCTATCGGACCTTTTTGAAGACCTGCTTGTACACTGAACCCTCATAGTCAGTTCCCGGGGATAGATGATGAGAATAAAGACAGAGAAGGGTTCTAGCCAGTGGGAGCTCACCCCCTTTTCAAAGCCCCTTGACTTGTGTGTAAGGATTGTATCATTGTTGCAAATCCTCATCTTCTCCTGGAATAATGAAGGTTTCTGGGTCAGGGACATGGAATGGCTGTTTCTAGCTCTCCAGTTGTGATTTATGGACGGTCATCTCAAGTGCAGCCAGGATCTCCCCCTTCCTTCCTCTCTCTACTTCTTCCTCTCTTCACTTGTTCTAAGTGCTTTTGGTTTTCTTCCTTAGCCACCTTCTTGGGTGGGCTAGGGTGGGGGTGGAGAAGAGAACTTCCTCAGCGTGGGCAGGGGGATGCACCCTCAGTGGCAGGATCCTTCCCAGACATGCATGTCTGGGTCTCTTTCCCAGCTCGAACCCCTAACCAGTGTCCCCAGCCCCAGCTGAGGACAGCTCCTTTCTGCAAACACACCAGTTACTCCTCCTCCCAGGTTACTACAGTCTATGGGGGAAGGCAGAATGAAAGAGAAATCAGAGGAAGGACATCCCAAATGATGCCCAGCCCACTCTGTCTTCTGCAGTACCCATTTCTCTGAGAGATGCTCAGATGAAGGACTCCCTTCCCCTATTCCTAAAGGCCGGAAGTTGGGGGGCTGAGTTATCTCCAGTGACAGATGTGGAGGGCAGAGGAGGAGGAAGATACTGGGAGCCAGGTGATGACATAATAGCATCCTCCAGACACCGCTGGCTGTTTCGGAGAGGTTGGTTGGACTTTCCTTTCCTTCTGAGCTTCAATGCCAGTCGACAGGCCCTTGGAAAGGACAGAGCAAGCCCCTTACCTCCCAGCTTGGATTCCAGTAGACCTTGATGGATGTCTCCAGAGGGCAGGCTTGCTCAGTCTTGGACTGGTGGGCGATCAGTGTTTAGGCATTTGACATCTGGCAAGATATTGGGAATGGAAGTACGGGGAGGAACCAGGTGAAGGAAGTTAAAAGTTAGAGAGAGAAGAAGTTGGGAACTTACCTCCTTTCCTCTCCTTTCTTCCCTTCTCTCCCCCCCCTTTCTTTGTAAGAGTTTGAACTTAGGACATTGTGCAATTGCTCTACCACTGAGCTGTACCCCCATTTCCTTCCCTTCTTTAAAATGTGAGTGTGTTCACGTCTGCGCAGGCGTGTGTGTGTGTGTGTGGTTGCGTGAGTGTGTTCACGTCTGCGCAGGCGTGTGTGTGTGTGTGTGTGTGTGTGTGGTTGCGTGAGTGTGTTCACATCTGTGCAGGCATGTGTGTGTGGTTGCGTGAGTGTGTTCATGTCTGTGCAGGAGTGTGTATGCTTGCTGTCCACCTCCTTTGAGACAGCGTCTGTCACTGGCCTAGAGCTCACCACTTCTAACAAACAGGCTGGTTGGCTAATGATCCTTTAGGATCCTCTTGTCTCACCTTCCCTGGAGCTGGAATTGCAAGCACACACCTCCATCTGGGCATTTTTATGTGGGTTCTGGGAATCAAACTCAGGACCTGCACCAGCAAAGTAAGTGCTTTACTGACTGAGACATTTTTCTGAGCCTTGCAGCTCTCTTGCTATTGTGAAACTGCCTAAGTTGCTCAGACTGACCCTGAACTCTGTAGTCTAATCGGGCTTTGAACTTGCAATCTTCCTGTCTTGGCCTATAGATATTACAGGCTTGTGTCACTAGGCATGGCTCATAATTGAGAATTTCAAGGAAGGAAAGAAGGGTGGCAGAAGCCAGAATGAATGTTGATGTCCCTGAGGGGCTGTAGAGAGACAGTGAGTAGCTGGTGTGCCCTCTTAAGTGGCTTTTGTCTGGAGTGTAATGAACTGTCGCTGAGTGATTTAAGCTAGGGGATGACATGGTCATTTTTACTTTTTTGATGGACCTTGTGGCTACAGGTAAAGGTTGTGCAGCCTGGGTTAGAGGAGGATTAAGACTGGGAACCAATTTGGGGCATGTGAGAAACAAAGACCTTAGGAAGACACCGCAGACACTTAGCAGAGAGCCATAAAATAGAAATAAATCATAAATGCCAGCCACTTGTGCAGAACATTCTAGAAGACCTACTGGAAGGCCAAAGAGAAACACGAACATCTAATTTTAGGAATATAATTTTGTTTAATATAAACTATTCAAAATATTGTCGTTTCAACATGCAATCAATAAGAAAATCAGACATGTTTTTGATGCTATTTTACAATGCAGTATGTATTTTAAACTTAGCACATTTCCATTTGGACTAATTACATGCCAAATAGCTACTATTTTGGCTAGTGCAGAAAGTTATTCTGGATGTGCTGTGTGTGTGTGTGTGTGTGTGTGTGTGTGTGTGTACGGGGGCCATGAGCAAAAAAAACAGGGACATCAATCAATATGGCATAAGGTCTGGCTGGTGATTGCCACCCACAGACACAGTAAATACAAAAGTGTCAGTGCTCTGAAATAATGAATTCAAGTCTGACCTTGAGCACACAAATAGAAATGTCTTCTAGACAGTTGAGGACATCACTCTGGGGCTCAGGCAGTGCCTGTGGCTGGAGAACAATGTCAAGGGCAGTTTACAGGTGGCACCAGAAAGCGCAGGAGCAGTTGACTCAGCTCAGTGTACAGGCAAGAGAAAGAAAGCCGGGAACAAAATCCCGCGTGGGCCCTGGTGTTAGGGTTGATTAGTAGGGGAGTCTGCCTGCAAAGGAGACTGAACAGGACCATGTAAGAAGTGGGAAAAGTGTGGAGAAATGTGACCAAGGAGACCAAGTGAGAGAGACTCAGACAGACCCAGTGCCACAGGCCTCAGGAGGAGCAGATGTTGGTTCATTGGCCTGTACTGTTTGTTCCTGTGACTGGTGATGCAAAGGGGCAAGGAAGAGACTGGGGAGGTGGCTCGGCAGTTACGTACACGTTCTGCTCTTCCAGAGGACGTGCGTCCATTCCCCAGCACCTGAGTGGTGGCTCATAACTGTAACTCCAATTCCAGGGGACCCTGTGGGGCATAGATCCATGCAGGCAAAATATTCATCCACATAAAAATATTTAAAAGAAGATAAACTAAATAAATTATTCTATTAAAGACATAGACTGGGTAAGGAAGAAGAAGGAAGGGGTTGGGGTAGCACAGGAGTTTGCTGGTCCCAGAGACTGTTATTTGGGGATCCCATGTCCTGCTTTGGTGGTCATTGTCCCTGGCTTGGACTGGAGGAGTCACTGTTGTGACTCTTCTACCCTGTGCCCTGTCAATGCAAGGGAAAGTATCTGACATTTTCATCTATCCATGAAACTTAGATCCTCCTCAAACCCCATTCCCACCTGAGGTTCCATGAAATAGTTCTGGGAGGTGCTAAGACTCTTGGTCTCTATGTGGCTCCGCTGGTGGCCGATCTCCTTGTCCCCACCCCTACCCTCTAGCAGCACTACCTTTCTCAGACTACTGATGTCTGTGGGCTGAGACTTGGTAAGGGCGCTCCTGGCCAGCCCGGTGCTTCTTACCTGCAATAGCTCTGTCAAGGCTGTGACTGAGAGGCAGGGAGATGGATGCTAAGTCATCAGGTAGGGTGTTGGGTGTCTGAACCTGCCAATGTTGTCTCACTCCAATATGGCTTCTCAGTGGGACCTAGAAGATGAGGAGAGTGGGAGGAAGGCTCTGGAAGGGTGAGGCTATTACTTAGGACATCTAGGTAGTGTTCCAAGTTCTTCTGGAACAGGTTAGGAGCCAGACATTGTTCCCAATATAGACAGGAATAGGCTGGGGAGTCAGGGGGGCTGTCTGGAAGAGGAGGCTCACAGACTCCGGGTCGTCCCCACACACAGTGTGGGAAGGTCCAGCTAACCAGGGCTTTAATAGGACTGTGCTCTTGCTGCAGTAAGAGGTGCCGCCCCGGCCCCGCCCCATCCCTCCCCAGGGATGAGCTCAGGTCTGCTGGTCTGTAGCCCTGGAGCGAAGGAGGGGCTGAGACTTAACAGTCATGCCTGGCTTCACCTTTTTTGTGTGGAATGACCTTGGAACTGTCAGTCATTCAAAACTTGGACTTTCAGTTGGAGTGTCAGTTTTGGCCTTCGAGCCACTTCTGGTAGGTCTGGGAGCCCCGAGGGGCGGGCTCCCACTGGAGGCTGCTGTAGCTGCTGTGGCCTTGTGGAGCTGTGAGCTCTGGCTTTATTCTTAGACTAAGGGGAAGGGGAGGGAGGGGGCATTCAGAGGTGTGAGGCAGGAGGTGGGGACAGCCAGGAGACAGGCGCCGCATTTAAGAAAAGCCTGGACCCTAGGCCTTCACAGCTCCCTCCCTCCCCATTGGCTGGATATGGTTCTCAAACGGGTGTTCTTAGTCTTCTGGGGCATGTATGGGGAGGCAGAGGAAAAGACGCTCAGTGAGGGAAGAGTTCAAGAGAAGGCAAGGGCGGGCTGAGAATTTTATACTCTTGGATTTGGGACCCAGGGTTCCCCCGCTCAGTTCCGAGTCCCGGATACCCTCAGCCCTCAACCCCTACCAAGGCCCATCGTAACGGCTTGGGGGATATTGAAATGATTGTATTACCTGTCTGCAGCTGCCTACTTGACTCCCAAACTGGCCAACGATGTGGAGCAGCTCCATCACAGTTTAAGGTGGGGAAATCAGGAACTGTAAGCAGTAAGAAAAAGAGAGCGTAATGGCCCAGATGCAGGGCTGCAGGCAGTCCATCCTCTTCCTCACCTAGGGCCCTTGCCATCGGGGTTTTATTTGTTTGTTTGTTTTTTTTCGGTTTTGGTCTGTTGTCTGTCTGCCTGTCTGTTTTTCTGGTCCTCCTCTGTCTCCCACAGGGCCCTGAGTTGGAACCGAAATGCTAGAATTTCATACTCAAGGTTTTGCCTCCAGGTTTCCAGAAAGCACGCAGCAAGGACTAGCTAATGGAATGGGCTGTGAAAAGAGGTTAATGCAGAATTGGGGGTGGGTGACGTGGGTACTGCCTCTCTTGGCCACCCTCTCAAGTCTCTTGACGTTTCTGTCTCACCCCACCTCCTGCCTTTCAGCTAGGTCTTCTGATGTCCTTCGTATCTTCTACCCCCTCCTAGGCTTTCCTGCTTCCTCTCTAGCCCCCGCAGTTCCTCTGCTCTCCCAAACTGCAGCCAGGGGAAAAAGCCCTAACACAGTCTCCCGCCCCTGTTCCCCAGTCGCATTGGTTTCCTAACCCCCCTTGCAGCACCTGGCGCCCCCAGTCTTCTAATTGGCTAACGGCCCCATCAATCCTTGCCTGGCTGTGCTGACGTCATCCTGCAGTAGCGGGGATGGGGTGGGAGTGAGAGCGAGCGAGCGAGAGTGAGGACGCTGAGCTGGGGACTGGAGAGAAGCTACTGCAAGTCCCCATCTCAGCCACCCAGCGGGTCTGCACACATCTGCTATATGGACTAGCGTGGTCAGCAGGCTCCTTTCTGATCTTGTCCCCCTGTCCTCCCCTCGTAGAGTCTCTGCATCTCTCCCCCAAGGTGGCATTAGCAGGCTTGAGGCTCCCAGGGGATAGGAACGCCTGGCCTGGCGTGCTTAACACCGCAGCACCATGACCCTCCTGCTGGTGTCCCTCTTGCTGGCCTCTTTGCTTCAGATCAGCTCTGGCAACAAAGGTGAGATAGATGGGGATGGGGGCTTCTGAACTGGAGTGTCGGGCTGAGCAATGTGGGGGTGCGGAGGGAAGGGGATATTGAAGCTCTCTGGCGTCTGAGACAGGTGTCCTTTCCTTTCTGACCACCCCCTTTCCATCCTTTCCTCAGACCCGTTCTCACTTCCAAGGGCCAGCTCCTCCTCTCCGGCCCATCTCTACATGTGCTTGCCTGGCGTCCTGCTTGTATTTGGTCTCTGTTCCCACCTGGGGTCTCTTTGCCCCCTCCCCCAACTCCCCCATGCTGGTAGATACCTCCCCGAGGGTGACATTCCCTCAGGTTCCGTTTCACTGGGTCGTGCACACTAAGGGTGTGTGGCAGATCCAGCTGGCTGTCTTCATCCCTTCCCAGGGGAGAAACAGTGTTACAGCAGCTCGACAATTCCGAGCACGTATGTCTTTTCCGCGTCTCTCTGCATCCAAACCCTTCTGCCTGCATCCGCTGGGTTGTGGGTTACCGCAGCTGCCCTCTCTGGCAGACAGCAGATAAATTCAGCTGGGTGAGACTGTCAGGGGGAAGGGGAGGGTGGGGCCCGAGGCAGAGGGTTCAGGGCAGAAAGAAGTATGGGGGTGCTCCAGGAAGGAGGTGAGAAGGGAATCTGAGGAGGGAAGGGGAGATGAGGAGGGGGAATAAGAAGTGGATCAGAAGGGAGACAGGTAGAGGCAGAAGGAGGAAAGGAGAGAAGTGGGGGAGGAGGGAGCTAACGAAGAGCCAGGAAGCAAAGAAGTGATGAGGAATGGATACAAGGCAGCAGGTAGACATAAGACAGGGAAGGGAGGAGGGCTCATCTGCTAAGGGCAAGAACAGAGGCTTGTAGGGTGCCTGACTCTGCCCTTGGTATCCTCTCCTCTTCTGTCTGCTGTCTCCTCTGTCTGACTGGAGCTCCTACCTCAGGATGGTCCTCCTGGCTCTCAAGCCTCTTTTCACTTCCTGTTTGGCCTCCCATACACCATCTTGGAGGCTTTCTCTTCGGCCATTAGGGGAGAGGGTTACGGTGGTCATCACCATGAAATGGAGAGGCCTGCAGATAGATACCAGGACATTGGTTGGGCTGTGGTTACAGGAGTGAATAGAAATCAGAATTTCTCTCTCATCATGAGATACTGAGGTGAGAGCCCTCTGGTGACTCAGTTTCCCTCTGATCTATCCTCCCCTCTCCATGTCTGGCTCTGGGAGCATGGATAGGAATAATGGAGTGACAGAGAAGAGACACATATTCTTCCCCTATAGCATCTCAAGAGCTCAAAGGAACTTGGTCCTGGGGAAAAGGCCCTACTTGAGATCAGTCTGGTAGAAGAAGGTGTGATGTGGGACAGACAAAATTAGGGTTCAGACAGGTCTGTGCAGGAGCTGAGGGAGTGTGGGGTGTGGGGTCTTGAGAGGACCTTGGATGTACTGGTTATGACTGTATTCTCCTGGGTGTGGGGGTGGGAAGTGAGGGATTTGCTGTGTTTCTAGGCCAGCTCCATAATCCCTTAGGATGTGGGCTCTGCTGGGTCCAGTCACAGTGCTGATTTCTCTGTTCCATCCCCTCCCCTCTGCCCCCTCCTGCTGTCCTATATAATTGTCTTCTTTCCTTTCTCCTTTTCTGGGCGAGTGATCTGGAGTCTGGTCCTGACTTGGAGAAGTATAGGGTGAAGGGTTGAAATTCAGCAGGTGGGGGTGGGAAGGGGAGTAAATCACTGAGATTTCGGGAAACTGGGCTCAACTCTTGCCCCGAGTCTTAACTCTCCCTTCATTCTCCCCGTCCTTTCTCAGGACCTTCTGAGGGTTCACCATTGTTTCCCAAGTCTCCCATCACCATTTGCTAAGGCAAAAAGACCTTATAGGAGATTCTCTACCCCTAACCATGATTCCCAGGGAGATGCAGTGGTCCCTTTCCCACAGGAAGGTAGTTGCCTTCCTGTATGTCTCTCCTGTGATAGGAGAAGGCTGTGACCTCCTAGAGAGTCTCTGGTTCCTTCCGTAGCTCATCCTTTTCCATCTGGCAAGGTGGCAAGGCATGGAAAGGGTGTTGCTACTGGGTGCAGGTTAACAAGGACAGCATCCTGGGAGTGGAGGGTCAGCTCACTCTCTCTCTCTTCTCCCTGGGGTGGGGCCAGCCAACAAGCACAAGCCTTGGATCGAGGCAGAGTACCAGGGCATTGTCATGGAGAATGACAATACGGTCCTGTTGAACCCACCGCTCTTTGCCTTGGATAAAGACGCTCCGCTGCGCTACGCAGGTAACTGGCAGGATTGAGAAAGTGGGTGGGAAGGCAGAAGAGAAGGGAGGGGTGGGAGGTCCTAGTAGTAAGAGCATTGGGGAGATGGGCACAAGTCAGAGGAAGGGGGTGCAAGAAGGGGAATGGGTTGCACTGAAGAACTTACGGTGTAATGGAGGATGTCCGAGTTGAGCAGCCAAGGGATTAAACCCATCATTAGATTTTACAGACCTTAGACCTGCTGGTTCTGAGCTTGTTGCCCAGAGAAACTGGAGGTCCTTGATATTTCATGTCATCAAGAGAAGGGTCTGGAGTTTGGGAGGTGTGTAGCTGGGCGTGGCCCAGCCAAGGAGTCTGAGGGCTGGCTGTGTGGAGTCTCACTTCTTTTCCTGCCCTGCCAGGTGAGATCTGCGGCTTCCGGCTCCACGGATCTGGGGTACCCTTTGAGGCTGTGATCTTGGACAAGGCAACAGGTGAAGGGCTGATCCGGGCTAAGGAGCCCGTGGACTGTGAGGCCCAAAAGGAACACACCTTTACCATCCAGGCTTATGACTGTGGCGAGGGACCTGATGGCACCAATACCAAGAAGTCTCACAAGTGAGGAAGGCTGTCTGTTATGGGACCCTTCTCCCTCCTTCAACAATGCTCTCTCAGAGACAGGGCTCTCCTTTGCTAGCTAGGACTGTGATGCTCAGTTGAGCAATCTCAGTCATTGCAGGATAGACCAACCCAAACCTGGAGATAGACCCTGTGACCTCACCTATGCCTGGGAAACATTCTGCCAACGGACTGTATCTCCAGCCCTAAATTTACCATTGCAAAGTTACTGCTAATCATGAGTAGTAACGCCCATTTTATTCTTTATCCCGTGTCAACTGATTATTGTTTGTTCTAGCATAAAAATAGTGCTCTCTTAGTCCCTGACCATACTAACTGAATGTCACCCCACCCCTGCTAGTCATAGAGTTTAGGGATCTCTGGTCAAGGTCATAAGCAGACACAAGAGTTCCATGACATCTCACCCCACTTTGCCTTTTGCAACCTAGGGCAATGTGCTTAGCCTTTCTGAACTTGCTTTTCCTCGGCTATGAGGTAGAGATGTTGCTGGGCATATTATGGGAGAAGGTTTGTGTAAAAGCATGAGCCTTTACACCTGCTGCACAGCACGGGGCATTGTGGTGCTGGAGAGACAAGCAAATTCCATATGCAGCCATATGGTCCATTTGCAGCATGCAGCATATATCGGGTTCCTGACTTACACATGGCTTGGAGGGGTCAGGGAGGGTAGGGGATGGTTTCACCATAGAGGAGGATTGGGCCTCAAACACCAACATCTGTTACCAGCTAACTTCTCACTTGAGAATGGGGAAAAGATCAGTAATAAGGAGTCCTGGATCACTGAGGATTAGCAATAAGGAATCCTGGATCACTGAGAGGCATCAGAGATCACAAGGGTCTTTGTGACTTAGTTTCCCATTTAGAGAGAAGACCTTTGTCTCTGAGCCTCAGAGCCTGGCTCTTGGCTAGAGGCAAGGTATAGAATGATGTTCCTAGACCTGGCCCTGTTGGCCTGGGAAGGGCCGTGGTTGACATGTACAATTTAGGCAGGTGAACTACTCAGTTCAGACAAAGGACTTCCAGTCAAATGCCATGTCCCTGATGGCTAGTTTTAACTTGGGTGGTTTTTTTTTTTTTGCCTGTATCTTTTGTTAAGTCAGGGACCTTTTGAATTTTTTTTTTTAAAAAATGTATTTTAGTTTGTTGCCTTAGCATCCTAATGAGGGCTCCCAGGTACACTCAGAGCATGTCTGTTACGGAGCATGTGGAAAGACAGACAGGGCAGTTGAAAGGGATCGGAGGTCCGCTGAACCTATTCATCCTCTTCTTCCGCATCCTTGTGTAGCCTTCTGGACAAAAATCACCAACATGGCTTCTGATATTCTCCAGGGCTCATTCCCTCTCCCCCACGCCATTGGCCCTTTCCTTGAGCCCCTCTCCCTTGTATGGTTTTACGTCTGTTGGTCTGTTGCGTACAGCCCAGTGCCCTGTGGAGTGGGGATGAGGAGTCTCGGGTAGACTGGCCCCCTCCCTCCTGCTCTCATTCCCGATCCGGATTCCTGATTGCAGCGTTCTCAGTACTCGCAGCCGGCTAAGGCTTCCTTATCTATTCTGCTCCTGTGCGTGCAGGGCAACCGTGCATGTTCGGGTCAACGACGTGAACGAGTTTGCTCCGGTCTTTGTGGAGCGACTGTACCGTGCTGCAGTCACCGAGGGGAAGCTGTATGATCGCATCTTACGCGTGGAAGCCATCGACGGTGACTGCTCCCCTCAGTACAGCCAGATCTGCTACTATGAGATCCTTACACCCAACACTCCTTTCCTCATTGACAATGATGGTGAGTCTTCTCTTGTCCCTAACTGCTCCGCACCCTCTCCTCTCCCGATGACTGACCCAGGGCATCATCCTCTCTATTCCTGCCCCTCCCTCCAGACTCTGATTCCCCTCTTTGCCCCTATGTGAGGCCCCTTTCCCCTCAGAGACTTCCTTTCCACTTTAGGCTGCTGTCTGTATGTGTTGAGACTTGACTTGCCCATGCCTTCCTGGGCTTCCTCTAGCACAGTGATTTTCAACTTGTGGGTTGTGGCCCCTTTGGGGGCTCAATGACCCTTTCACAGGGGTCACATATCAGACTCCTGAATATCAGATATTTACATTACAATGGTAGCGAATTGCAGTTATGAAATAGCAACAAAATCATTTTATGGTTTTGGTGGGGGGATCACAACATGAGGAACTATATTAAAGGTTCGCAGCATTGGGAAGGTTGAGACCCACTGCTCTAGTGCACCTGACCTGCCTGTCCCCCCATTTCCCACCTCAGGCAACATTGAGAACACAGAGAAGCTACAGTATAGTGGTGAGAAACTCTACAAGTTCACAGTGACGGCGTATGACTGTGGGAAGAAGCGTGCGGCAGACGATGCTGAGGTGGAGATCCAGGTGAAGCCGGCCTGCAAACCCAGCTGGCAAGGTGAGGGAGGGGACCTGCAGGCAAGCCATCTGTCACATTGGTTTTTATATCATACATATATATACACACACATATACATACATACATATATATATATGCGTACACTGTCGCTGTCTTCAGACACACCAGAAGAGGGCATCGGATCCCACTACAGATGGTTGAGAGCCACCATGTGTTTGCTGGGATTTGAACTCAGAACCTCTGGAAGAGCAGTCAAGTGCTCTTAACCGCTGAGCCGTCTCTCCAGCCCTAATTTTTTTTTTTTATTTTAATTTTTCTCCTGTCCTGTCTGATGACCATGGAAGGTAGACCAGATGCCTGAAGCACATTTCCAGACAGGCCATTCTTCTAGGAGCTGCAGACAATCCGCACACGTGGCCTGACTGGAGAGACTGCCTTACCATCTGCCTTTCTCTGTCTCTCCTGCGCAGGCTGGAACAAAAGGATTGAATATGCCCCGGGAGCCGGGAGCCTGGCTTTGTTCCCTGGCATCCGTCTGGAGACCTGTGACGAGCCACTGTGGAACATTCAGGCCACCATAGAGCTGCAGACCAGCCATGTGGCCAAGGGCTGTGACAGAGACAACTACTCAGAGAGAACTCTGCGGAAGCTCTGCGGTGCGCGCCGCTCTTCCCATCCAGCCCTCACCTTCTCTGTCCCGATTCTGAGACTTTGCCCCTCTGACCAGCTGGTATCTCTGGTATCTCCCTGGGTGTTGAGGCGTGTGGGTAGCTTTTGTTCTCCAAAGCGTAGGTAGAGAAAGCTCTGACAAAGACGTTATCATTGTTGGGCCTGCCGCTAGATGCATCACAGAACAATATCTGGGAGCAACGAAGAGTTGGCGGATGGGTTCAGTTAATGAGAGTCATTTCTAGAAGAGAGAGCTCTCCCTCTCTTGTCTTTGAAAGCCTATAAGAGGAGATGAATTCTTTCCTTTCCTATTCCCTTTCCATCTCCTCATCTGCTGCTTCTCAGCTCTGACACTTGTCCCTTTTGGGGCATCTGCAGGTGCTGCTACTGGGGAGGTGGACCTGTTGCCCATGCCTGGCCCCAATGCCAACTGGACAGCGGGGCTCTCGGTGCACTACAGCCAGGACAGCAGCCTCATCTACTGGTTCAATGGCACACAGGCTGTGCAAGTTCCTCTGGGTGGCCCGGCAGGGCTGGGCTCTGGGCCGCAGGATGGCTTCAGTGACCACTTTACCCTGTCCTTCTGGATGAAGCATAGTGTGACTCCCAGTAAGGGGAAGAAGGAGGAGGAGACCATTGTGTGTAACACAGTCCAGAATGGTGAGCCCTAGCCTGAGGTGGGACACTGGCTCCTTGTGGATTCCTTGTGGTGCATTTGTAACTTGTCATTACACAATAAGGACTGTTGGCAGGTCTTGTCCCCTCCCCTCTTTTAATTTTAATCTGTAAGTTGGCAGGTTTTTTTTTTTTAAGACAATCTTGCTGTGTTGCCTAGGTTGGCCCAGATTGGCTCAGGTTAGCCCACGTTGACCTTCAATTTGATGAGTCCTCCTGCATCAGTCTTCTGAATGCTGAGATTACAGGAATGCCTCATTGTACTCCCCTGACACCTTAACAAAAAAGAGATGGAGTCTCGCCATGTTTCGTAGGCTGACCCTGAACTCCCAGGGCCCATGAAGTCCTCCCTTTGCCTAGTTGCTGGGACTGTGGCAGACACCATCATGCCCAGTTCACGGGCTGGTTTCTCTGCCCCTGTAATTCTGTGACTTGTTGAGATGATACTTTGAGATGTTCCACTCTGGATGCAGCAGGACATTGTCCTTATTGGCAGTTGCCAAGTTAGTCTTCCTGCATCCCTGTCGTACCTCTCTTCCACACAAACCCCACCCTTGCACAGGGTGATGGCTTAGCCATCTTTTCTCTCCCATCACTACCCTTCCTATTCTGGGAGCTGATTGGCTCTGTCTCCACATGCTCCTCTCAATGGCCCGAGAGAATGACAGCAGGAACCTTTCTTGCCTCAGGCCTGTGTTTGACTCCTGTCCCCTTCCTGTCCCTAGAGGACGGCTACTCTCACTACTCGCTGACTGTCCACGGCTGCAGAATCGCCTTTCTCTACTGGCCGTTGCTTGAGAGTGCACGTCCGGTCAAGTTCCTCTGGAAGCTGGAGCAGGTGAGACAGGGGGCAGGCCTCTGAGATGGATGGAACTAAGTTTGAGGGGCTTCCAAGCCTCTGGGGTTGTGGTTGTTGTGGCTTTGGTGGCCCTTTCTCTAACCGCAGTCCCTGATCAGTCTACCCCAGGTTGTCTCGTTTGCAGCGCGTGCTGCCTAGAGAAGCACTCATGGATTGAAGGGTCACAAGCACACACTCTATTAAACTTGGCCACCATCTTGGCCCCCGTTTTAGTCCATCTTCCTATATATAACCCATATAAGAGTATGTGTCCTTGATTCTTAGTTTGTAACCAGGAAGGCAGGCGATGCTGGGGTAAAATTTACAGCTTAGGGTTCAGTATCGATTGGGAAGTCGTACAGGTTAGTTTTGTTTTTTGTTTGTTTTTGTTTTGAGATAAGGTCACTCTACGTAGCCCTGACTATCCTGGAACTCACAGGGATCTACCTGTCTCTGCCTCCCACGTGCTGGGATTAAAGGTGTGCTCAACACCACTCCGCTAATATTTTTAAACTTTGTAATTTTTCACTTGGCCGTATTTTATTATTATTAATTTTTGAGACAGGGTCTCTTGGTAGCCCAGGCTGATCTTGAATTTGCTAAATAGCAGAGGATGATTTTGAACTTCTGATCCTTCTGCCTCCACTTCTCAAATACCTGGATCACAGGTGTGTGCCACCAAGCCAAGCTAAACTTTAGCCTTTTAAGAAGGGTGAAAAGAATTCTACATCCCGAGGTGTTGTATGATGAAATTATATACGAGGGCTTTATAGACTTAAAACCACTCTGCACATGTTAACCATCACTATTTTGTCTATGCATATGAGATATGTAAAAATGGACAAAGGAATTAAGATCCTCTCTCAAGCCCACACTTCCAAGGTGTAGTCTGTTTATTGAGTTGGTCTTTACAGTCCAGGCTAGTCCTGCACTTGCGGTCTCCACTGTCTCTACTTCCCGGGTGCTGGGATTGTAGGTTCATGTCACCATGGCCAGCACATCCTGTCTGTTCATTCTTCAGGCTGACTACAAAGACCAGTGAGGACCAACTTGAGTTTCCATCTTCTACCTTTTGTATAAATCCTGGTAGAGTGATTGATAGGTGGACAAAGGCACAGGAAACAGGAGACAGGGAAGGGCCTAGCGAACATACAGTCTAGACAAGTAAGGCCTGTTTACGAAAGCTTTGCTGTTGGTAACACATTTAAAGAGAGGAGATTTGACATTTGCTGCTTCTAGGTCTTTTCCTATGTGTTTGGCCTGCCGCCCCCCCCCCCCCCCGCTTTCCCTCTCTCCACCTCTTCCTCTTCATTTTTTCCCTGAGATGCTGAAGATTGAGTTTAGGGCCTGCCTCTGGCACTGAGCTATGTCCTCAGCCCTCTTCCCCCCCTTCCCCCCACCCCCCAAGACAGGATTTCTCTAGGTAGCCCTGGCTGTCCTGGAACTCACTCTGTAGACCAGGCTGGCCTTGAACTCCGAAACCCACCTGCCTCTGCCTCCCAAGTACTAGGATTAAAGGCGTGCGCCACCACTGCCCAGCACTAGCCCTCTTTCTTTCTTTTTTTTTTTGTTTATTGGTTTTCTTCTGTTTTTCTTTATTCTTCACGCATATATTACATTTTGACTGCAGTTTCCCTTCCCTCCCCTTCCCCAGTCCCCTTTCTTTTTCCCTCCAATCTACTCCCTGTTCACTACCCCTCAGAAAAGAGCAAGCCTTCTAAGGACATTAACCAAATCCAACTGAGCAAGCTACAATACGACCAGGTGCATAGTCTCACATCCAGACTGGACGAGGCAATCCCGTAGGAGGAAATGGGTCCCACAGGCAAGCAAAAGAGGCAGAGGCAGCCCCGGCTCTCACTGTGAGGAACCCCACAAGAACATGGAGCTACAAAGCTATAGCATATGTGCAGAGGACCTAGCTCAGGCTACACAGGCTCCCTGATCTCTGTGAGCCAACTTGATTCTGTGGGCCATGTTCCTGATCCCTCTGGCTCCTCCAATCCTTCCTCTCCCTCCTCCACGGAACTCTCCAAGCCCCCAATCCTGCCTAACATCTGATCAGCCTACTTTTTACTTTTTATTTTGAGGCCAGGTTTCACTAAGTTGCCCAGGTTGACCTGTAACTCACTGTAGCCAAGGCTGTCCTTGAACAACTTTGTCCTCTTCCCAGCCTCCAAAGGATTACAAGCTGTTCAGGCTTAGAGAGAGAGAGAGAGAGAGAGAGAGAGAGAGAGAGAGAGAGAGAGAGATAGAGATGTATGCAGTGCTGGGGATTGACCACAGGGCCTTATGTATGTTAGGTAAGTGCTTTATCACTGAGCTACATCTTTAGTCTCTTTAAAAATTTATCTTCTTTTATTTAAAACATCTATTAGACACCAATGAAGTGTTTGCCTTTTCAACAGATAGATTCTAGGGGTAAAATAGAGTTTAATAATATGAAACAAAACATTCAATTTCATTTAGCTTTTATTTTAGTTGGGTAGATAAGCTACTTTATTTTTTTCTTTTCTCCTCCTATGCCTTCCGTTTCTCTCCCCATTTCCTCTTTTTGGCAGAGTTGGGGATCTAGCCCAGGATCTTGTGTATGCCAAGTCAACCCTTGAACCCTGAGCCAGCCTTTAGTGGAGGAGGAGTTAAAAAACAAACAAACAAACAAACAAACTAAATATCTAAATGGGAGCAGCAGATGAAAAAATCTCTGAGGCAAAGAAGAGTTCAGTGCATCCAGGGCCAGCAGACGATGGGGAGGGGCTTACTGAGTGCTGGGAGGGGCTTATGGAGTGCTGGGAGGGGTTTGCAGAGTGCTGGGAGGGGCTTGCAGAGTGCTGGGGCTTGCAGAGTGCTGGGAGGGGCTTGCAGAGTGCTGGGAGGGGCTTGCAGAGTGCCTGGAGAGAGGGACAGTGGCTTTAGAAAGACTTTGTCTGAAGGCCTAAAAGCAGGAATATGACTTGTTAAAGTTATGTTGAAGACCATCACGTGGGCAGTTGTGAGAGGCCTCACTGAAGAGGTACAGGAGTGGAAGTAAGCCACTTGGGGGTGGAGGCAGGAATATTGAAAGTTCAAGACTAGCCTGGCAATTTAGTGAGACTCTGTTTTTTGTTGTTTTTAGACAGGGATTCTCTGTGTAGCCCGGCTGTCCTGGAACTAACTCTGTAGACCAGGCTGTTCTCTAACTCACAAAGATCCACCTGCCTCTGCCTCCTGAGCACTGGGATTAAAGGTGTGCACCACACTGCTTGTCTGGCTCATTTTTGTTTTTAAACAGCAGCTGCAAAATCATCATCATCATCATCATCATCATCATCATCATCATCATTTGTCTGGGGATATAGCTCAGAGTACCTGCCTACTGATGGCAGTCCAGAGATGGAGAGTTCCACATAGAAACCCTGAGAAGAAAGCACCTGTCGGTGGTTTGGGTGTAGAGGATGGGGCTGTGAGGGGAGCTGGGGAAAAGTTCTAGGTTCAGTGTCCAGCATCGCATAAAACCAGGTGTCACGGTGCTTGCAGGAAGCAGGAGGATCAGAAGTTCAAGGTCATGGTGAGATTGAGGCTAGTCCAGGCAATCTGAGACCCAAAAAATCCAAACCATCAGGCAAGATAGCTCATGGCGCATACCTTTAATCCCAGTACTAGGCAGAGGCAGAGGCAGGGGGGCAGAGAGGCAGGGGGGCAGGGGGCAGGGGGCAGGAGAAGCAGAGAGGCAGAGAGGGGGCAGGGGGCAGGAGAGGCAGAGAGGCAGAGGCAGGAGGTTCTCTTTGTGTTTGAGACTATCCAGGTCTATGAAGCAAGTTCTAGAACAGCCTCAAACAAACAAAAACAAACAAACAACCCAACCCCCAACTAAAGCAGAAATAAAAAGTCAGATAAAGACTGGACTGGGGTTGTGCTTAGAGGTCTGAGCTTGCCGGAAGCTCAAAGCCTCAGGTTTCATCTCTAGTATAAAGATGAAGAAAAGAGGAGTCTAAGTTAAGGGATGGAATTGTGGTGACTGTTCACACAAAAGGGACTGGGGACGCACTGCTATGTCACCATGGAGCTAGAGAGTCCTGAATGAGACCCCCAGCTGTTAGTTTTGTTTGGCCTTGAGATGAAAGCAACTGTTGGCTTGGGTGTGGAGAGTGGGGATATGTGGGGAGCTGGGAAACATCTTGGCTTCCGTCTTATTCTTGTTAAATGTGAGACGACCTTGAGACATAGAAAGCATAGAATCCAGGGAGAACTCTGGGCTGGACATGGCCGTGGGGGTGTCACCAGTGTGAATGTGGAGTCTGAACCCCTATGAACAGACAAGGATACTCCTAGGAAGAGGGTGGAGAGGAGAGGACCTGTGCTGTGTTCCCAGGGCTCACACCGCCGGGAAGTTGGTAAGATAGAGAGCTCAACTCCTTCCTCTGCCCATGCATCCCTCATTTTGGTGACTCCAGGAGAAGTAGCAGTGGGAAACAGTTGGTGTCCCAGAGGTTTTTCTTGGGTTGGAAACCACCCTGGAAACCACGACGTCATCCATCTATTTACTCATAAATATCTTTGGGAAAATCCACTTACAACATATTTTTGTTGTTGTTATTTTATTTTCTGAGACAAGAGTTTGCTGTGTTGTCCAAGCTGACCTTCAAATGCCTCCATTCGAGTGATCCTCCTGTCTCATCCTCCTGGGTTGCTGGACTTTAGGGAAGTACTCCTGTAGCTAGCTCTGTGTATAGTTTTACATGTTTCTCTGACTCATGGAGTTTTCTATACTAGGTTGCCTGCCCTGTAGATTTTGGACAAGGTTGCTATTCCTTGAGCTGGGTAGGCAGCCCTGCTGCTAAGCCTGGGGATGTGTAGGACTTTCTGTTTACAGGACGTGGAGGAGGGTTGGGGCTAGTTCATTGGAGAGCAAGTAACTGGGGGGCTCTTGCCCTCGCTTTTGCACCCCCAGGTGTGTGACGATGAGTGGCATCACTACGCCCTGAACCTTGAGTTCCCCACGGTCACACTCTATACTGACGGCATCTCCTTCGACCCGGCTCTCATCCACGACAATGGTCTCATCCACCCACCCAGGAAGGAACCTGCGCTCATGATTGGGGCCTGCTGGACTGGTGGGTCCCCTGACCTTCTCAATAAAGACTCAGTGGCTTAGGGCTGTGAGGGAAGGAGGTCAGGTGAGGAGCATCGGCAGCCTGCCCTTCTGGAGAGGCTGCCTCCCGCATCTCTGTACAGCCAGGCAGGGTAACTCTTCTCTGATCTCTGCTGGAGGAGATCTCTGCTTCTGATACCCAAGTCCCCATTGGGTCAGCAGCTTAAACTTGGTGTCCATCCACAAATCAGCAGTGTAACTCCAGCCAGTTCTCATCTGATTCCCTCAAGGAACCTCAGCATCTCCCTTGCAGGAGGACGGGAATCCTCCAGAGGACCACTAGTCTTCCATTTGTGTACCACTTACCAGAGTCCCCCCGTTTCCTGTTCGATAGAGTAATCTATAACAGAGGTCTACAATATTGGGGACTGTCACAGGAGGGGTCAGGACTCTGCTGAGAGCCTGCAAAGCCTGCATGGCGTGAGAAAACTTAGGGGAATCACAGACCTTCTTGCCACAGTCCCCAGCTCACTGTCATTTCCCCCCTTGGTTTGCAGAAGAGAAGAATAAAGAGAAGGAGAAGGGGACAGAGAACAATACAGACACAACCTCAGGTACACTGTGGGTGAGAACTGGAGACCAGAGTTCTAATCTCAGCTGGCTTCCGTGTGCTTCTCTCTCTGCCCCAATCCAGCCTTTCTAGTTCCTCCTTCACACGCCACCATGGTACAGAGTCTCCAAGCCAAGGCAGGGTCTCCTTACAGCAGGAAGGCTGGGTATATAGCTTGGCTGAATTCTGCGTGGTTTTTCTCCCTGCCCATAGAATGTAGTAGCATTTCTCCTGCTGACTTTCCACATAGCAAGAAGCAGGTAGCCAGAGGGACCAGTCTAGACATCTATGGAGCTGACACACATTCGTCCTGGTCTCCCCGCATGTCCCTGGAAAGACCCCCTCTCTTACAGTCCCCTCATTTCCCCTTGGTTTCTAATGTCCCTCCTCCTGTGGTTTCCTCCTCCTCTCTCTCCTCTCAGTGTCCGCTCTTCTCTTCCTTCCCTCCTTCTCCCCTTCCTCCTCATTGTGTTTTCCCTGCCCCCTTCTCACTTTTCTTCTTCCTGGGTGTGCAAGGGGATGGAACCTAGAGCCTCACACATCCTCCATCCCACCCCTCATTCCCACTTCTCCCTCACCTCTCATCCCTTATTTCCATATTTTCATTTTCTTTCTCGAGTTTCCTGCTGCTTCTTTCTCCTTTCTCTCAGCCCCATCTTCGACCCACCTTCCCTCCGTTCCTCTTTTCTCCTCTCATGACCTGCCCTGCTCCTGTGTTCCTGCCCTAGGAGACCCCTTGCTGATCCACCACTACTTCCATGGCTACCTGGCTGGTTTCAGCGTGCGCTCAGGTCGCCTGGAGAGCCGTGAGGTCATCGAGTGCCTCTATGCATGTCGGGAGGGGCTGGACTATAGGGATTTCGAGAGCCTGGGCAAAGGCATGAAGGTATAGCCCTTTCCATTCCCTCTCTTTCCCGGCATGCCCCTGGCCCCGATCCCCCTCCATTCCTCTACACTTCTGCACCTTTCCTCTCCTGCCTCCTGGTCTTGCTCTCAGCTATGTCTGTGTCTGGGACCCAGGTCCACGTGAACCCCTCGCAGTCCCTGCTCACCCTGGAGGGGGATGATGTGGAGACCTTCAACCATGCCCTGCAGCATGTGGCTTACATGAACACTCTGCGCTTTGCCACACCCGGCGTCAGGCCCCTGCGCCTCACCACCGCTGTCAAGTGAGTGTTGGGTAGGCGGGCTAATCATAGAACAGACTCAGTGTAGTTCTTTGTCTTAAGACATCACTAGAGCTAGCCATACCGTTCTCATTTCGCGTCCCTCTCGGAGTCCCAAGAGAGGACAGCTGACCTGTTAAAAGTCATGTTGGTAGAAGAGCTTGGACCTGAGCCAGGTTTTCCGTTCTGTTACTCTCTGTGAAGATGAGTTGCCAGGGTTTGGGGCTTTTGATCTTTTCTATGCCGATACATAAAAATGGGGCAGAGACGACTGGAAGCTGGGGGACTTGACATTAATTCTGACTCAGTTCTAATTGTTTGGATGACCTTGGACAAAAGGTGAGCTCTGTTCATTTTGCCTATTTATCGTCACCAAGTTCTTGCAAAATAAATATGATGAACTTAAGCTCCCAGTGGTCCCAGGCCAAATCTGCCTCGCTGTTTATTCTGGAAAGTTTTAGCGGAACAGAGCCCTGCTGGTTTGTTTTCCCTAATGTTCATGGCTGCTTTTACATGGTGCAGGCAGGAGAATAGCGGATACAGAGTGCGTATTTCAGAGAGAGAGAGAGAGAGAGAGAGAGAGAGAGAGAGAGAGAGAGAGATTACTTCCTAACTGGTCTTTTAAAGGAGAACTTTGCTGAGCTTTGTATTGTAATGGGATGGTTTTGAGTTCTTCAGCCGAAAAACTGTGGGTAAGGTCAAGGTGTAAGTATTTATTAGATATAGATTAGCATTTTGTCAGATATTTATTAGACTAGATTATTAGGTATTAGGGGTATAATAGAACCTGACCAATGGAATTGTTATGAGCTAAATGCTATAATCCAGGGCTAGTGCTTGCCACAGTGCCCATTCTGTAGGTGTTGCTGGGTCCTCTGGGAAGGCAGTTTCACCCCTAGTTATGGTCTGGAGGGCAGTTTTAGGACATACCACCATCTAGTGGGTGGATTACGCAATTTAGGGTTCCCGTGTTCTCCCTTCTCTGCCTCAATTTCTCCATAAATTCCCTGAAGCATGTGGCTTCAGATATCTTGGAAGAGGGCTCTGAGCCCTGTAGTAATGGCACAATTTCCAGGCTCCTGTCAGACCCGTGGAAGAGAACTGCTAGACTGTCATGTGCTTACACTGTAGAGTTAAAGGTCACAGACTGTTGGGTATCATGTGGACACAGATCAGAGCTGTATGCACCCCACATTGGACTAGCCAAAATGTCTTTTGTAAAACATTTATTTTTATGTATATGGGTTTTTTGCTTTTGTTTTTGTTTTTTGAGACAGGGTTTCTTTGTGTAGCCCTGGCTGTCCTGGAACTCACTCTGTAGACCAGGCTGGCCTCAAACTCAGAAATCCGCCTGCCTCTGCCTCACAAGTGCTAGAATTAAAGGCATGCACCACCACTGCCCAGTTGTATATAGGTTTTTTTATGTATATTTCTACATACCATATTTGTACAGTGCTGGCAAAGGCCATCGGATCCCAGAACTGGAGTTGTGGGGTCATGAGGGTGCCATGAATTGAACCTGGGACCTCTGGAAGAGCAGCCAGTCCTCTTAACCACTGAGCTATCCCTTTAGTCCCCTAGTGAGAATTCTTAAGGCACCTCCATCCCTCAGGAGCCAAGATCTGCTTCACTCTTCCTATGTCCTCAGGAGCTACATTAGTGGACAGAACTGTTTTGGCCAAGGGTGAAACTCAGGCAGGGGCATCCCGTAAGGGTTTGTGTCAATCAATGTCTTTGCTCGATGGTTCATCTGAATCTCTCCTACCTCATTCAGGCCCAGACTAGAGGCTTATTAATAGAACCTGGAAATTAACTTTGGACTTGTCAGAAGAGGGAAGGGGCCTTGACATTCTTTATGAGCTTTCTTCTCTCATTTCAGGGTCTTATAATTCACTATGTAGCTGAGGATAGCCTGGGCTATCTAGCCTCCTGCTTTTACTTCCTGAGGGCTGTGGTTCCAGGCACAGATGCACACGCCAGTTTGTGGTGTTGGGGATCAAACCGTGGCTGTTGTCTGTGCTTAGTAAGCATCTTTCCAACTCAGGCTAATACGCCCCAGCTCTTATTTTTATATGGGCTACTATGTGGTTGGTCCACCTTGGTTTCCCCAGGTCATGGAAAGAAATTTGGAAATGTGAGGTGTGTGTGTGTGTGTGTGTGTGTGTGTGTGTGTGTCTCACTCACGGAAGAAACAGAAACACTTATCAACACCTGTTCTTCTCTTTGCCTTTGTGGCTTTCATGCTTTCCTATTTCCAGTGTTTGGATTTCTGATCATTTAAAGCCAGATTTATGCAACTATCAGGTCAATGCTGAAATGCACGTTGGTCTCCACCCCTTTCCTCGGTACTAGGGCCTTGTGCACTAGGGTAAGCACTCTTATGTGCACTAAGGCAAGCACTGTTATGTGCACTAGGACAAGCACTCTTATGTGCACTAGGGCAAGCACTGTTATGTGCACTAGGGCAAGCACTCTTATGTGCACTAGGGCAAGCACTGTTATGTGCACTAGGGCAAGCACTCTTATGTGCACTAGGGCAAGCACTCTTATCACTCAGCTGTATCCCAGGCTCAATTTTCACATTTTATTTTGAGACATAGGGTCTTGGTAACTTGACAAAGATGTCTGTGAACTTCTATCTCAGGCAGGCCTTGAACTTGTGATCCTCCTGCCTCAACTTCTCTAGTAGCGGGAATTATAGATCTGTACCGCTGCTGCTGACAAAATTAAATGATTTAAACTTTAAAAAGATGTATTTTCTTTTTTTTTTTTTGGAAAGCCTGCCTAACCGGTATGAACCCTTGGAGAGACAGAAAGCCATCCTTTTCTCTAGCTTTGCCCTGACCGTGGTTCTCAGCTTTATATCTGTGTGCTGTAGCCTTTACCTAGTCCTTGTAGTGCCGCAACCCAGATGAGTCAAGGCCGAAATAACTGACTTTAAATAACCCAAACGGGCCAGTGCTCCTAACATCTCTAATGGCATCCCTGACCTTGAAGTCACTCAGGCCTGAGCCATCTTGGGCAGCTCTCTGTTTGTCCTTCATGTTCTATCCATTGTCAACCCACACTGGGCTTGTCCCTGAGTTTGAGCATAACTCTTGAACTCAATCCCTCATGACTCTACCCTATTGGCTTACCTTCCTAACCAGTTAATTTAGTTCTACTTCACCCCTCCCCAAGGCTGGCCCAGTGATGTTCAGTCAGACACTTTTTTTTTAATGGTTTTGCCAGGTAGTAGAGGTTGGCCTTGAACTTGAGATCCTCCTGTTTCAGCCCCCAATACTCTGGAATTAGAGGGATATACTGCCATGCCTGGTTCAAACTAGACCATTTTCTAGTGAAAGAAAGATACTGTGAGGTCCGTGCCATAAAGCTGCAGACTGAACTCTCGTCACTGATTCAAGGTCCCGGCCACCGCTCCCTGCACACTTTAGTGGCCCTCACTCTGTAGAGTGTAGTCTGTCATCGCTCTAACTTCTGCCTGTGTAAAGTCCTCCGCCTCTCAAAGCTACCTCTCCTTATCTTCCTCAACCAAACAAAATCTACTACTATCCTGTCCAGCAATAATTCCTCCTCCTTCTGACTCCCCCTTTTATTTTCCCATGTTTTTCCTGCTCATTCTGGGGTGACTGTCTTTGCTCGCAGTGTGAGGTTTCTGTGTCATGCTGAATGATTTCTGTGGCTTTTGACCCCGGTACAGCCTTCTCTTCCTGTCTGGATCCCCTAGAGCACTAGGGTGGCCTGCATCGGTGGCTGCCTCTGCTCCACTCCCTGGCAGCTGGGTCATTTGTAGGTCATGTCTGGGTCATTTGTAGGTCATGTCTGGGTCATTTGTAGGTCATGCCCGGCTCTCTTAGGGCGCCAAGCCCTTCACATCTGCAGAGGGCTCTGCTCTTTTTCTTAGCTCCACCAGTCAGCCCAGGTGTGCTTGGTGACACAGATGATTCCAGTCATCTCACCCAAATCATTTCAGGTAGCACAATCAAAGAGACCAGAGTTCCCCATCCTTCAGAACTACAACCCTTTTGCCAAGACTGATTGAGTCAGTCTTTTTTTTTCTTTGTTGTTTTGAGAAAGGGTCTTACTCTATAGCTTGAGCTGTCCTTAAACTCACTCAGTTTTCCAAGTGCTGGGATCACAGGCACCAGCCACCATGCCTGGCTTTAGTCTCTTTTGTGCTACTATAATAGAATACCTGAGGCTTGGTAGATTAGAAAGAACAGAGATTTATTTTTTTTAAAGATTTACTTATTTATTTATTTATTATATGTAAGTGCACTGTAGCTGTCTTCAGACACACCAGAAGAGGCGTCAGATCTCATTATGGATGGTCGAGAGCCACCATGTGGTTGTTGGGATTTGAACACAGGACCTTCGGAAGAGTAGTCAGTGCTTTTAGCCGCTGAGCCATCTCTCCAGCCCCTTAATATTTTTTATAGTTCTAGAGGCTGGTGATTAGTGGTCAACATCTGGCTAGGGACTCTTTTCATGCAAGACTGGAAATCTGACCTCAGGCATCCATGCTTGCATGGTTAGTACTTTTAGTGGCTGAACTGTCTCTCTAGCCCTGCCATTTCAGATCTTAAGATTTCAGGCTAATGAGTTAGAGACGTAGCTCAGTTGGTAGAATTGCTTACCCTGGATTTGAATCCCAGTGCACCATAAATTGGGTGTGATGGTACGTGACATAAAATCCTAGCACTCAGAAAGTAGAAATAGGAGGATCAGGAGATTAAGGTTATCCTTGGCTACACAGAGAGTTTGAAGCTACCCTGGGGCTACATGAAACACCACCACAACCCAACCCGACCCACCCAACCCAAACCAAACCAAACCAAACCGAAACCTTTCAAAGAACCCCTGACTCCGTGTGCTGCTTCCAGACATACTGGGGTGGGGGTCAGCCAGAAGGCATCAGACAGCCCCACTCCTGTGACTCGCTGGTCTCAGCTATGTAGCAGCTCTACTCATAGTGCTCCCAGGCTGGTGTCCGATGCTGGGAGCTCTGCAGTTCTGGGGTCTCCATGGTGACATTGCCTCCATTGCTCTAGAAGACTGACAGTTCCACTCAGTTTTGCCCTAATACTCTCTATATTGTATCTGCCCTCATCACTCTTGGGGCTATCTGTGACAGAGTTTGAAATCAAGGTGAAACGAACCATGGCCTTTTCTCTAGGATCAGTGACATATGGGTGCTACAGAGCCCACCTGTGCTCTTGTCGTTGATTCAAACTGCACCTGGGATGGCTGAACTGTGATTCTGGGTGGAGGTGGGGCTCCATGTCACAATGTAGGGAGCAGAGACCTGAGGTGACCCAGGTTTGAGATGTTGATCTCTCTCCACACCCCGAGGCTGTCCTGATAATCTCTGAAATGCCTTCACTTTTCTATTGTCTTGATAAATACCACCTTCCTTCTGTCCCCATTAATTCCTTTATCAAAAGAACCTGTCTGCTTGTTCATTCTTTTCTTTCAAATCCATAAGCTGTTGGCTTTTGAGTTATAAACTTCATCTTTAAATTACTTTTCATTTTAATCCTATGACGAAAGGTACTCTTACAGCGTCTTCAATGTTTTCCTTAAGAGTTTCTTTCACTAATTTATCTTTTACAAAAAATTGTTTCTACATGTATGTACTGCATGTGTTTGTGTATGTGATTGCTTGTGAATGCCTGTGGAATCCAGAAGAGGGCATCTGACCCCCTGGAGTTGGAGTTACAAGCAGTTAAGAATTGAGCTGGCTTTATAGGCAGTTATGAACCGAGCTGGACTTACAGGCAGTTATGAACCAAGCTGGCTTTACAGGCGGTTATGAACTGCTGAAGTGGATGCTGGGAACTGAATTAGGGTCCTTTGGGAGAGCAGAGAGCACTCTTCACTGCTAAGCCATCTCTCCAGCCCCTACCAGCTGTTCTTGTTAATTGACTTTAAGTTTTGCTTTCAAAGTGCTCCGATGAGGACAGACCCACAATCCTTTGCCGGCATATACAAGGATGGTCCTTATTACTCCAGTTGCTCTTCCACCTCTTCATAGACCTCAGCAGAATGGCCTTTAGGGACCCTATTTCTAGCAAAATCCTGATTGTGACATCTTCAATCATCTGTGAGAAGTTCCCTGCTGGGAAGATGGCTCAGGAGGTAAAGTGCCTACCACTCAGCCATCAGAACGTGGTTCCAGATCCCCAACACTCACAGGAGAACTCGGGAGGTCATGTGTATCTGTGACCCTAGTGTTGAGATGGGTGGAGGAGGTGGGGCGGGGGAGACAGTGGGTCCTCAGAGCTCTCTGGCCATCCAGTATAACCAATTGATGAGCCCTGGGCTCGGGGAGAGGCTCCTTCTCAAAACAAAACAAGAAACAAATCAAAATTTCTTCTCTCTGAGCCCTCATCAGAGTCTTCTCAGTCCTCCCTTTATGGCAACACAGCTCCCACCCCAGCATCCCCTTCAAAACTGGTCCAGCTTCTAACTCATCACCCGGTTGCAAAGCTGCTTTCACAGCTTTGACACAATTGTCACCACAACATCTGCTTCTATGGTCCCAATTTCCTGACCTACTTTATTGTATAATGGAATAGCTGAGACTGGGGATTCATAAAAACAGAGTTTTGTTTCTCATAGTTCCTGAGACCGGGATGCCCAAGACTGAGGCACTGAGAGCTGTCTTAGTGCATTGTCTCATCGCAGATGGTGCAGAAAGAGGGTGGCGGGGTGGGGTAGGGTGGGGTGGGGCACAGCACATTTTCCTGGTACAAATCTGGGCTTCAAACATGGGCTGCAGTTGGACTTTGAAGTCTTCTGGACTCTGGAAAATATGGCTTGCGAGGCCCAGATGCCCCAGATGTCTGGGGGCTTCTGTTTCTTCTTTTCCTCTCCTTTTGTTGTTCCTGAAATTTGTTTATTTTATTTTGGCATTTATATAGTCTCACCATGTAGCACAGGATGGTGGCTTGGGTATTGATTTGTAGACTAGGTTGGTCCAGAAATCATAAGGACGTACTTGCCTCTGTCTCCTAATGCTGGGATTAAAGGTGTACAACATTATGCTAGGCTTAGAATTTTATTCTTTTATTGAGACTACAAAGTTTCTCAAATTCTACCTTTTAAAATATTTCAGTTATGTGGATGAGTGTTTGTCTGTGTGCATGTGTGCCTACTGTGTGCAAGTTCCCTTGGGGACCAGAAGAGGGCTTCAGCTTCCCTGGAGCTAGAGTTAAGACAGCTGTGAGCACCGACAGGATGTGCTGGGAATTGAACTACAATAGCTTGGAAGAGCCAAGGACTTTTTTTTTTAAACAGATTGAGTCATATGTTTGAAGTAGTAAATAAACATATTGTGATCACACATATTGTAATTAACCCATTAATTACAGTGATACCAAAATGTTGAGTATTGATTTACTATATCAAGCTATTTTAAGTAGCACTAAAGACACTCCTACTGGTAAGTTCATGAATAGTGTTGTTCTAAACATGTAGTACACAGCACCATGTCACCATAGCAACCTTCTCTTTGGAAATTAGAGTCTAGGACAATTAAACTGCATGCGTCATATTCCTCTTTCCCCCCCTTAGATGTAGGGTCTTGCTATCTAGCCAAGGGTGTCGAAGTACTCCTATGTGTAGTTTAAGATACCCTTGAACTGTTAGTAATCCTCCTGCCTCAGCCTCCTGAGCGCTGGAATTAGAGAACTACCATGCATGACTGAAAACTTTGGCCTCTTATCCTTATTCTGTAGCACAGAAACACTGCTGTAAGGAAAAGACAACATGCTTCCTAGGCTAACAAGAGCTTGAGACTGGGAGAGGTCAGGGTGATTGGCAGGGGCTGGGCTGGGGGGGGTATAATTGATTGGTTGGCTGAGAGAGTTTGTGGACTGATGTCCAGTAAAGGGGATAGAAGACACACCAAAAAAAAAGAGGACATTATTGATAGATACCTAATCCTAGCTCACTTTTAGTGTTGGATATTTTAGGGCCTATATTTGGTTGATATTTTACTGAACCCGTGTAACTCTCACTGGGTAAAGAACTATGTGTATATACTTTAATTTTAATTGTTTTTGAGAGAGTCTTAGTTCAGGCTTGCCTGGAACTTGCAATCCTCCTGCCTCAGCCCCTTGAATTCTGGGATTACGGGCATATGTTACTGTGCTTGGTTGGAAGGGCAGAAAGTTGATGAGAAACAGCACGACTCTATTTCAATGTATGTACATTTTTCATTAGTCTCATTTCCTTCAAGGTTGGTCTTGAACTCACAGAGATCCACCTGGCTCTGTCTCCCAAGTGCTGGGACTAAAGGCATGTGCCATTATGCTTGGGCTGACTCTAGGTTTTTAAGGGAGGGGTGTTGGAGTGACGAGCTGCCTTTTTTCTCATTCAGGTGCTTTAGTGAAGAGTCCTGTGTCTCCATCCCTGAAGTGGAGGGCTATGTGGTGGTTCTTCAGCCTGATGCCCCCCAGATCCTTCTGAGTGGCACAGCTCATTTTGCCCGCCCAGCTGTGGACTTCGAGGGACCAGAGGGAGTCCCCTTGTTCCCCGATCTTCAGATCACCTGCTCCATTTCTCACCAGGTGGAGGCCAAAGCAGATGAGAGTTGGCAGGGCACAGGTAAGGATGACCTTGCGGGTGACCTGGTCCAGAGAAGGGTGATGTCTGTAACTCAACTGAGGGAGTGACTATAGGGCTGGAAGGGCTTTCTCTTGTGTCTGTGTGACTGAGAACAACTTTACCCTTAAAACCCAGAGCCCGTGGAAAAGAAACCTGCAAGTATAAGGAAATGTTGCATGCTGATTTCATAGTGATGTTTACCTTCCTTAAGGAATGGCCCTGTGTCGGGAGGGGGACTGACCCTATGTGATGACAATGTCTGAGTCTCAGAACCTCAATGGGTACCACTCTCACCTCGACCCTGACTCTCCCCCTCAGTGACAGACACACGCATGTCCGATGAGATTGTACACAACTTGGACGGCTGTGAGATTTCTCTGGTGGGGGATGACCTAGACCCTGAACGAGAGAGCCTGCTCTTGGACATGGCTTCCCTGCAGCAGCGAGGCCTGGAGCTCACCAACACATCTGCCTACCTCACCATTGCTGGTCAGTGAGGCCAAGTGTCTGACTTCTTTGCTGTGTGTGACTTTCTCATGAATGTGACTCCTTCTTCCTTGGGATGTTGATCAGATGCCATTTTGTTCCTTCTTAGCGAGAAGAGCCTCTGGCTCTCAGATCGAGGGCAGTGTGCCTGGGCAGAGGCTCTGAATATTTCTTTCCCTCTGCTTTCCATAGCCTGGCTTACCAACTTTCCTGGTTCTATTTCCAAGTCCCCTTGGGTATCTGCCATCTCCCTCCTGCTTCTGTCTTCCCCAACCAGCTTTCGTGTGTTCTAGCTCTCTGATGAGGTTACCCTCTCTATCTTTTCCTGCATCCAGCACAACTTTAAGCACTCATCTCAGTGAACGGTGGGAAGTGATGGTTTCCAGGGGAAGCTGCCCCCAGGAGAATGGGAAGAGATGACAATGACCAGTCCTTTCCATTCCAACCCTCACTAAAGCTGTGTCCCCCTCCATTACCGTCCCTCAAAAGATGCCTTTATCTTCCTTTCCATAACTATCTAGATCCTTCCATCCCTGGGGAGTCCCGGAAGCCACAGGGCTAGATGAGAAGGGCAGAGAAGCAAATATAACTTTGCTTGCTTGCTCTACTCCTGTAGATTGGAGTGTGTGGCGCACTCTTCTCTGAGCTAGCAACTTACAGCTCTGTTGAGAGATAGGGCTAAGTATTTCTCCCAGAGTGCCGTCAGCTAGTTGGAGCCTGAGACTCACTGAGCTTGTCTCCTTATTCCCCAGGGGTGGAGACCATCACTGTGTATGAAGAGATCCTGAGGCAGGCTCGCTATCAGCTGCGGCACGGAGCCACCCTGTATGCCAGGAAATTCCGGCTTTCTTGTTCGGAGATGAATGGCCGATACTCCAGCAATGAGTTCATCGTGGAGGTACCCAGAGAATTCCTTTCCTTTCTTGGTCACCTGCTCTGGGCAAGGAGCCAGGATGTATTGACCCCAGATAGATGGTTGATGGACAGGGACTTTGTTGCATTGGAGAATCCTAGACCCATGGCAGATGGTGGAGGAGGAGATGTGGGGTGATGGTTATGGTGGTGGGTATGGAAAAGATGGCTCACAGCTAAGTCCAGTGGTCTGCAGTTGAATTTGATCCTCAGAAACTTCATGGCAGAGAGAGAAGTGTCTTCTACAAGTTGTCCTCTGACCTCTCCCCCCGTCCGCCCCCATTGTGCGTTATGGGTACCATCCCAAGTGAGAGCAGGGTAATGGGCAAGCTTGGAGTGGGGTGGGGTAGGGAGAACTTTGGGGAGAAGCAGTTGTACTTACAGAGCCCCGCCTTTCCCCAGGTCAACGTCCTGCATAGCATGAACCGGGTGGCCCATCCCAGCCATGTGCTCAGTTCACAGCAGTTCTTGCACCGGGGTCACCAGCCTCCTCCTGAGATGGCTGGACACAGCCTGGCCAGCTCCCACCGGAACTCCAGTGCGTAAGCTGAGGGGAAGTGTGGCATAACACTCGTCCCTATATCCTTGGGAGGGGAGAGAGGAGAGGCAGTAGATTCTGTGGTACCAGTCTTAGTGACAGCGGTGGGATAATCTCTTCATCCTTCTCGACTGTCAGCTTCACTGTGAAGGTGAATCCTGGGCCAATGCTGGACAAGTAATGTGGGCTGTGGGCATCTTTATAGTTCTTGCTGCCGTTCCTGCCCCCTTCCCCACAAAGTTAGCTGGGTTCTAGGGAGTTTCTGTAATGAAGTTATTTATTTAGTGTCTATAGCATAACAGCACTGGCTGAAGATGTATTGGGGATTAAGAGCTTTTAGGAGTTGTGTATAGTGGTGCATGATTATGACGTCAGCACTCAAGAGACGGAGACAGACTGGGGGGGAGAAGCCTGATTGGGCCACGTGGTGAGATCTGTCAGCTTAAAAAAAGAGAGAAAAAAGAAAAACAGAGAAAGAAAAGAAGAACAAGGAGGTGGGTGGCAAAATGGCTCAGCTGTCAAGCCTGACGAACTGAGTTTGAGCCCTGGGACCTACATCATAGACTGAGAGAAAGATCAGTTCCCACAAGTTGAACCTCCACACATGTACCATGGGATATGCATTCACATCTCACACACACACACACACACACACCATGCACGCGCACATGCACATGCATGTATACACACATACCCTAAAATAAATAAATAAATGTAGAAAGAATTACAGAATACCTATTTTCCTCTCCCTATGGACAGAGTAGATGCTATTAAACATGTAATCCTATGTTCTCTGTGAGATATTTCTAAATCAACAGATGCCAAATGTTGTATCAGGATGGGGCAGTCTTGCTTCCCAGTTATGGTCCTGTACTAGTGGCTCGTTGTTTTCTAATACTAAAGGGAACCAATGTGAACACGAAGAAGAAAAATCAACCTTGCTTCTAGCAGATTGAGGTGCCGGCCTGATGGGGCATGCTGTTTCCACTGTGATTCATGAATCTACCTATCATCTTCCTTCCTTCCTTCCTTCCTTCCTTATTTTATAAAGTTGACATCAAACCATTTTGTAACCTGGTATTTATACTTCAGACTAAAATAAGTCTTTTCTTGAAATATTAAAATCTGAACAGTGGTGATAGATACATTGCTGGAAGTGACTTTGGGACCCTTTTAGAACTGTTTCCAGAGCCCATTTGGAGGTACAGTTAATCTCCTTGCTTTTGAGACACACCTTGCCTTTGGCCTGGTGAAGTTACCCAACCTCACTCTCCGATTTTGTCAGAGTTGGCTCTGGAGATCATTTAAATGTTTTAAGCCCTAAGCCCACTCCCAGAGGCCACAGATGGCCTCTTCTGAAAAGCAGCAAAAGATCACGTGACTCCCAGAGGAGCTCACAGTCACTGAGTCACCTCATACTTCATTTTTGGGGCTGAGTGCTGAGCTCTGCTCCCCTGAGTAAGCTCTGCCCCCAAGAGCAGGCTCGAGCTAGATCTGGGGGTCATGTTTCTATTCTCAGTTCTTTCTCTCTTTGGTTTGAGCTGGGAGGGGCTCAGAGCTTCCTCCCTGAGTGTCCTGCTGCCTTGTCCTGGCTGGCCCTCCCGGCAGTGTTTGTCATCCCGCATCCCCCTGCTCTGCCAGGGGATGCTGTGGTATTTGGTTCTCCCTATAGGGAAACCCCTTGTGACTCACATCCAGGCCAACCAGCTGATAGTCAGTGGAGGGCAGCCACCTCTCTTCCCCCATCCCTTATTAGGTGCAGAGTTCACGTTTCTCTGAGGTCATTTACGAGTGATAGAGCTTGAGCTTAGCAAATGACACACTTCAACCACACCCATCAAACCTGTTCCAAAGTGTTCCCTCTTCTTCACCTCCCAAGTCCAAGCTCTGCTTTGAAGAATTGGGGTTTCATGAAGCTAAACTACTCAAAAACTGCAGAAGAAGTAAGTGCGACCGTCTCCTCCAACGATAGAGGCTAATTTCAGTGCAGTTTCTTAAGCACCAGGCAAAGGAGAGCCTGGGGAAGAAGAACAGTCAAGGAAGTTTCCATGACATATGTGGAGTTTACACTGGGTCCTAGAGAGCAGGAGGTCTCAGGCATGACACACGGTGAGGCTCTGAGAGGGTAGTTAAAGAGAGAGACAAGTGATGAGAACATTATGACGTTGTTACCCCAAACTTTGGTTCACATCTGTCACATGGGCAACTTTAAACTCTTTTGGTGGTTGATACCCCAAAGGGATGAGAGACAGGGATCAATGCTTTCTTACTTTAATTTTAATTAATTAATTAATTAATTAATTAATATTATTGTGTGTTTGTGTATGTGTGAAGTGTATATGTGGGCACAAGTGTCAGAGGTCAGAGGACAACTTTGTGGAGTCAGCAAGTCCTTACATGCTTTCCAGGGATTGAACTCTGGCTACTAGGCTTGCAAGGCAAGCGCCTTTAACTGCTGAGCTCTGGGTCAACTCTATCAGTGCTTAACTTTAAAGATTCCCATGCAACTCTACTGCATAGCTTAGCTTGGAAACCATTTCTCTACATTGAATTTTTTCAAGTACCTGAAGCACCTTAGAAAGATGTGCAAAGAAACAGCATTAAACAACGATGACGACCAGGAAGGAGAATTGAAATTGTCTGGGAAATAGAAGCGCTCATTCGAGTGACCGGGGAAACTGGGCAGAGTACTGGGGTGACTATTCACAAAATATATTATGTACTTACATGAAAAGAACCTTGTGTGACCTTGTGTAATGAAATAACAATCAAAAAGCAAAAGAACACAAAAAGAGAATTCCTTCTAAAAAGATGACTGATTTGTCATGGTGCATGACTGAAAGAAAGAAAAAGAGGAGGAAGAAAAGGAAGCCTGGCACTGTATTTCTAGTTATTTGGGAGGTGGAGGCAGGAGGATTCCTTGAGTCCAAGAGTTCAAGTCCAGCCTGGGCAACAAAGCAATATGCTGTCTAATAAAACCAAAATAAAACAAGACAAATGAACCCAACCCAAAATACTTAAAAGAGAAAAGAATTAGGAAGGAGGGAGGGAGGGACAACAGTGGGAGGAGAAGGAGAAGGAGCCAGGGACTGATGTCAGCTCACAGAAAGACATGCTGGGAGCTGCCGTGCAGCTGCGAAGCCCTGCTAGCTGGTGGCTGAACAGAGAGAAGCCCTAACAACTGTGGAGTCATGGGGTAGGAAACATCTCAGACACTTTCTTCATGAGGGGCAGGGTTATACTGGGCTGTGGACAGCGCTTTCAACAGTGTCCCTATGGTCACACGAACCATTTGCTAAAACATCCCTTAATGTTGGCTGCCGTGGTCACCCAAGACCAGAGTTCGCTGTGTAGATCTAATGTAGCAAGATCGAATGGGCTTTTAAGGTCCTTGGTTTTTGTCTGTAGCTAATTTAAAAATTCTCCCAACCTTCTGGTTTATGCTAATGAATCAGAGTTGTTGACCTACGCCTGGAGTGTTTGCATTTTGTCCTTTTTGAAGTCACAAGGTCATCTGCTGTGGCTTGCACTCTGAAAGTGGGGTTGCCTGGGCTTAGCCACAGGGCCATCTTCTGGCAAGGTCATTACTCCTTGGACTTGTCCATTGACTTGAGGATCTGAGAGGGGCTGTTGTGGACAGTTGCATAGAAAGAGAAGCTCTGCCCTCTTCCCCTCCTATTCCCCCATCCCCAGGCAGTTGAGAAATGCTGATCCAACCAGGCCGATCTTTGCCTTGGAGCCAGAGCCTAGTGAGTGGGCCTGCAGGCCCCACCCCTGTGGAGTTAGCTCTCTTTGGCAAGTAGTCCAAAATGGGCCATCGGTCACATCGGGATGTGAACTAGCTTGACAGAGAGCCATCAGGGTGGCCTTGGAGGAGCCATGTGGCTGCTGGGACAGCCCCAGCAGGCATTCTCACCTACCTGCTTGGTCCTGGAGTGGTGGCAGTGTATGTGCTTGGCAGCTGGCAAGAGGGGTCTGCAGCTGGGGGTGTGGGGGGCTTTGATGTCGTCTCCTCTATGCTCAGGTTCTGCTTTGTAACGTGTGACTTTTAGGATATAGGTAGATTTGAAGCTGGGTTGTAATGTGACCTTTATGTAGGGCTTGCTTGTGTGTGACTGCTAGTGGGTGTCCGAGACACACACGGACTATTTCTCTGGACTAGGACTGCCTAGGGTGTGAAGGGCAGTGTGAACCCATGTGGCAGGTAGCGATCCAGCTGCCCGGGAGGGCTCTGGGCTTGGGAGTGTATCTGTGGGGTCTCTTCTTCCATCTGCTGGGTCAGGCGTTTGTGGTTCCTCTGTTTTGCCTCTTCATGCTTCTCCGAGTGCTCTCTCTCTGTGCACAGAACGGGGCCCAGGCTTTGTTTACGGCTGCTTGTTCTGTGGCCCTTAGGGGCCAGGTGTGTAGCATTTATGTCTTCCTTCAGGGGGGTGCTTGGCTTGCCCAACTGGTAGGGAGTTGGCTGAGCCTGCCCATACGGCTCTTTGGTGCTGTGCTAGAGACTCTGACACACATCCCGTTAATTCCGCTGTGTAAGCAGGCTGCTAGATGGCTGGTGCAGGCAGCTGTGTGGGGAACCAGAGGCCTGGCTCGGGTATGGGGCATGGCGATGTTTGTCCAGCTGTGTGCCCACTCGTTCTTCATTGGCATGTGCCTGTGTCTGCACATCTGCCTTTCCACCATCAGCTCCAAGGTCCATGTGAGAGTGCATATGCCCTTCTGTCTCTCACTGCCTGTGAGAGTCCACGTACCCCTGAACCTGGGCATCAGAATGAGGCTACAGGGAGGGAGGCCTGAGGTGGAGGTAGGAAGACCTCAGGGGGAGACTCCGAGGGAACAGAAGCCCTGCAGGACCAGGAACCTCAGGCCTACAAAGAGAAGGGAGGTGCCATGGAACAGGAGTGAGCCCAGACCAGGTGGGTAAGTGAAGGGACCTGTCCTCTCAGCCTTGGGGACGGCGACTCCTCTCTCTGGTCAGCAGGCCAGGCTTAGAGCTGTTTTGCTTCTCATCCCATTCAGTCCTCTGTAGATGCCCCTGTCTCTCCCTCTGGGGAGTTGGTGGTCCCTAGGGAAGATCCAGGCAGAAAGACACAGGGAGCTTCTAGTTTTTGCCATTTATCCAAAGACAATATGGCTGCTCAAGGCAGCAGTAGCTGGGGGCCTTCTCCACACCACCCTCTCTTTGTACATCTGCCTCCCTGTCTGTGGGCCTTTGACCCTAGGAGCGGCCTCTCTCTTCTTCCTTTCCTGTTTACGATTCCTGGTGGGGTCTGTTTCTCTTCCGATTTCTCAGGTTTTTTGCCTCCTCAAGGCCACTTTGAGGGCTGAGGTTTATTTAACTCTTGGACTTTTTCCACTGAGCAGTTTCTTCCATCAGCACCCTACCAACCCTTGCGTCCGAATTTCCCAGGCGTGCTGTGTTCTACTGACCCCTTGCTCTCCCTGCAGTGGTCCCCAGTGCTGCGACTCTCATCATTGTGGTATGCGTGGGCTTTCTGGTGCTTATGGTTATCCTCGGCCTCGTTCGGATCCACTCCCTTCATCGACGCGTCTCAGGAACTGGCGGGCCTTCAGGGGCTTCCACTGACCCGAAAGACCCTGACCTCTTCTGGGATGACTCTGCTCTTACCATTATCGTGAATCCCATGGAGGTGAGTGGCCTGGAGGGATGAAACCAATACTCCTGAGGAGGGCCGGTGCCCTAGGCGAAAGGTCTTGGTGCAGCTGCTGAGAGCGTGGAGGGGGAAGGGTGAGCCTGGGGAGGGACTCTGCAATGGCGCATGCGTGCATGCGAGCCTGTGTATCCTCAAGGAGAGGTTTTGGCTGTGGCTAGGCAGTTGAGCTCGCGCTCTCTGCTTTTGTCTTCTCCAGTCCTACCAGAACCAGCAGCCCTGTGTGGCAGGGGTGGCTGGTGGCCAGCAAGAGGACGAGGACAGCAGTGACTCCGAAGCAGCCGACTCCCCCAGCAGCGATGAGAGGCGCATCATTGAGAGCCCCCCACACCGCTACTGAGGCTTCAACCCTGCCAAGAGAGAGGCCTGCCCTGGGGAGACAGGCACCCTGGAAAGAAAAGGGGGGAGAAGGCATTTTGAGAGAAGAGAGACCAAGGGGGAGAAAGAGCTCTTTGTTTGGACCGGTCCTTCAATCTCAGAATCCCAGGAGGCCCCACAGGGGTTGCCCTCCTCCTTCAGCCTGCCCCTGCCTTGGGCTGCCCTTCCCTGGGCTCCTGAGGCATCTGCCCCAGCTGGCTGCCCTGGGAGAGGGGCTGGGTGGCTTCGGCTGCCCAGTAGCCTACCAGTGGCGGCACACAGTGCCCGCCATGCTCTGTATTAGGGAGGGGGTTTATCAACAGCCATGGTTGAGGCGGGAATGGAATTGATGGGAACCTGCTGCTGTGTCCTTCTCTACTCTGTTCTGTCCGTGGGGGCCTTCCTTCTGTTGCCCCACCCTCTACCGCTTCCCCTAGGATCCCCTCGCCTCTATTTCCATTTCACTCTGGGGATCCCTGCCCCTCCCTCTTCTCAGCCTCCTCCCTCTCTTGTCCTCTTTTCCTCTCCTGCCTGAGCAGTACCAAGGTCTTACTGTCTCTATTCCTTTCTCCATAGCCTGCTTTGCCTAGGTTGTGGGGAAGGAGGAGGAGCGGGACCCTGGGCGTGTATTATATATAGTGTATATTTTTTCAATGTTGTCGTGAGCGCAGCTCCTGTGTTTCCGTGTGCAGCTCACAGCCTCGTATGTGTGCGTGTGTGTGGCATTGTCATGTCCTGGGGTGAGGGTAGGGGATGGGTGTGCTAAAGGAGGGCCGCACCCTAGGGTTTTCAAATAAAACAACCAGAAAAAAAGTTCTAGCTTGCTGTCTGCCTGGCTGATTCGGTGTGGTTGTGGACTTTCTGATCTTAGGGGCCATTTTGGCCTCTGAGCAGGTTGAGGTGACAGGGCAGGGCTGCCTCTGGCTGTGCAAATCCCTAGGTTGTCCGGTTACTGGGAATGTAAGATGGGGGCGGAGGACTCACACTGTCTTCTTCCCCCTGCATCCTGGGAAAGACTGACAGACGCATGCGCAGATACCCACTGCTCTCTGGGGACATTGTCAGCCCCTCCCCCTCACTTTCAAAATCCCAACCAGCGCACATCGACACCTAGTCGGAAAGCGTAAAGTAGGACACTGGCGATTCTGTTCTTTGCAGCTAAGAGATCAAGAGCTCTTTTTGCTGACGAATCTCTAGCTCAGGCCAAGGGAGCTCTTCTCTGCCACACACACCCTGACGTAGCCTGAGGTCTCTTCACACTGACGTGGTAGTATGGCAGGTTCTGGGCTGTCCTCAACCTTTGGGCCATTTGTTCTTTGGCCTTTGTGTCTCTAGGCCCGGGGTGACGAAGGACAGAAGGGATGGAGCTAGCGGAGAGGGGGCTGATGCTGTAGACACTGTCTTTCCTGTACTGTCCCTGCCCTAGGCCATACCAGAGAACCACACCTCAGTTCCTTTCTGAAGAGCAGGTGATTTAGAGCACAAGCTTTTCCTGATTCTCTGTGGTCCTTTATAGTACCATGGGGCGGGGCTGGAGCTTCGTCTGCTGATGTCCCGTTCACCTCTGTCCAGCCTCCCTCAGGTGCCCTGGACCTAGCTCAGCAGTAGACTGATGTTTCCACATGTATGTCTCTCACCCAGGCCCTTCCTTTCTGGTCCTTCCCCCTATCTATTGTTATGAACGCCTGGGCTGGGCAACCTATGCCTCAGACTTAGCCTTTGCTCAAACTGCGTTGTCATGGTTACCGCTGCTTATGCTTCCTGTGCAGTGTCCTCTTCCAGAAAGCAGGCAGTTGATCTAGATTCCTTTCTCTCACCCATCCCCATGTTCAAATGGTGACCACATCTTGCCATTGCTTCTTCAGTTTTCTTAGACATGCCAGGCGGCGGCTGCTGCTGTCACATGGGTTTGCACTCTTCGCTGAGAGTCCCCTACCTGCCTCCAATTCTTCTGTCTTTGTCCATTTCAGTCCATCGTTAACTCTGGGTCTTAGTGGCCTTTCTAATCCACAGTCCCACCTATGTCTTTCTCTCATTTGGAATCTTCCTTCCTGTCAGTGGTTTGGTCAATGTCAGATGGATGCCCTGGCAGCCTCTGAGCCCCTCTCCCTCGATGGCTTCTTTGCCACCACTATCCCTGCTCGCCTGAATGCAGGGAACAAAAGCCACTTTCCAGAGTCACCCTGCGCTTTCTTGCTTCTATGTCTTTGACAGAATTATCCCTTCTGTCTAGCATGCTTTCTTCCTCTTGGCTGCCTAATAACCTGACTCATTATGGAAGACTCCATTCTAATATTGCCTTTCCTAAGACACCCTCAGTGATCACATACCCTGTGGTCACTCCTCTATGACAGCATGTCCCATGAGGTTATAGCACCTGTATCTCTTTTTTTTTTTTTTTGAGGCAGGGTTTCTCTGTGTAGCCCTGGCTGTCCTGGAACTCACTCTGTAGACCAGGTTGGCCTCGAACTCAGAAATCCACCTGCCTCTGCCTCCCAAATGCTGGGATTAAAGGCGTGCGCCACCACCGCCCGGCATAATTTTTTTGTTTTGTTTTGTTTTTGTTTTTTGAGACAGGGTTTCTCTGTGTAGCCCTGGCTGTCCTGGAACTCACTTTGTAGACCAGGCTGACCTTGAACTCAAGAAATCCTCCTGCCTCTGCCTCCCAAGTGCTGGGATTAAAGGCATGCACCACCACCGCCCGACAGCACCTGTATCTCTATCAGATAGATTCTCCGTATCCCCTGCAACTTGTGTAGGGCCAGGCACACACCAGGAGTGCTCAGGTACATGAAGTTGTGGGTAATCCTCAGACTTGGAGAAGACTTACTGGTGAGATAGAGGAGCGCTGCCTTGGTGACCCAACTGGCCTGGGAGGCCAGGGATGGAAGGTGTCCCAGAAGGTGCCCAGCAGTGTGTCTTCCCATAGCCGGCAGCTTGGATGACCTGCTGTTGCCCATCCGTGACAACACCACATAGGAGACAGCCTCCCACCTGTTCCTGTAGTCCCCAGAACCCCAAGGTGGAACTCAGAGGCTCAAGACAATGGAAAACTTTAACTCCCAGGGGAGTGTAGGATAGTTTGAAGTTGTGTGTCTTGCTTCCAGTGCAAACAACCTTCCTCTCCCTCCTCTTTTCAACCTTCTGGTCCTCCCTCACCCTGGACCTCGGAGACTGAGGCTTCTTACGTGTCAGAACAGAAGCCACACCCTACCATTCTTTTTTGTTTTGTTTTGTTTTGTTTTTATTATGCTGTGACATCCTTGGAGTCTTCATTCACCTTTCAGCTCATTCTTTGTAATTTCTGCACCATCAAATGTCTCCAATTCCTGCTCCTGACCTCTTGATTGCCCTCTTACCTGGCCTTTCTCAGTCTCCCTGTTTCTGTTTCTATATCCTGTCTATCTCTGTACACATACAACCCTCGAGATTTGGGGGAGGGGGGGAGAGTGAGACGGAGACAGAGACGGAGAGAGAATAGAATTAGGCCAGGTGCCAACTTCAATGATCTAGGGAAAGGTCGGCAGGCAAGAATCCAAATGAATCTTTATTTTCTTACTCAAGATCTTCTAGAACATCCTTTAACCTCCTTTACAGAATCTGGCAAAGCCCCAGGACCTCAGGTTTGGCTAGGTTTCAAGTTCAACTAGTCTCAATTTAATTAAACAAAGCAAACACATTTCCCTTGGCCTCACTCATTTTTCCCTCCTGCAGTGGGAGACTCGGTTCCTCTTAAGTCCACTCTTGGCTGGGAAAATTAATTAGTTTAATCCATGATGAAATGCTGAGCTCCTGGGAAGCCACATTATAGAGACGTGTGTCAACTGCCAGTTGAAGAACACACTGTGTCTTTCTTCGTGTCACCAAACCAGAGCCCTGGAACCCTGCATTAGTGTCGTCAGGGAGGCTGGATGCAAGTTCAATGGAGGGTGTGTGTAGATCCACCTTGCAGCTTTTGGGCTCATCAGTAACACTTAGAATTATCAACCTGTCAGCCCTCACCTCAGGGGCTTTGTTGGGAAGGGTCAAGAACATGTCAGCTCCCATTCTTTGTGGAAGATCTCAGGTTCCTTTCAGATTTCAGCTTTTCAGGGGCTCTCCTAAGTGGATTCACTAAAACTCCAAGACCAGCCACAACGTGGGGTTCTGCTAGGCTGTGTGGGGATCCCTTAGATCCTTCAAACCCTTGGGTGTTTCCTGGCGATGTCTGTAAGTATACTGTGTAAGGAGGGACTGGTGCCCATGCCGTTCCACCGTGGCTCCCAATTTTCTGAATCCACTCCACTCAGCAGCTTGTAGAGGTTCACAGCTCTCTCTCTCTCCAGCTGCTTCCTGAGAGTGAAGAAGGCAAGGGAAAGAGAGGTAGGCATTTGGGTGATGGGTAAGCCCCTGGCACCAGCAGGAGAGGGAGCTGTTTTATCTACCTCTTCGGTGCTGGAGTTATTCAGTGCTAGTGCCTCTCTTGCAACATCATCCCGAGGGTACTTAAAATACCCTCATCCTACAAGAAAAAGACAGACGAAGTTCTAAATTTAGAGATGGTGGGTAGAAGGAGGGAGAATGGAGACTTTGGGATATACTGGAGCTGGCTCTGTCAGAGAGAGAGTGGGAGAGGGGGAGGGAGGAGAGGGAGGGAGGGAGAGAGGGACAGAGACAGAGAAACAGAGAGAGACAGAGACACACACACACACACAGAGACAGAGAGACAGAGAAACAGAGAGAGACACAGAGACACACACACACACACACAGAGAGAGAGAGAGAGAGACAGACAGAGACAGAGACAGAGAGAAAGAGAGAAACAGAGAGAGAGAGAGAAAGGAGCCCGTGCCTCCTGGCGGCTGTGTCTTCTAGTCCACAAGTGGGCTAAGGGAGCCTCTGTTTTAATTTCCAGGTTCTAGGACATGACCCCAGTTCTTCTAACCTTTCTTCCATCTCCCTCAGCAGTTGGTATTTTTCTCCTTTTTCTGTGGGTTGCAATGTGGTTGGCTTTGGGGGGAAGAGGCTGTTCACAGGGACAATAGCCAATGAGAGGGTACCTTTCGTTTGTTGGTAGGTCACCATGAAGCATCTTCTCTCCTTATATACCACTGTGGGGAGGGGAAATAAGTGCAAAAGAAGGCACAGCAGTGACAACTTTCAGAGCACAGCAGAACTACACTGCCAGAGTACCAGGCCCAAGGTAGACCTGGGCTGTTCAGACCATCTGTCCCTATGGAGCTGATTCCTGCATAGACTCCTGTCCCAGTGACACCGACTAAGCTTCCTTGCCCCTGGCCTTTCTCCTTCAGTAGATTATCTCAGGCATTTGCTAAGGCAATAGAGAGTTGACAAAGTGGCTGTGGACAGGTCAATAGACTCTAATGTAGACAAGCAAAATGCCAAGAACGTACAGAGCCTATCATAGCAAGGAAGTTTGTTTTCCTTTGAGATAGGTTTTCATGTGGCATAGGCTAGTTTTTAAGCTCACTTGAATAACCATGAACTCTTGATCCTTTTACTTCTACCTCCTGAATTCTGGGACTCAGGGAGTACCGCCTACCTAGCTGATGCAGCTGTTAGGGTTTTCCATTGGAAAGAAGGAAGCATCAGAAGGCACTCCTGTAGAGTCCTATCACCATTTCCAGCTCTAATAATCTAAATTGTGGTGAGGTACAAAATTAACTGGATGGACCTTCCCAGTAGTACAGCTGACCATGTTACCCATATTCTCGTAAGTGACCTTAATACAGTCATTTAGACATCAAGCAGTGCTTGGGGGAATCTTTCTTTGACATGTTCACCTTCTCCTTATTTGGAGTGAATAGACATTTCTTTTACGTCTCCCCAGATACAGCAATTTAGAAAGTGGAAGAAGATTGTAAAGCTACATCAAGCTCTTGGTGGGATAATCCTTTCATCAGACTTTAATTCTATAGTCACTGTCTATTATGTGGCTTTTCCTGGGTAGACGTGAACAAACGTCCTCTCACCCCAGATAAGAGTGCTGGCCTCAGACAGAAGAAACAACTCCACTGTCGTCTACCTTTGAACCAGTGAGTTTACTGGAGTTACTTTAGGAGCTCCAATTAGGATGAGTGATTCAAAGGCAGTTTTGTTACCAAAGGCCACCCCAGCATGAAGACTATGTCCCTGAAACTCCCTGCAAAGTTGGTGGCATTTCAGCCAACAGGAGAGTCTCTGCTCCCTTTCAGTTGTACTGCTTATATGACTTGGGGCCTGGCCTTGTGAATGTTGAGACTGTTTGAGCTTCCAGATGCTGGTGAAATGCCCTGACATCTCTCCTCCTTTCAGGAGGGAACGTTTCAACTCAAGAGGAAATGCTACTGCGCTGGTAGAACCTGACACTAGGAATCAGAAGGGTGACTGCTGGAGAGACTGCTGGTGTACGTTGGCACAGAGCTGAGCTACTTCTCACTTCTGCTGCCATTCATAAGCTAGTGGGCTGTGAACATTCAGCCAGCCATTCATAAATTAGTGGGCTGTGGACAGTGAGCCATTCATAAACTAGTGGGCTGTGAACATTCAGTCACATCAACCTCTGAGAATGTTCTTGGTAGAGTTTAGTTTCATAGTAACCAGCATGTCCCAACACAGCTCTGAAAACCAAAGCTATATTATGTTTTAAGTAAACACTAGTTAAACATGCAATTGATTTTGATTCCAAAATTCATCTGTGGTAATGCCTTCCCCGAACCACTATTGAGGCTGTTTGTAGTGGTGAGACTCTAGAGTAATGTTGCTGAAGGAGTATTAGCATGTTTGATTTTAGGGTGCTGTTCCAAACCCCTCTGGGGGTGGTATGTAACTAATATGCACTGATATATATTACATCTATTGTATTGCCGTATTGAAGTCCCCGAGAATACTAAATTATACTTGGCCTCGAGAGTTTCAGAGAAGGGATTGTGGATGTGAGGAAATGGAGGTGTAGGTAGTAGCACGTTTCTAGTAATGCCATTGGGTTTGGGGTGATCATTTTTGAATTAGGACCCAGGTTTTCTCCATCTGGTGCTTCTGTTCTCAACACAAGACTTCCAAAGGCTTTTTGATACAGGATCTCACACTGAACCCAGATCTCACCAGTTTGGTTTCTGGCTGACCAGTAAGTACAAGGAATCTTCCTGTCTCTGCCTGCCAGGTGCCGGGGCTACATGTGGACAGTGACAGGCCCAGCTGGCATGAATGGTTGCATCAAATTGGGAAGGACCAGAGTCAGAGGATGGCACCTAGGGGGCTTTCAAATGGAAGGCCTGGAAGTAGCATTTACCATTCTTCTTACAGTTCACTAGCTAATACTAATACCAGGGACATTTTAACTGCAAAGGAAGCTGGGAACTGTAGTTCAGCTGCTTGACCATGGTGAGGAGTGGAGGGTGCTTAGCAACCAGCTAGCTGTCTTGATAATAGACAGCCCCTTTAGTCAGCACTTACCCATTCCTGTCTGCATGCTGTTGAGACAGTCACAGCCCTCAAGCAGGCATGGTGCCCAGCTCAGCCTTCGGCGTTTCAGCGTGCAGTGTTCTACTTATGACTCTGCATGGTTTGGTGACCTATGGCCTAAAGACAGGTTATCCGGATGCTGTTCTTCCCTGTAACCTTTGCTGTTATTTCTTTGTAGTTGCGCTTCTCTTTGCCCAACCCTTCTCTTGTCTGCCTGACAGATGTTTGTCCCCACACACTTGCCAATAGTGTCAGAGTGCATTTCCTAGGCTACTCGGCCTGGGATGATAGAGTTGAGCTATAATATAGAATGTATAGTCTCATATTTAAGAAAAAAGACTTTTAAAAAAATCTTTGTGGTCATTTCTTCCTTTTCATGCTACAATTCTTTCCTTGTTCTAAGTTTTTAAATGGTTTATTATTTTCTTAGTTTTTCAAAGGACATGCTTTTGGTCCATCTATGTCGTTTCTCTAGACATCAATTTCAAAACCAAGCACACTTAACTGTTTTTGGTTTTGTCTTTAAAAAACAAAACAAAGCAAAACAAAACAAGGTCTTACTATGTAGTTCAAGCTGGCTTGAGGTTCAAAATCCTCTTGCCTCACTCTTCTGAGTATTAACATTACAGACATGGACTATGAGCCTCATTTATTATTTTTCCCCTCTGTAAATGAGGCTCTAATTTATTTATTTACTTGTGTTGGAATGTTGTTGTATGCTTGCTTATGTGTCTGTGTATATGTGTACAGTTACATTTGGGTGCATGTATATGTGTGTGCACAGGTGTGTGGGGGCCAGAGTGTTGGGTGCCTTCCTCAGTGGCTTTCCATTTTATCTTTTAAGACAGGACCTCTCACTGAACCCAGGTCTCACCAGCTTGGTTTCCGGCTGACCAGTAAGTACTAGGAATCTTCCTGTCTCTGCCTGCCCGGTGCTGGAGTTATAGGTGGACAGTGGCAGGCCCAGCTTTTCTGCCTGGGCGATGCTGATCTAAAGTCAAGTACTCATGCTTGTGTGGCAAACACTTCACAAACTGATTGCGGGTGAGTATTTATTCATTTAAAAAATCCAGGGCTGGAGAGACAGCTTGGGGCTTAAGAGCACCGATTAATCACTCAGAAAGACATCGGCAAGCCATGGCTTTTGGATCAGGTGAAACCAGTCTTTGAGAAGAGCTTTCTTACATGCCCACCTTGCAGAGCGGGTGCGATGTTCTGGTTGACTGTGTTGGCTCCGTAGACCTCAGTGTGCCTCCCTCCCCCCCAGGGGGTAGCTGTGCCAGGCTCTGGCTTACAGGTGGAATTGTATCAGCAGCTTGTCCCACAAACTAAAAGTAAAACTTCACTGACTTAGGTTTAACAACTATAAACTGAAACTTGAACTTGACCTCATATCTTTTTGTGCTTTCTATCTCCAAACTCAGAACATAATTATTACCATTCAAACTCCAATTGTAATAAAGTCATTCTTGTATTATTATCCTACAGATATTTATTGACTATATTATCCTTGTGTGTGTGCGCGCACACACTTGAGCATGTGTGTCCAGCTGCAGGTGTGGGGACATATGGAGGCCAAAGGACAAACTCAGGTATTGTCTGTCTTTTTGTTTTTCCAAGACAGGGTCTCTCACTGTCCTAGAACTAGCTAGAGTGGCTGGCCAGTGAGTCCAGGGTTCCATCTGTCTTTACCTCCTCAGCACTGGGATTACAAGTACTTACTTGCTTTGCAAGTGCAGGACCTGAATTTACTCCTCAGAATCTTGTGAAAATAGAAAAGCTTGTTTCCTATCCCTTCAGCATCGTGTGTGTGTGTGTGTGTGTGTATGTGTGTGTGTGTTACAGAGGAACTCCCTCTTCCCACAGCTCTGACTTTTATGAGTAAGGCATGAATTACGATGTTATATAGATACATTGTGATCTACCATTTACTAATGCGCTCCTCCTGTAGTCTTTGTAGGGGATTTTTTAGTATTATAGGTAATTTAAATGGTAATGGAAATTTCTGGTTTCTTTGGAGACTCAGTTGTGACATGCAATGTTTTTCTGGAAACTGTCATATAAGAGGATGTTTTTGCTGAAGCAGACACGTGGGAATATGTTTTGCTAAAAACAGACACGTGATACTTTTCTGGAGGTAGCCTGGAAAAAGGGCATGTGATGTTTTTGCTAGAGTGGATGCTTGTGAGAACACATGATGTTTGGAGAGGATATAAATATAGCCCAATGGACAGTGGATGATGGTGGATGGTATTGGTAGACCTTGTCTTCTTTGCTGGTTTTCATTGCGCTTTACTGATGCTGATCTTAGCTGACAATGCTGGGTGGTATTTGCATGCCTTACCACTCTTTGTTGGTCATCATTTGTTGTGACTTCATAGAGAAAAACGCACCAAAAAACTTCTGGTGGTGTTCTGGCAGCTTCTTGCTGTTTCCATAGACCCAGGCTGACTAGCAGAGCCTTGTATATTTTTCTGGATCAACTTACTGTTGTTAATCCATGAACAGTGTTTGCTAGTCCTGCTGTTGTTGATTTGTGAGTTGTGCTTGTGAACCCTGCCGTTGCTGATTCTTAAATAGTATTTGTGAGTGGATTGAGCTGCTGCTGCTGTTACATGTGAACCCAACTGCTAATATCCTGACAAAGCAGATTAGATTTGCTCCAAAGAGATATTTAAACAGGTGCACAACCTATTTTGTTCTATTAACCTTTCCTTTCCACTACTTCTGGTAGGTGGTGAGCTAGAAGGGACATTTAAGCATTTTAGAACCCTTATTAAAGGTAGGTTTTGAAAAAAAAATCTAAGCCTATAAGTGGCACCCAATCTGGGGTTCAAGTCCAAGACTGATATTTCAGTATTATAGGTCAACAGTTGCTGCTACTGAGACACATGACATATTTTTCCCATTACTTTCATCAGCTAGAGTCTGTATATAGCTAGGAATGTTGTGCCTTCTCCTGTAACTGGAGGAAGATAGCATTGATAGAAAGGTATTGACTGAGCTGGCCAAAGCTGTAGTATCAAACAATAGGAAATCCACTTTTTTTCTGGGGTGGTGGTGGTATCTGATAATCCTTCTGAACAGAGATGACTTTTAGAAAAATTTTAGGGTCAAAGAAAAATTGAGCTAAAACAGAGTTCAGTTAGGACTTCTGCTCAAACCCCAGTCCCTTTTTCTTTCCATTTCCCTCATTAGAGTAACATGTTTGTTAAAAATGATGGAACCACATTGCCATTGGGGTCACCCACAGTCCATAGACTTCCCTAGGCCTTCCTCTTCGTTCTCTCCACTCTATGGAGCTGAGGAGCAGACAGTGCCATGCATTTCCATTACAGTGCTGTGTAATGGTGCTCAGCCTTCAGTGCTTCACTAGGTATTTATCCCTCCTTTTTGACTCCTCTCCAGACAACTACTGGTCTTTTCCAGTATCCAGTTTCGCTTTTTTAGAATGTCATAGATTTAGAACCACGTAGATTAGTGCTGAAGCTACATTGTTGATAACTCATTTCTTTCTCATGTAGAATACTTTTCCATTATGGATGAATGAACCATATACGCTGTCTATTCATCTTGGGCCTCATGACTGCTTTTGAACTTTGGTAATTATGAATAGAGATATGTAGTGTTTTGCATGTATATAACTTTTCAGTGCATCTGGCTAACTACAAATGGTCATGTTTATGTAGAGTAAGAATACGTTTAGGTTTTTATAGAGTAGCCAAACTTTTCAAAAGTGGCTACATCATCTTGCATTTTTACTAGTAGTGACTGATAGTCCCTCCTGAATCACATCTGTGTCAGCATTTGATAGAGTCAGATTTAGGATGTTGGACATCCTAATAGGTGTATAGTGACCTTTCATCATTGTTTTGGCTTATAATTACCTAAGCATATGGTGGCGAACATCTTTATATTCCCCAGTTTGACCCTTGAGTATCAGGTGAGGTTCCCACTCCTGTGCTGTAGACGAGACAATTAAATGAAAGTCAGATAGGTACTGCAACTCATGTGTGGTAAATATAACTAACGTGTTGGAGGATTGTGAATCAAATTCTTTTTGCTAAAACTCAGTCCAAAACAAAAACAAAAACAAAAACAACAAAAAAACCAATGACATGATTTTGCTCCAACAGTCAAGGCTGTTATATTTAGTGATATTTTGCTTACGTCAGTCTTTCTTTTCTCATTCTATTCCGAGGTCCCCTCTTTGTTTCCATCCTATTTATAGAGCTTTATTTAGCTCTTCCTCTACACAAATCTGTTGGGCACAAATTATCTTTATTTTCTTTCATTGAGAATGTCCTCACGTTCTCTCTTATTGCTCTGGGTGCTTTCAATTTCTCTCTTGTTTCTAGTTTTTGAAACTTGGATAATATGTGCCTTGGTATGCGTTTCTTTGGATTTATTCTGTTTGGATTTTGCTCAACTTCTTTCATCTATAATCTAGAGCTCTTGCCAAATTCAGGGTAATTTTGGTTGCTACTTAGGGCACCCTCTCAGCCATCCCCCCCTCCCTCAGCACTCTGAAGATGCAGGTGCTGGATCTTTTGTTATGGACTCTGTGGGCCCTGGTTTGTTTGATTTATGCCTCGGGTCTATTTCTCCTGTGTCATTCAGCTTGAATAATTTCTAATGTCATATCACTGGGCCAGGTGTCTGATTCTTTCCTCTGTCCTATTCATACTATCGATGAACCTTTTAGTGTTGATTATTGCATATTTCAGTCCTAGATTTTCTTTTTGGTTTCATAACCATGGGAAAACCTAAATGGTTGGCTCTTTACCTCGTTTTTAGTTAGTAGCTAATTTTGAAGGTTATACACCTGACCGATATATTATCTTCTCACTGGTTTTGTGGTACACAACCTCTGAGACTATGGGTATAATGATAGCAGTTGCCTAGGTTACTGAAAGCACTGACTTTTCCCATGGGAATATGGATGACTCAAGGACAGGATAAATGGAAGTTGGCATTGCTACTTCCCTATTGTATCTGTGTCTCCCTTGGCTGCCTTAATCTTTGGGTCAGATCTCTGTTCAACTCTGCTCATGTTCTACTAACCATGTCAGAAATGTCTTCTCTGAAACTATAAGATTGATTTGACCCAAGCCTCCCTAAACTCTCTGTTCCCCTCCAGGGCTGATGACACCAAGATGAGGGTAATTAAGACTATCCCATCTCAGGCCAGTGGAGCTTTGCCTAAAAGCCTCCAGTCACCACCTCTGACTATTATGCTGACTCCTTTCCCCAATCCCCTGCCCCTATAAGACAGGGTAAGACACCTTAGTTCTCCATAGAGTCTTTGTTGGTCAGACTGCCCATCTTTGGTTTTGATGGCTTTCAAGTAAATCTTTTTCCTTGACCCCACAACCTGTACTTGAGTCATTGGCCATTTTAAGTGGTGAGGTTAACAGGTAGGGTTTGGTTAGCAATATTTTAAAAATATATCTTCTATGTCTTTTCTGGGGGCTCTGTAATTTTTAGTGTTTGAATTGAAGTTCGTGCTTCACACATACTGGGCAAGTGCCCTACCACTGAGCTGTATTCCCAGCCTGGCTCTGTGTGTTTTGTTTAATTCAGAAGGGTTTGTAATTGCTCAATGAAACATTTTAGAATTACCTGATTAGCATATAAAGAAAAAGGTGGCTGGGCAGTTGTGGCACATGCTTTTAATCCCATCACTTGGGAGGCAGAGGCGGGCAGATTTCTGCGTTCAAGGCCAGCCTGGTCTACAGAGTGAGTTCCAGAACAGTTAGGGCTATACAGAGAAACCCTGTCTCAAAACAACAACAAAAAGGTCATTGTGATATTTTTTGTGCAAATACCACTGTATTTTGTTTTTAATTTGGCTGCACTCTCCCCATTTCCACTCTGCCCTTCCTGCTGATTTCTTTATCCCACTCAATTAACTCCCCTTTGTGGTAATGAAGCTTTTTCTTAACTGATAAGTACCCTACAATAATGCTAATGCCTCTCTCATCCCGGAGCTGGGTGTTTAAGCTGATATGGTTCAGCCTGAGATGTTCTGGGTTTGTGGTAGGTGAGGGAATTTTGATACCTGAACATTTTTTTTGCAGTGTGATATGAGACTTTGAGTATTATGTAAGACTGTGACCTTAACTGAATTAAAGAAGATACCATTTGGACAGGGAAAGAGATGTCTGTCTCGATGATGCCAGATGGTCAGGAAGCCTAGGCTCCCCATTTGCCCTCCAAGGACACCCATCAGCATGGGGTCTTCTCACTGCTCCTGGGCCAGGCAGGCCCCGGAAGTGCCTGGGGATCCCCATTACTGACTGGTGGGGATGAAAGCCCTGGATCCCTGCTCCGTTTTCTCTGCTAGTCTAGGGCCAATGGGAATTTTAAAATGTCTTCTGGATGCATGAGAATCAACAGATTTTATTTGATGTTTGGCTTGCCAGAGTGGTCTGGAAGTGTCTGTCTTGTAGGTTGGGTGTTTGGCTGGAGAAAACAACAGCTTTTAATTTGTGCTTTTTTTTTTAATTTTGCCCATGTACATTGGTTTTTCTGGGTTGGTGACTTTTTTAGCATCAAGTTTGGAAAATGTTAGGCAAAGAGAAATCACTTATGCTGTTTCCTGGGATCCTAGGGTCCTTGGTTTGCCTATTCAATTAGTTGCCTTCCAGAGTCTTCCTACATTTGTTTTATACTTGTGCAAGTATTTCAGCTGTATGTAATAGAAGGAACAGAACAAAGTATGTTTACTTCATTCTTCATGAAGCAGAAGTCTTCCACACATTCATTTCCAGATACATATATGTGTGTGCACGCGCGCACACGCATACACACACATACACACACAGTACTTGTCTGTGCATGCTAAAGATATTTGGTGAAAAACAGTCCTGAAAAGGGTGTAAAATCACTTATTCTGGGAAAACAGTCTCAAGCAAGAAATTCCCATTTCCTCTTTCCGTCCTTCTTTCTATTCACAGAACCATCTAGTTGGCTCGTTCTTAAAGCTTCTTCCTGTCAAAACTGCCAGGCTGGGGACAAGCTGCCAACACACCATCTATTGGGGGACACATTCAATCACATCCACACCATAGTAGTTGGTGTCCTCCATAATTCAGAAGCCCTACCCACCCCCAAGGCTGGTGGTACTAGAAGACAGAGTCCGAGAAGTGAGGAGGTTATGAATGTTCTCTGTCCTGAGTGGGCATAGGACCCATTGAGAGAGCCCTCAGAGGCAGCTAGCCCCTTATTTCTGTGGGATGCAGAGACAAGGTAGTATGAGGGGGTAAGAACCTATCAGACAGTAAGTCTCCTGGAGCTGTGACCTTGTACAAGTCACCCAGTCTAGATGCTTTATTACATGCTTTATTACTCTGAACGATTAGAGCAGACTGAGATCTACCCAGGTATGTTCAGAGGGGCCCGGCCATGGCAATGACTGCATCTCACGACACATGCAACCTTCTCCCACTGCCACATTGCATCTGTCAGTGATGACAACTAAGGCTGGAAGGACTGATGGGCTTGTAAACTACAGATCCTTCCAAGTGCCTGTGTGAAGACGACCTTGACTTGCAATTTCTTGTATGGTACTTGTTTAGCAACCCCAGGGAGGGGGGTTGGGTCCTCTTTTTTTTTTTTAATTTTTGAGACAGGGCCTCTCTACCTAGTCCTGAATGCCCTGGTACTCATTGTGTAGACCAGGCTGGCTTTGAACTCAGAGATCTGCCCGCCTCTGCCTCCCAAGGGCTGGGATTAAAGGTGTACACTACTATGTCTTGCTGGATCCTGATCTTAAAAACAAGAACTACAGCAACAACACCAACAACAATAACAACAATCACAACAACAGCAACAAGCTAAAGCATCCCTCTCCAAGAGGAAAAAGTGTGGACTTGAAAATGTACAAGGAAATTTGTTTGTTCAAGTGAAATTGGGCAATGTAAGTTGCACTTAAGGAACACAAAATTCGTTAAGTTATAAGCTAGAGATAGATTTCATTATTGGTTAGGAAGTTGGCCTAGGGATCCTGGCAGGGACAGAGTTCATCTTGGCAAGGGGGCATGGTGTCACATGTATGTAATCCCAGGACGCAGAAGGGAGAAATAGGACTGGGAATTCAAGGCCAGCCTGGGCTACATGAGAACCATCACAATGCCCTTCTCTATTAAAGCCAGACACAGCAGTTCATGTCCATGATCCTAGCACACAGGACACTGAGGCTGGAGGACTGCAGCAAGCAGTGAGATCCTGTTACAAAATAAATAAGTAAATAAATAAATCTAACAAAAAAGGAGAGTATAACAGATCCCAGTCCTTGAGTATGGATCATGGAACTGGGTCATCTAGGTCAGAGGTCAGCAAAGCATGACCTGACCTGCACCGTTTTTGTACAGTCTAAAAGCTAAGCATTTTTATTTCTTCCCCCTTTCAAGTGATTGAAGTCAAAAGAATGGTAGTACATTATGGAAATTATATGAAACAGTATCTTCATTGCTCACAAGAACTTTGACTGGAACCCAGCCATCCTTGTTCCATGGCCCTATTGTGAAATGATAGAGAAGCAGGGACAGGCAGTCTAGATCCAAACGTGTTCATTGTTGGGCTCTTTACAAAGCTTGATGCTACTGGCCTAGGTGCAAGTCCCAGCTTTTAAATCCCATATCACAATCCTGGGCAAGATCCAACAGACTGAGTCTCAGCTCCCTTACCTTTAAACGGGGATGGCTTCAAACTAATAGTTATTAAGTGGATTATACAAATCAGTATTTGAAGAGGGTTTAGATCAAGCCTGTGGTGAATGTAGCTTGTGTCTAAAAATTAGAGAATTTCAGCCTGTTTCTTTTTGAGTTGACTAAATATTAAGGAATGTTTACTTTTAATTTATAATTTTTTATTTTATGGATAAAATATGATTTTAACTTTGAACTCAGGTGAAGAAGATATGTTTTCATATTTAGAACTTTAATGAGCTAGTTATAAATATTAAGCACCCACAGAACTTTAGTCTTTTCCCAGCATGCCTGGGACTGTGGGCTGGGCATTGTGAAGAAGTCTTTGGCTTTTATCAAAGGTCTTTTTTTGTTTGTTTGTTTTTTCAAGGCAGGGTTTCTCTGTATATCCCTGGCTGTCCTGGACCTCACTCTGTAGACCAGGCTGACCTCAAACTCAGAAATCCACCTGCCTCTGCCTCTGCCTCTGCCTTCCAAGTGCTGGGGTTAAAGGCGTGCACCACCACTGCCCGGCTTATATCAAAGGTATTTAGGGTCTATAAGGAAGACTTCTTCTCCATGTCTGGGAGGCAGGACTGTAGGTGTCTGGAATTATGCTTGCATTGTTTAAATTCATGTGCAGTATGCTGTGTATGTGTGTGATGTGTATGTGTGTACATGCACATCTTCACAACTCTCAGGGGAAATAATTTTTCTGCTAATTTGTGGGCCCAAGGGATTGAATTTAGGCCTATAGGCCTGTGTATAAACACCTCTACTGCTGAGTCATGTCGCCAACTGCTTGCATTGATTCTGATTTCCTAGATATTTGATTTTTGTGCAAGTCTTAATCTGTAAAAGGAGGTTAGTAATATCTTTCTCATAGGAGTATTATGAAGATTATGATGATTAAAAGTGCTAATGCTCACCAAGTGCTTAATGCAACACCTGGGGGTTAACATGCATTTCATAAGCATCGGTTATTATCACAATTATTCTCCCAAGATCTTGGCATAGTTAATTTCTGTGGACTAGTTACTAATCTAGCAGAGTAGGAGGTTATGCGTGTGATGGGTTTTGAGTGCTTCTGGGAGATCCTCTCGTTTCCCCGTATCCCGAAATTCAAACCATCATATGCTTTCCTTAAACACTGCTTTCTCCAGAGAGTCTCCCGTTTAAAGTATTCATCTTCCAAGATAGCATCCTTTCCTCCTTTAGTTTATTCGTTGCTAGATTTTTTTTCTTTACAATGGCAGCCTGGAAACAGTGGACGGGGCTGGAATTTGTGGTCAAGGAGAATGGGTGTGTGTGTTAGGGTCTCTGAAAGGCATTGAGAGTGTACTAAAGACAGAACATTGCACAATGTTCTGCCTTGTTCAATCACTGCAGTTATAAGGGCAATTTCTATCTTCCCAGGGATGAATTTACACAGCCTTGGATTCCAGGAGGAACCTTTGAAATCATTAGGGCAGCAAAGAACCAAGCCTGCCGCAGGGCGCCACCTACAGACTACCTGTTTCGTCTCTGCATTCCGGGCAGGGAACTTGCCTTTCCAGAACCTGTTTCCTCCTAGCCCACCTACTGGTACTCTGAACCCCTCTCCTTCCCAGGACGTCAAGGAGTCCGTTGGTCTTGGACCTAGGTGAGATATCCAGGTTTGTTTTCCAGTGACCTTGAGGTTTGGCACCCGAGCTAGTTCTCTGGCAGATGGTGGAGCCTAAGGCTTAGGTTCATATTCCCTGATCAAAGGTATTCCTTGCCACACTTTCCCAACTTGGAGCTGCAGGGAATCAGGCCATCACGACCTTGACCAGTAGGAAAGAGGAGAGAGGAGTGAGTCACTGCACTCTTCCCATCCATTACCGGCTTGAGGTCTCAAAATGCGTTGGACCCTATTTTAGTCACCAGAATTTGTCATCATCCGGCGCTATTTTCTTCATTACGCAGAGACGGTAGAGGCAGGCCCCTGCTCTCCTTGGAGGCTGTGACGCTGTCCTGAAGGAGCGTGTTGGAAGGGGGTCAGGCCTAGGAGACCAAGGCAGGTCAAAGATTTGACCTCCGAAATCTCCCGGGCTCAGTTTGGACGATTTAGAGGAGTAGGAGACCCAGGAAAGAGAGCTGAACCGTGGATCCTGCAACCTTGGTTTTCCTCCAAAGCCCGAGAAGCTTCTCCTAGCTCCATTCCTCTGCGTTTTCCACTAAATAAATCCTGGCGTTCTAGGGACTACCGGAGGGCTCCCCAAACCAACTGTCCAGGACTTCTCCTTTAAGGCTCTCGGCTCCGCCCATCACGCTGCGCAGGCTTGAGGCCCCGCCCCTTTACCCGTTTCCGTAGAGCTGGGCCGCAGCGCCGCCGTCCAGGCCCCTTTAAGGCTGAGTCCCGCCCCCTTGCTCCCGCCCCCTCCCCTCCCCCAGCCCACCCCGGGTTCCTCGGCCGGTCGGACGGTGCGGCCCGCGGCGGTGAGCATTGGAGCCTAGGGGACGCGGGGTCGGGCCCCGTAAGTCCCCGCCGCTGCGGTGGCCTCGTGGGGTGGGGTCGGGGCTGGGGCGAGGGGCCGGGGGCACGGGGCGCAGGGCGGGAGCCGGGGCGGTGCGGGAAGGGGCTCAGGTGACACGTTCGGGGATCAGGACCCGCAGCACCAGCCTGGCCGGGGGTATGGGTCCCGGTGCACGGTCGCAGGCGTTCCCGCTCTCCCTTGTCCGGCTGGAGTCCGGGTCTAGTCGTGTTTATGATGCGTTAGCCATGCTCCCCAGGGGTCCAGGCCCGTTGGTAGAACTGCTGTTGGCGGGTGGCGTCTGAGATGCAGTCCTGCCAGCCGGAGGGGAAGCCGAGGCCGAAAGCCGCGGCTTGGAGTGGGAAGGCAGGAGGACCCAGCCTCCTCTTGGATTCCAGACACAGCTCGGGGGTTGGCCCTGGAGGCCCGGCCCTTGCGGAGCCGTCGTGGGCCCACCTGCTCTAGATAGGGCCTGAGGCGTGCTTTGGGAAAGTCTGGCTCTGGGACCACAGTTCTAATCTTCTGTCCATCAGGGAGCTCTGGTGGTCGTCACCATGGCGATGCGGGAACTGGTGGAGGGCGAATGTGGGGGTGCCAACCCACTCATGAAGCTGGCCACCCACTTCACCCAGGACAAGGCCCTTCGGCAGGAGGGACTGAGGCCTGGCCCTTGGCCTCCAGGAGCCTCAGCGACAGACACGGTGAGTGTTCTCGAACAGAAGAGCCCATTTCTTCAGCCTGACAGCTGCTTTCTCTGTGGTTAGTGTAATAGCAGTCACCGTTCAGTAACCCTGGAGTGAGCCTTGTGAGTCTTTACACAGACTACTGTTTTATAGACAAAGAAGCTGAGGCCGTTGACTTGCCTCGGGTCACCTAAGCAGTAGGGTTAGAGTTGGGTTGTAGCCTGCGGCCTTTCTCACTCTGAATATTGCCTCTTTACTTCCTGTCTTAGGTCTCCAAGCCTTTGGGAGTAGGAACTGAAGATGAGGTAAATAGAACAAGATTCTTTTTTCAGTTCTTTTTTCTGGTTCATAGTGGTTTTTATTTTTTTGTTTTTTGTTTTTTTTTACCTGTAAACAATCCTCTTATACGTACTTCAGTCTTTGAACTCTCTTCACCAAATGAGATTGTGTGCCAATGTTTTCATCTACTTTTGGGGGGTATTTTTTCTGGTTTCCAAATTTACGGATAGAATTTTTTTTTTCCCTTTATCTCCAGTTTTCGGTTTTTCTGTCTGACAACAGTGGGCCCTGCCCCTGGCTGAGGCCCTCTGATCCTAATCGTTCATCTCACCATCTCTAATAGTTGGTGGCAGAATTCCTGCAGGACCAGAATGCAACTCTCGTGTCCCGAGCCCCTCAGACCTTCAAGATGGATGACCTCCTGGCAGAGATGCAGGAGATTGAACAGTCGAACTTTCGCCAGGCTCCTCAGAGAGGTGGGTTCAGGGCCTGGTGGGAAGGGAAGAGGCCAGAGGGCTTCCATCCTTTGATTTTGCTGGCATTAGGGGACTGAGGTGCTGAGGAGACAAAGGAGCTGTGTCCAGGAGTGAGTGTGAAGGAATGGTAAGAACCTGGTTCCCTTTGTCTTAGTCTTCTCTTGTCTCGTTTAAGCCCCTGGTGTGGCCGACTTGGCCTTGTCTGAGAACTGGGCCCAGGAGTTTCTTGCAGCTGGAGATGCTGTTGATGTAGCTCAGGATTATAATGAGACTGACTGGTCCCAAGAATTCATCGCCGAAGTTACAGGTGAGGCTTGTGGGGAAATCTGTAGTATTTGTAGTAAATGTTGTTAGCATTTAAATGTTCTGTGTCGACGTCCTGGTTCCTCTTGGGATGTAAGGTGATTTTGACTGCTAATGTCTTTTCTAGTTTCTTGATTCATTTCTGTGGGTTGTTAGATGTGACTTCTTGTAGCAATTGTAGGTAATCAAAACATAATAAAGAGGAAAAAAACATAAAAAAACATAATAAATAGAGGGGAGGGCGAGAGACGAGAGAGAGAGAAGAGAAGAGAAGAGAGAGAGAATGAGAATGAATGAGAGCTTAGATCTGCCTTTTTATCAGTAACTTGACTGCTTAAGTCTAGTGGAGAGGAGCTAGAGATTGGATGGATAACCCAGGAAGAGAGAAATATTCATCACAGCACCTAGGACTCTGGCATTCAGCTATCTTGACTAGAATTGAGGTCTGGGAAAATTGATTGTGGAGTTCAGAACCCTGAAGTCTGGCGTGTGTAGGCTTCTCATCTATAGATTGAACAACCTGTGGATAGAAAATGGAAAATTTATGTCTGCACTAACAGTATGCATGCTTTTTGAGTTTTTAGACAGGGTCTTTGTAGTCCAGGCTGTCCTCCAAGTCCCTATGTAACTGAGATCTTCCTGCCTTAGCCTCCTGAGTGCTGGGACTGCAGTTATGAACCACTTTGCCTGGCCATGTGTGCATGTGTGTATGTATATATGTGTGTGTATTCATTATTTCTTAGTTGATATGATTACTATATATATATATATATATATGTTTATAACACTTACATTATATAGGGTATTAATAAGTCATCTAGAGATGTCAGAATAACGGGAGGATGTTTGTGGATTATATGCAAATACATTTCATGAAAGAAACTTCAGTCTTTAGAACTTTGTTTTTTATGTTTTTTGTTTGTTTGTTTGTTTTTGAGACAGGGTTTCTCTGTGTAGCCCTGACTGTCCTAGAACTCACTCTATAGACCAGGCTGGCCTCGAACTCAGAAATCCGCCTGCCTCTGTCTCCCAAGTGTTGGGATTAAAGGCGTGCGCCACCACTGCCTGGCAAGAACTTTGTATCTGTATGAGTTTTAGGAACTATTTTTTTTTGTTTTTGTTTTTGATTTTTGTTTTTTGAAACAGGGTTTCTCTGTGTAGCCCTGGCTGTCCTGGAACTCACTCTGTAGACCAGGCTGGCCTTGAACTCAGAAATCTGCTTACCTCTGCCTCCCAAGTGCTGGGATTAAAGGCGTGCGCCACCACTGCCTTGTAGAACTAATTTCTTTGTGGATATTTAGGAACGTCTAAATAGTCCTTGAGGGTATAGATCATCTGTGATGACAGAAATAGTATCAGCTTCTCTCTACTTACTGTGTTAAATGCATTCAATATGTGTTTATTTATCTCTGTGAGATCCCAAGTCCTTACTGTTGTTTTTAGGACCATTTTATAGATAAGAATACTGAGTTTATGACTTGCTTAAGATAAAGCAGCAATGTGAGTGACTTAGTTTTTGTTTTTAATGTTTTTTTTTAACGATTTATTTATTTTGTGTGTATGAGTATACTGTAGCTGTCTTCAGAAACACCAGAAGAGGGCATCAGATCCCATTACAGATGGTTGTGAGCCACCATGTAGTTGCTGGGAATTGAACTCAGGACCTCTGGAAGAACAGTCAGTGCTCTTAACCACTGAGCCATCTCTCCAGACTTTTTTTTTTTTTTTAAAGTAGAATATCTTTATTTTCCTTAGGCAGTTTTATACATGTTAACAGTAAATCTTACAGCATCCCAGTCCAGCCTCTGGTTCCTATGTTCTTTCCACTCCCTCTTCTGATACACCCCCTTGGCAAGGAGGGGTTGAGATAGACTATGTCCCGTTTAGTGCTGAGTGCTCAATGGTCACTTAGTCTCAGCACTCTGACCAGGTGTGAGTCTGCCTTCCCTGCTGACCACTGCATGGAAGCTTCTCTGGCCGGGTCGAGGGCAGTGCTGATCCTTAGATGCGAGCACAATGTACAGTTGTACAGTTTGACGTGTATTATCGAGGTTTCTCCCTAGGTGTCCCTGGCATTTGACTCTGTGGATTGAGCCGTTGTTCTGTCCTGCCGTCGTTCTGTCCTGCCTGGCCCGTGCTTTATGCTCTTTCTTGGCTACTAGAAATAGTCTCAGCCCAGCATGTGTCTTTGGGGCCAGCCTCCGCTACTGCCTCCCCTCTGTGGATTGACTTTTCTCCCAGAGCCTATCTGATTAGGGCAAAAGGGAAGGACCAAACCGGCCTTCCTCTTCCTGATGGCTCACACAGAGAAGCATTGTTTGCCCTATTCCACGATGAGAAATCCAAGTATGAGAAGAGACACAGCAGAGAAAGTTACAAAAATTCTAGGCGAGGCCTTCCCAGGGTCAAGTTTTGAGATAATGGACTTAGTTGGTTTCTCCTCTCAGCATTTCTTATTCTCCTGAAGGAGGAACTCCTAGCACCCAACAGCTTAGTAGAAGCCGTTATAGGTAATTTCACACAGATGCCCTTTCCTTAAGTAAGATGGGTGGACAGGGTTCTAGGGTTTGCTGTTAGTGCTAAGTGCTTTCGTGTATAAGGCTATAAGCCTTCTACAGAGTGTCAGTAGGAGACATGATATCCAAAACTCATGCCTGTTTATACCCAGGTGCTTTTCAATCTGTTACTCTAAACTCTCAAGTCCTCCCAGTGGAATTGCCTTATGCCCAAATCTGAGCTATCCAAAGACCCTCTGCTGGATAGAACCTTTCAGGTTTCCAAAGTGATACATCTTAGTACAGAGAGACTTCTGTTGGAATGGGTGGGCTTTGGTCATTTTCCATAATTTAAAGCTAATAGACAAAAACCCAAGTCATTTGTGCAGCTAAGCACAATGTGAGAGCCAGATTTTATTATAATTGTTTCCTGCTGGTTAAATCTTCTCTAGCTCACAAATGAATAAATAGCCTTAGAAAAACATGTTGGACCTGCCTCACCTGTCCGGTTGTCTTTGGAGAGCACATTCCTTTGCAGCTGTGCCTGCTTCACAGAGGCCTGGGTGCCTGGGGCTGAATTGCATGAAACTGGGCTCTGTCTGTAAAATTGTTTTGTTGTAGTAGGCCTTTGGTAGTGATTAAAAGAATGCATTGAGATTTGGGAAAAAGAGATAAAAGAAATAGATTTTCCAGGAATTTGTGTTTTATTTATTTAAAGGATTTATTTTTATTTTATGTATATTGGTCTTATGTATATTGGTCATGTGTATCTGTGTATCATATGTTTGCATTACTTGCAGAAGAAAAGGGTGTCAAGTTTGAGACTGTTGTTAGCTGGCAAATGGGGTCTTGGAATTGAACCCAGGGCATCTGGAAGAACCCTTAAATAAGCCAGTGCTCCTAACCATGGAACCATCGCTGCAGCCCCAGAACTCATGTTTTAGAAATGACTTTCTCTTAGTGGCTGATATATTAGTGATATAAGTTAATTGTTTTTTTTAATGAATAAGTAGATTTGAGACAAAATATACTTTTTAAGGCCTTATTAGTTAAGCTTTGGTGTTTGTGAGATCTCACTGTGGCCCTGGTGTACCTCCAACTTTCTTTGTATGTGAGGCTGGCTTGAATTTGTGGCTGTTTCTGCTGAATGTCGGGATTACTGGCATGAATCCTCATGCCTGTGTTTTTTTTTTTTTTAAGGTCTTACTATGTAGCCTGGGCTGGCTTTGAACTCACAGTCCTGCCTCTGTAGCCCAAGTGCTGGGATTATAGGCGTGCTTTGTAGATTCTTCTTATTTTATGTTTTAAATTCCCATGTTTAATATTCTAGAATTTTTCAAAAGGAGTCTTGAAGCTCATCTTTTTAATTGTTTTTTATATGGGAAAATTTATAGTCTTACTGGTAAGCTGAAAAAAAATAAATAAAAAGAAAACAAACAGGAAAGTTCTGTATTACCATCTCCCAGATTCTCCGGTGGTGAGGAGATTCACTTTGGCACAATCTACAGAGCTCATTGCTTTTCTCCAGTTTTATGTGCCTTTATCTCTGTGTGAAGAATTTTTTGCAACTTTGTTTGATGTGTAGAAAGCACCATCCCAAGAACTAGTCCATCACCATACAAGACCCATCCCCCCTTTTGGTCTGTCAAACTTCTGATAGAATCATCTGTTGTCTTTTCTGGTCAGTCTGCATCTTGTGTTTACTCAGATCAGGAGATGAAACTCAGCCCTCAGGTGGCCTGAATTTAGACAGACTCAGTTGACAAAAGAGAATGTGTGTCTATGTGTGAGAGAGAGAGTATGTGTGTGTGTCAGAGAGGGAGGGAGGGAAAGAGAGAGGGAGAGGAAAAGAGAGAGAGAGAGAGAGAGAGAGAAAGAGGGAGGGAAGGAGAGAGGGGGAGGGAGGGGAGGGGAGTTTTTAGAGTGGCTTACTGGCTATGGTCCAGCTACTTCAACATTGGCTGTCTACCAGGAGATCCAAGAACCCAGTAGTTGTTTAGTTCATTAGGCTCCATGTCTCTGTTGGTATTCAGTAGATGACAGAATCCTGAAGAAGTAGGTTCTGATGCCTGTGTAGGAATGGACTTGCCAGTGATATAGAGGGCAGGCAGACAAAGAGTGACAAGCATGTCTGGAATAGGCTGCCAGCCCCAGGTGTGGCCCAGATTAAAGGTGGATCATCCCATCTCAAAAGATCCAGATTAAAAGTGGGCCTTCCCACTTCAAATGATTGCATTAAAAAAACAAACAAACAAACAACAACAACAACAACAACAAAAACCCTCTTAACAGTGTAGCCAGCTGCTTGGGTTTTAGTTAATTCCAAATATAGTCAAGTTGACAACCAGGAATTGCATCACTGGGTGTGGGTTCATAAGCAGCTGTGAACTACAAACAATTAGTGTCACATGAGAAGTTGTGGGAAGCAGCAGCAGAGGAAGAAGAGGTGTGGGTGAGTGACTACAGAGAGCGCCCGTCTCCTGGGATGTCCTGGGAGGTCTTCCCTCTGCAGATGGGGATGGCGGCTGCTCCCTTTTGTTGCTATATCTAATTTTTGCAGAAACTATGAGCTGTCTGCTGTGGTCGTTTTATAGGTAAAGAAGTGGAAAATTGCCGGGCAGTGGTGGCGCACGCCTTTAATCCCAGCACTTGGGAGGCAGAGGCAGGCGGATTTCTGAGTTTGAGGCCAGCCTGGTCTACAGAGTGAGTTCCAGGACAGCCAGGGCTACACAGAGAAACCCTGTCTCAAAAAACCAAAAAAAAAAAAAAAACAAAACAGAAAAAAAACAAAAAAAACAAAAAACAAAAAACAAAAAAACCAAATAAACAAAAAAAAAAGAAGTGGAAAGTTACAAATTACAATAACTACTCTGAAATATATACAGTGAATGATGGCTGGGGTTTGGGGTTTGAATGTGGGTGACGCTAGGCTCAATCTAGACCCTTCACTCCGTCCCACAGAACTCTCACTGCTTAGGGTAGGGAGTTCTGAGACCTTTCTGCTTGTAGTAGCTGTGCTCACATGGCACAGACACCCAGTGTGAAGTGGTGAGATGTAAACATGAGTGGGCTGCCTAGGTCGCTGGCTCTAGCTCTGCTTATGTGTGAACTCAGACAGCCTCTTTTTCTCCTCTGGCCTTTACTGCTTCCCTTTCAGGCAAGTCTAAGTGGATCTGGCTCTTTGGGTTCTTTTGTCAGTTGCCTTGTTGAGGCAGGTTCCCAGAGCCGGAAACTGTAGGGTCTTGACAGCCTGAGCCAGACTGTGTCAGGTTGTTGTTGCTGTTATTGTTTTAATGTCCTTGTCATCGTGATGCCCATTCCTAGCCCTGAATTATAGCAATTTGAGGATGACGTTTCTCATCTGTGTGTCTTCCCCCTGATGTGTAGCATGTATGTGGTATGGTATATATTTGGTAATGGTGTGTATAAGGTAATGGTATGTATATGGTAATGGTGTATATATGGTAACGGTGTGCGTGAGGTAATGGTGTGTGTGTGGTAGTGGTGTGTAGGTATATGTGGTAATGGTGTATATGTGGTAAAGTGAAGAAACTTTGTTTATTTTTCTATTGGCTTTTGTTGTTGATGAGAACATTCTATACACATTGTTTGTGTCTTTGTGGCTTTGGGCTCATCATGCCTGAGTGAGAGTAAGGAGAAAGTAGCGGGAAATAGGAAAGACTGGTTATTCTTCAACAGATCTGAACTAAGGAGTCAGGAGATGTTACTGAAATCAATTTTGATATTAAACATTTGTTTTTCATTTTTCACATGTAAGCCACAGTCTAGGATGAGGGGAGAAAAATGTTAACCTACAGGACCTGGAGGGCAGAGCCTGCAGTTGAGTGTCCCTGAAATTAAAGCACAGGATTTGTAAACCCAAACAATTGCCAACTATACTTTTTTATTATGCTAACTGTACTTTATTTACTCATCATCAGGTGTGCGTGTTCTGAGACTCTTGGTTCTTTTTTTTTTTTTCAGGTTTTGACATTATTTTCTCAGATTTTGAAATTGCTTCTTTGAAATTACTCAGGTCAAGTCTTGGGTACAGCAGTGTGTACGTTAATAGTAAGGGGATAGCAGTGTCTTCTCAGTGTTAGAGCAGTGACAGTCGGACCTTCCACTTGGGGATTGTATGACTGTGTCAGCGTCTGGGATGTAGAGATGTGGACACAGAGTAGAAGAGACCTGGGCTGGTGCCTTCTCTGCTGCCTTGGCAACACTAATCTGCTCCCTGCTTGGTGGACAAAGTCCCAGAGGTTGAGAAACAGTTCAGTGCCCTTATCTGGAGTTTGATCCTGTGCCCTTTATCACTGTGGTTTTGAAGATATGTTTAAAATTTGACTGAAAACATGACCCTTAAAATGAATCAAAACGATGAAGAATCAGGAGCTGTGGTTCCTCTCAGTAGCTCAGCGCTTAGGAAGCTATGAAAGAAGAGCTTGAATTGAAGGCCAGCTTGGGCTGTGTACTGAGACCCTGTCTTAAGAAACCCCAGATACCAACAATACAGTGTTGACAGCCAGCATAGTGTTGATCTGTGCATGCAGGGCCTCAGGACACCTGTGAGGAGGAGGCAGGCACGCCTGACTTTGCCTGGGTGGGGTGTGAGCTCTGTGCCCAGGTTTGGCACACACTTTATACTTCATGCATAGTTCTTGGCTTCTAACTGAGGATTGCATATCTAAGAAAAAAAGGATCTAGAAGAATGAAGGATGGGAGAGGGGTAAGGAAGAAATAAGAGGGGAAGTAGTCAAACAAAAGTTTGGTGGTTCTTGCCTTTTATTCCACCTAGAAACAGGAGAATCTCTGTGAATTTGAGGCCAGTCTCTATAATGAGTTACAGGACAGCCAGGACTACATAGTGAGATTTCTCAACACCCCCATTTCCCGCCAAAAAAGGAAGAGGAATTAATATGTTCAAAACTCATTATATGGATGTGTGAAAATGATGTGTTGAAGCCTCTTACTTTGTACAACAAATATACCCTAATAAAGATTAAAAATAAAACTTATGTGTATTTTTTCCCTCTATGGGCATCTGTATAGTGCCTGTGTGCTTGGTGCCTTTAAGGTCTGAAGAGGACATTGGGTCTCCTGGAACTAAAATTACAGTCAATTGAACCCTGGTCCTCTGGAAGAACAGTCAGTGCTCTTACCTACTAAGCTATCTCCCAACCCTACTCTCTTTTAAAGATAGGCTCTTTTTATAGCTGTCAACTTTCAAGCCTTCTGTTTCAGCCTTGGGGTGCTAAGTTCTTCCCTGAGACTCCTTGGTAGGTCTCCTGTTCTCAGGTCTCCATAAACTTCCGTCCCAGCCTCTTTGGGAATAGCTCAGTCACTGAAGAGGATATTGGGATTTATTAGAATTCTCTTTCAAGTAGGGAGTCTATAGGGTTCTGTTTGCTTTAGTTTGGTTAAGTGGATCAGTGGGTCTGTATTACTTCCTCTGACCTTACACTGAAGCTCTGATGAGTTCCACAACTGCTCTTTGCAGACCCGCTGTCTGTGTCCCCTGCCCGATGGGCTGAGGAGTATCTGGAGCAGTCTGAGGAAAAGCTGTGGTTGGGAGAACCGGAAGGAACCTCTACTGCTGATCGATGGTGAGTCCAGTATCTTCTGTGGGTTGCCATGAAAGAGTACAGTTGTGGGCACTTCCCTGCCTCTTCCATCTGCGTCCTCACTACCTTGCAGTTTGTTTTTGTTCTACTTCATTTATTAACATTTCCCCTATTGCTACTGATATTTCACCTATGAGTAGTAATCTTAACCATTCCCCGAGAGATTCCCCCAGGGGGAACCCTGTTTCCTCGAGATATTTTTCCTCTCCCTCCCTGCAGAGCTATGTTTGGGGAAGGAAAAGTAAAAAGACTGTCCCACTGTCACAATGATACCCTTCTTTAATGTAACTTGGAGTGAGTAGCTCCTCAAGGTAGTGGAGTGGCATTATTACCCCACCCTGTAAGAATTATGTTTGCTGTGAACAGGATTGGGGACGAGCATGGGCAATGGGCGGGTGACTTGGTCTTCTTGCCACAGGTATGATGAATATCATCCTGAGGAGGACCTGCAGCACACAGCCAGTGACTTTGTGTCCAAGGTGGACGACCCCAAATTGGCTAACTCTGAGGTGAGTCACCACCTGCTGCTGCGCTCAATCCCAGCAGAACTGGGATTGAGGGTGAAAGCTCTCCTTCCCTCATGATACTGTGCTGTAAAGAGGGGGATGTGATTCCAGAACTGTCTCCCTCTGGAGAGTGGAGAGTGGAGACTGGATCCGGTTGCATCTTCCCACCGTTTTCCCTATTTCTTTATCTACTAATTCTTTGTCTTTTCTGTGTCTTCTCAACTCTGTAGATGTAGAAGGCCTCTTCTCTGCATTTCTTTTCAGGGTCTTTAGCATTATCTTGATGGAGCTAGAGATGTTCATAGGGAGGGGAGAGTGCAGGGTCTCCTTGGGCATAGTTGAGAGTGCACACCTGGAGGTCCTGTCCCAAGGTGCCTATGTGTGTCTCTGTGCCCCAGTTCCTGAAATTCGTGCGGCAGATTGGCGAGGGGCAGGTGTCCCTGGAGTCCGCTGCAGGGTCGGGCCGAGCTCAGGCAGAGCAGTGGGCAGCAGAGTTTATACAGCAGCAGGTAGGATATTGCCATTCCCCAGCCCATTCCAGACTGCTGCCAGAGGCTGGGTCAGTGTTCAGTGTTTACCTTGTAGCACCTAGACCCTGAGTGGGTGGGCAAGAGTCTGAGAGCACCTAGGCTGGTGGTGTTGAATGGGGTTTCAGTCAGTCAGTGTTAATGGGAAGGAAGGCGGTGGAGGTGGCACTTATCATTGTTTGTCACAGGGCACGTCAGAGGCCTGGGTTGATCAGTTCACAAGACCAGGAAACAAAATAGCTGCCCTTCAGGTGGAATTTGAACGAGCCAAGTCAGCTATAGAGGTGAGAGGAGCTGGCCTGGGTGGGATGTTCCAGGACCATGTCCTGCCATGGGGAGTATGGCTTTATTAGTGTCTGACGTGATGGGCATTGCTACATAGTGTGCTGGGTCATCCTTGGAGTTGCAGAGGTGTGGGATGATTGCTTTTCTAAAAATGCAAGCTCTTGGACATTCTTCCAGATTCCTGCATCAGAATCTGGGGTATGATCAGGGAATTTGCATTTTGCAAAAGCTTCTCTGATGATTGCTAAACACATTATTCTAACAATTATCTCCCAGTAGAGCAAGGGTGGGGTGGGGTGGGGTGGGGCGGTGGTGAAGCCACTCCTTTCTCTCATCTGCTTTCCCTTCCTTACAGTCCGATGTCGATTTCTGGGACAAGTTGCAGGCAGAGCTGGAGGAGATGGCGAAGCGGGATGCTGAGGCGCACCCCTGGCTTTCCGACTATGACGACCTCACATCTGCTTCCTATGACAAGGTAGGAGGCCCTGGAGAATTGAAGAGTTTCCACTGAAACTGTTACTGTTTTTGAGCCTCTTAAAGTGAAAAGAAGTCTGGTTCATACCTGCTGTCCAGTAACTGGTGGAGTATGTTCTTGAGATTAAAAACTCAGTAAGAATACCATTGTCAAATGGCACAGGGATGTAATGCCCACGAGGGAGGCTTCCACACGGCGCACTAAGACGCTCCTCATTGGAGGTTGCACTGGGGCAGCTTATCTGTCACTGACTCGTGCTGGACAGTAGGAGCTGATGGATTGTCCTCTGTTCTCACTGTGTTGTATATCTTTTTCTGTTTTTGGCTCCTGAGTTCAAACCCCTTGCTTAATCCTGGGGGTCAAATTAGTGCTGATGTGTGCTAAGAAGGACTGACTGTCCCACTGAGCTACACTCCAGCTCACATAAGTTCTGATCTCTTCTTGTAGGAATCAGGCTCTTGTCCCAACTCAGGATTTTAAAGAATTACTTTAAGTAACTTAAGTGATAGGAAACCTTCCCCGGGTGGTCTGCGGTGAAGGTGGTTGGATTCTGCATGTGCTGTGTGCCTGTGACGTAGATGCTGGGACTCTTCAGCAGTCTCGTGGGGATTTCAGGATGCTGCGGATGTGGCTGATGATTGAGCTTCTGAGTCGAAGCGTGAGAGGGAGGGAAACGAACGCTTGGTTTGCAGGAAGACAGACTAGGGACTGAGCAACACTCTTCTTGGTTCAGATGTGTGGAGGAAGAACCAGAACCTGAGACGAAGCTGGGTGGTGGAGGTGGATGTAGACACAGGGAGTGGTGCGGAGACAGGGGAATGACGTTCAGGGACTGTAAAGAGGTTAGGGCTCGAGAGCCTCAAGAAAAACCTGGTACAAGAGAAAATGCAACTGTTGATTCCACCAGATCTGGACCTGTCTGAGAATGGTCTTGTGTGGTACATTGAGGGGCTGCTAACTTCTTGGGACCTTGCCTTGTATTTTGCCCCAGTATAAGTTCCTCTTATAGAGTAGCACTTTTGTTATTCTACATTAACTGTTAATTTGTAATTGTCATTTCCATGCATTTTGATAAGTGGAGACATAAATACTATTTTCATATGAGCAGTATTTTGTTAGTGTTTATTACTCCATATTTATGACATGCTATGCAGAATAACTTTTTTTTTTCTGGTCTTTTGAGACAGGGTTTCTCTGTGTAGCCCTGGCTGTCCTGGACTGTGTAGACCAGATTGGCCTCGAACTCAGAAAGCTTCCTGCCTCTGCCTCCCAAGTGCTGGGATTAAAGGCGTGCACCACCACCGCCCGGCACAGAATAACTTTTTATGTTAGAAGCTTAATTTAGCACATATTCTCATATTTATGACATGTTGGGCCAAATACACCTTTAAATTAAAAACTTAGAAATATAAGGAGGAAGCTAGGCATGATGGTGCACACCTGTAACTCTGTCACTTGGGAGGCAGGAGGATTGTAACTTAGGCTAAGTTGGGTTAGTGGGATTGTGTTTCAAAACAAAAACTGTAATTAAGTTATTAGATCTACAAACCCTATTTGATGTCATTGATACCTTGAAGTTTTGTACACTAGGCTGAGAGACACTGGCATTAATGCTTCGCAGAAGTGTTCTACTTCATTATTCACTAGTAGTGGAGGGTTAAGCTCTGTCTGGCCTTAAGCTAAGTTGTACCGAAGTGTATGGAATTTTATGAGTTAATTATCAAATAAAGTCATGGGTCTTTTATGCTGTTTATTTTTGCATTTGTCTGTGGTCTGCATGTGTGCGCTGAGGTCAGAGATCGACGTGGGTCCTTCCTTAGTTCCTTTCCACACTCCTTTCTGGGGCAGAGTCTCTCACTGAACCCAGAGCTCACTGACACATATAGTAGTCTAGCTGACTGCTCTGGAGTCCCCTTTCCAACTGGACTGCCATGTCTGCCTGGGCTTTACTTTGGGTGTTGGGGATCTAACCTGTGGTGCTTATGCTTGCCTGGCAAGTGCTTCGTCCACTGAAGCATCTCCTCTTCCCTCTTAGCCTTTTTTTTCCAATTAAAATTTTTTTATTGATAACCTTTAGATTTTTCAGAGACTATATATACCTGTGGCTTAAAAAGACACTGTAAACCATTATCAAAAGTGTTTCTGTGATGGGAGAGAGTTTGATGTAGTGCTCTTTCTACAGTGTGATCTCAAGGCAGTGGACCAGACAAGATGACTGACTGGGTGAGAGCGTAGCCAGTGAACAGTTCTTTCAGAGTATTGCTTTTCCATCTGTGCAAATACTTTATCTCTGCATAGTGGAATAATATTTAATTCCTCTTTGAGCAGCAGTTGATGAGACCTTAAAGACCACAGGTAACAGGGTCTAGAGGAAATGTGTTTGAAGGACAGTGACCATTGTTTGCTGCATTGTCTGCTGATGACATGTGAAGAACACTCATCTCTGCTGACTGCTACACACAGCAGTGTGCCTTAAGGAAGTAGGTGCAGCCACCGTTAGTGAACACTGCTTAAAGCTTCTTAGTATGGCTCAGTAGCTTTGAGGCATAAATTACACCTGTTAGGAAATGACATTATGTGTGATAACCTTCTCTGTTTCCCACAGAGTGGCTCAAAGGATGGATTGATGATGGACAGCAGTTAGGGTTGAGTGTAAAAACATTTATTTTCTTGAATTCAGATTATCCTAGGGTAGGAGTGGCCTGTGGAATAAATGAACTTGCCAACTTGTTTATAAATGGTTCAGTGGCTGATAATCGTTTTAGCATTTTTAAGTGGCTGAAAGAAATCAAAAGAGTAATATAACTTGTAACACCTAAAAATTAAAAATCTAAATTTCATGAATAAAATATGATGGTGACATAGCCATGCCCATTGCCCCATCCTCCTGTGGTGGAACTGAGTAGTTGCAGTAGGACCTGCAAGGTGTGAAATATTTATTGTTTGGTTATTCACTGAGAAAGTAAGCTATCCCTTGTAGTAGCTTCATTTTCTGCCTTCTGATTTGTTTTTTGTTTTGTCAGTGTTTCTGACGTTACCCATGGGTTCAGGCAGCCCGAGGTGGGGAAGCCTTGCCTCGAAGGCAGGGCCTCTCTGCCTCATGCCTCACTTCCTCATACGTCATCACACTATTAGAGGCCAAGAGCTACGCTAGGGGTTAGGATGCTGAGGAGAGCACTCACTGTGCTCAGCAGGCTGTGGAGAGGCTTGCGCTGTCCAGGGGAGAAGCTGAGGACACTGTCCAGGGGAGAAGCTGAGGACACGGGGATGCAGGCTTGTGAGGACCAGCCTCCGTGTGCTCGCGTCGGGATGGCAGCTGGGTTGACCTCAGCTTTGCTTTGTCATGGGTGACCTTTACAATGTGGAGAGTTTGCTACGCCTGAGGAAGGCCTCCTTCACCTCCTCCACCTGTCTTGGATGCTGTTCTCCCAACCCTGCTGCTCTGGCTGTCGGGATTCCCTCCTTGGAGTTCCATCCTCACTTTTCTTCCTTCTAGGGTTACCAGTTTGAGGAGGAGAATCCCTTGCGTGACCACCCTAAGCCTTTCGAAGAAGGGCTGCGCCGACTCGAGGAGGGAGACCTGCCCAATGCTGTGCTGCTCTTTGAGGCTGCTGTGCAGCAGGACCCCAAGCACATGGAAGTGAGTGGGGCCTTGTTCTGATGGCTTCTTCCCGATTTGTGGATTTGTGGGAGGACCCAAGGACGCATGCGTATGGGTTGTGGTCTCTTCCGGGGTGGACGGTGAGTGGGGAAGGCAGTGGAGGAGCGAATGCAAGCTCAGTTATGGAATTGTCCACTTCTCCGCAGGCTTGGCAGTACCTGGGCACCACCCAGGCTGAGAACGAGCAGGAGCTCTTGGCTATCAGTGCCCTGCGGAGGTGAGTGTGCTGCCGGCAGGGCAGGCAGATGTAGGCCTTTGCAGGTAACCTTTAGCCTAACTGAACCAGGTCTTTGTCCTCTCTGGCCACTAGCACAGATGAACCTGTGAGGTTGTTCCAAGTCATCGGGGCTCAGAGGAGGGAGTGCGAGGGCTTGATTCTGGTCCGTTATCAGCTTGGGTTTTATCTGGGATCCTAGTTGGTCTTTGGCTGTTGAAACTTTGCCCATCTCAGATTGGAATCTTTAATATTAACTCAGAGACCAGGGGATTCTTCTCTGTTATGCTGAGAGGGCACAAGTAAGGCCTCCATGGCTGCTTCAAAGCTTGGCTTGTGCATTCCTGGTGCTGAAGGCTGCCGGTGTCATTTACAGATTCTGCTCCTTTGTCCCATCAGGTGTCTGGAGCTAAAGCCAGATAACCGGACAGCGCTGATGGCGCTGGCTGTAAGCTTCACCAATGAGTCCCTGCAGCGACAGGCCTGTGAGACGCTGCGGGACTGGCTGCGCTACTCACCGGCCTACGCCCATCTAGTGGCTCCTGGTGAAGAAGGGGCTACTGGGGCAGGACTGGGTCCCAGCAAGCGCGTCTTGGGATCTCTGTTGTCTGAGTGAGTGTGGTGCATTCCTGGGGTGAGGCCTATAATGTGAGTTGTGGTAAGAACATGACCTTGATTTGGCAAGTAGGGGTATGCTGAGATCTAAGAGTGTAATGGGTTACTGCCATGCAGTGCTGTGCTGAACAAAGCAGGCTGTAAACTGGTTGTGGGTAAAGGAGATGACTGAAACACCAATGAGTCCTGGGAATATGGTTGACTTAAGAGATTGGATTGGAGACTAGGAATACGGATAGATGCATTTACCTACTTCTGCGCTTTTTCTTCTCCTTCCTTAGCTCCCTGTTTCTTGAAGTAAAAGAACTCTTCCTGGCAGCTGTGCGTCTGGACCCTACATCCATCGACCCTGATGTGCAGTGTGGCCTGGGAGTCCTCTTCAACCTGAGCGGGGAGTACGACAAGGCTGTGGACTGTTTCACGGCTGCCCTCAGTGTTCGTCCCAATGTGAGCCTTGGGGAAAGAAGGCTAGAGAGTCCTTTGCACATGGGAGATTGCATTCCAGTGTGCATGCCATGAACGCCCCGGGAAGAATGGGACAAGATGGGGTGCTGGGGATAGCAGGAGCATGTAGACATGGGAGCCTGCATGGGATACCCCAGTGACCACACGGGGAGCTGCTGAGGGGAAGAGGGTGGACTGGTAACTGCATTAACCCAACAGAAGCGAAGCAGGTGGAGGAGTGGGCAGAAGCTGGTCCAAGCCCGGCTCATGTTCCCTGTCTAGGACTATTTGCTGTGGAACAAGCTTGGGGCCACCCTGGCCAATGGGAATCAGAGTGAAGAAGCGGTGGCTGCATACCGCAGAGCCCTTGAACTACAGCCCGGCTACATCCGGTCCCGCTATAACCTAGGCATCAGCTGCATCAACCTTGGGGCTCACCGGTGAGTACGGGTCCTGCCGTAAGAGGACCTTGTCTTCTCGGCCTTGGTTTCTGATGTTCTGATCCTCCCTCCCCGGGCCCTTCCGCCCCATCCACTGTTGTTCTGCTCACCAGCTCTCATTTCTCTCCCCTACAGTGAGGCTGTGGAACACTTTCTGGAGGCCCTGAACATGCAGAGGAAGAGCCGGGGCCCTCGGGGCGAGGGGGGCGCCATGTCTGAGAACATCTGGAGTACCCTGCGGTTGGCCTTATCCATGTTAGGCCAGAGTGATGCTTATGGGGCAGCCGATGCTCGGGATCTGTCTGCCCTCCTAGCTATGTTTGGCCTGCCCCAGTGACAGTGGGATGGGCTGCCCTGTGAGTGTATGCTTGGAGGGGTCCGCGCTCTGGGTGTGACTCCCTCTCCTCAAATGGGCCTGCCAACGGGGTGGGCTGATGACCACAAGCGGTACGACCTCTCAGGAGCTGCCTCAGAGTAGGGGTGCATAGCTGTGTCTTAGGTCCTACTTAATTGTAGGGATGAGCTGTCTTTGTCCCTTGGTAATTCAAGGGCTGGATATCCAGCTACAGATCTCTTTCTGTTCATCATGCCCTTTCTTGGTGCTGCTTTTTGGGTAGGACCCAATGACATAGGGGAATTGTTGTCATCAGCTGCCATTTCTGATAGGGCCTACCACAGTTGTAAGTCTCTCCTTGCCCTACTCTTCCTGGGAATTGGTAACAGTCCAGCTTCCTTGGGCAGTTGTGTATAAGAGATTCTCTGAGCCTCTGTGTGATGCCGGCTGGGATGGGTGTTAGGAGTTGGCTGCTCACTGAAAAGGTGATGCGGCTCCACAGAGCTGGACTTGGGACAAATGCTCGCAGCTCCGTCACTCCTGGACGTGAGCTTGGATCCTCTGTGGGTGGACACTGAAGCGGCAGATGCTCATGTGCTTACTGTACTGTCCTTAGGGCCAGGGCTTGTCACTGCAGGTAGCATGGCCTATGAGGGAGGGAGGTTCATTTGTGGAATGAGCCCAGAGGTGGGGAACAGTAGTTGTGTGGTCAGTACTGCTGTCCTCTCCTTGGGAGACTTGGAAGGAGGAACTAAACAAACTTGTAGCAAACTGGTTCAGAAGTTGCATTCTTGCCAAATTCCCAACAAAGGGAGGGTTCAGTGTTACCATAAGCCTTCTTGAAACATTTATAGGGGATATCATTGAAAATCCCCTTCCCCTGTATTACCTCCACAAGGTGAAGATGAAGGGATGCTGAGGGAGCAGCTGGAGACTTCTCCACTGTTTTCTGTGTGGGAGACATGCAGAGCCCCGTAAATGACTGCTATGCCTTTTACCTTGTCTTTAGTAGCTAATGATCAGAATTTTTTTTTAAACTGTCATGGTCTCAAAATTCCATCCTGAAATTTATTTTTCTTTGTATGCATATGTGTACATGATTTAAAAATAAAACTGTAAAATATTTGTATGAAGAATATACTGGACTGATGTGGGCAGGTTCCGCTGCCGAAGATGGAGCGGAGGGGGCTGGTCAGTGACAGACTGATGCTCAAATTTCCCCCTCTCTGTCTTCTGCCTTCTCCCTGGCATGGGGTTACTTAGCCCTCTCTCCAGGATTATTGGGTGCCAGCAACCTGCTGCAGTGTATGTTTTGACACTCACTTTTTTCTCCCTCCTCCCTCTCTCCCTCTTTTAAAAACATTCCTGTTACTACTACAAAGGGAATTGTGTGCTATATAATCTTGAATCTTTTTCTTCTTCAATGCTGTGGATTTACTTCTGCTCTTGACCTATGCTGTCCCTTGCCTGGTTGTACAGGTCCACATGGTTCTGGGGTGTATGTGTGGGGGTGCTATTAGCATAGTCTATGTGAGAGTCAATACAATGTGCATTGTGGATTCTCTATGGCTATTGGCCAGTGGACCTGCATCGGAACCACTTTTACTTCCAGGTCTCTGCCTGGTTCTCCTTTATGTGTCTGTTTGCCTGCCTGCTAATTGGCAGATTGCCTGAGGGAGGACATAGCTCTGAGGCAGAGCCGTAACTGGTAAGTAAGCAGCACTCTTCCATGGCTTCTGCTTCAGTTTCTGCCTTGGTTTCCCTCTCTAGGCTCTTTTTTTTTTAATTAGCATTTTATCACAGCAATAGAAAGCAAATTAGAGCAGGAGTTATCCTCTAATATATGCAAGTCAGTCTTATAGATAAGCACATAAATAGACTCAAAGACATAAATCATAAAACCATCTCAGTAGAGGCAGAGAAGGCCTCTGACGAAGTTCAACATCTCTTCGTGAACAAAGCCTGGGAGACAATAGGAATAGAAGGAGTTCCTTCAACAAAGGGTGTACCATAGCCAATATATTAAATAGGTAAAATCTGAAAGTATTTCCTCTAAATTCAGGAAGGAGATAAACATGCCTACCTCTGTATAGTGCTTGAATCTTAGCTGGGTGACAAAACAAAAGACACAAATAGGAAAGAAGCCCAAATTCCCCTATTTGTATATGACATGATCCTGTACTTAAAAGACCCTCAAGACCTCACTGGAAAACACCTGATAAGCCCTTTCAGCAACTGACAGTGAAAGAAATGCAAAGACTCCATTCACAGTACTTAGAAAACAAAGTCAAGGAATAAAGTTAACCAGGGATGCAAAAGACCTTTACAATGAAAATGTTGGGAGTGAATGAACCCAGACAGGAGTCATAACCATGACCACTTAATTTTTTTGACAAAGGTGTCAAAAGCATATATTGAGAAAAAGTTTCCTCAGCAAGTGAGTCTAGGAAAACTCAATTTCCACACAGGGAACTCCAAGACCAGATCTGTATCTTTTACTCTGCACAACAATGAATTAAAAACGAATCAAAGGGAGATCTGAAACTTTGAAGCTGCAAGAGGAAAACGTAAAACACTACAAACTGTAGGTACAGGCAAGTGATGCATATAGCACAAGAAGTAATTCTAAGTATTTACAAGTGGAATTATATGTAATTGATACAACTTCTGCCCAGCAAAGGAGAGAACCATCTGCAGAGAAAACCTACAGAATAGGACATGATCTTTGTCACCTATGTATCTGAGGATAAATATCTCGAATACATAAAATATCTAACAAAAGCCCAGCACCAGACATGAGCAACTTGTTTTTGGGTTGTTGGTCCAGAAAGTTCTCAAACAATATAGGCTATTGGTGTTGCCCTTGGTTGCCTTCCAGAGGTTGAAGTTTAGACACAGGACTTGGACGATTCAAGCTGGATCTGACCTCTTCTGTAAGGAGCAGTTTTTGTAGTACCAGAAGGACTATATAAGCCACCAAAGAAGAGAAGCAATGGACGGTCCTATCTACCCACGATGCCTTTGAACCACAACAATGATCAATATGGCAAGTTAGCTTTAAAGGGGCAGTAATGGCACTTATGTCTGGGTGATAACCAACAGCTGTCTAGCTAGACTAAAGGTCTGCTTAACAGGATGGAAATCATGCCTACTACTAGAAATTTATCCAACTACCCAGGGTTAATGAGGTCATGGAGTTTAGAGGGGAACCTCTGACCATCTTTACCAAACAATTCCTATACACTCTGAATACTCATCCTTCTACTCATAGATAAGTGAAGCTCTTACTCTTCTCTTTACAGCAGATAGAGACCATTATAGAAAACCGGTCAATATAGAGAACAACTGATCACGAGTGTCAGCCCCAATGGATAAATGTAAAACACAACCCTGGCACCTAAGGCTTGGGGAACAAGGAAGAAGAAAATGTGAAGTCTGCTGTAAGGTGATGTCTCCTAGTGATAGCACAACAATATGGCTGCCTAAATAAGACCCAAACAATGGTTAAGACCAATGCATGTGCTAACATGGCAAAGGGAAATCTCAAGAAGCTCCCACTCCTAGACAAAGAACTACAGGCATGCTGAGAGAATTTGTCTTTCCCAGGCATGAGGCCCTAATTGGTTATACAGTACCAAAGTAGTCAGCCCTAAAATCATGTGCACACAAACAATCCTGAACAAACTGAGCATGTTGTATTTTTATAGTTATGTGTGTGCATGCAACACACACACACACACACACACACACACACACACACACACACACTTCCCAATAAAAGAGGCCATGGATTTGAGAGGGAGGAGGGGGTCATAAAACGTATTGAAGAGAGGAAAGGGTGAGATGATGCTATTATATTTGAGCTAAAACAAAGAGAATACATACAGAACTACAGTAATTAAACCGAAACAAGCCATCCAATCAATGAGCGCACTAAAGTACTGAATGGACAGCTCTCAAAAGAAGTACAATGGCCACAGTGTACTGAAAAGTGCTTGACATCCTCAACACAGAGGAACATGCACATTAAGCTGCTTTGAGATTTGGTTTTTTTTTTTTTTGTTTTTCGTTTTTTTTTTTGATTTTCGACAATCACAGACAATCATACCACACTGAAACAAAAGCATTTACATTTTGTCCTTCAAATCTTGTGTCCATCACTCTCATTTGAACTCCAGCACAAAGTCAAGACCAGAGTCTGCCCTTGCTTGCCCATAACAGCACTTCTAATTCTTCATAAGTATAAAAGGATGTTGCTGTATTTTTTGTAAAACCCTTTATATTAGCATCCAGGAGCAGCTGTTTTCTCATTCTGCAAGAGCTTTCTTTTGAAAAAAAAAAAAAAAACCAGGGCTGTTACATTAAAAAATGAATAGGTGTGAATTTTATTTTCTTCATAAATCTTCAGATAAATTGATACAATTAATTATTTTAGTATTAAATCTAAAGTTATCTTGAGGTTTTAAATAAAAAATTATTGCTAATAACCCAGGTTTATCAGAGGCAAGGACTCTTGAAGTTTTACTCAAATCGTGAATTTAGGTAAATTAATAGTTTATATTTGTATTAATGATTAAAATTAAGGAAAACATTTTAGGATGACATTAGTTATTTGAATTTTAAATTTCAAGTCCAATTATTTAGACATATTTTATTGGCACATACATACATGTATGGCAAAGTTACTAACAACTTACCTTCTCTCTATTTTGAGGTTTAAGATCTGAGGGCAAAGGTTTTAAGATAAATAACTTTCCATTAGTAAGAATGCATTTGAAAGGGATTTAGATCTAGAGCCTTTTGTATTTATTATTTCTCTTCAGACTTTTCATGGCTAATAACCATTAGCTTATTGTGTTTGTATTTATTAATCTTCTTGTATACAGCAGAGACCCCGAGATCATGAAAGACACCAAAGCAAGATTTCCCTTATTCTTGTCTAAAACCCTTTAAAGCAGATAAGGTGTTTTATTAATATATAAGGATGCTTAATTTTTTTTAGTTAGTCAATTAGATTTATGTATATTATAATCACAATTACAAGATACCAATACAGTAAAAGTCTTATCCCAATATTTCTAACTTTACAAAGCACAGAAAAATGTCACAAGCCATGATTCATCTCCTTTGGCCACGACCCTCTCCCCATGTGCCTGCACCCTTCCTCTCCAACTCCTGGCTCTGCCATTTTCTCCTTGTCCAATCACAGACCCTGATGTAATGTTACAGGAAAGTTCCTGTAACTCTTCCCCTCTTTGCTGATTTTACAGAGGGTCAAAGAAAAACCTGTAAACAGAGCTTCCCTTAATCATCTGCCAAACACATAGGCCCAAGAGTTCTTTCAAAGGAAGAAGCCTTGTGAGCAGTCTGAAAGGAGGATTTATCTACATAGAGCAAAAGCATACTTCAGCAAGTTCCCTCTGTGTACCTGATACACATGTGCCCTATTAATTATCTTGGAAGAACATTACCAGTATATGTGTTATATAAATTAAATATATAACATTTAATCTAGGCTCAATATGCTGTCTTAAAGGATGCTTAATTTTAAAAGTGTGAAAGTGTAGTGTGTGTGTGTGTGTGTGTGTGTGTGTGTGTGTGTGTGAGAGAGAGAGAGAGAGAGAGAGAGAGAGAGAGAGAGAGAGAGAGAGAGAGCGAGAAAGAGCAACCCTTGGGTGTTGGCCATTGCTTTCTGTCTTGTTTGACACAGGTCTCTGTTGCTGGCCATGTGAGCTTTTGTAGATGTTTCCATCCCTCTGGAGACTTCAGGGTCCACGGGTATTATTTCACACTGAGTCACACGTTATGTGGGTTCCCAGGGCATGCTGGGATTACTGCCACTTTCACACTGAGTCACTTAATATGGGCTCGGGGGATCTGAACTCAGGTTATCAGGTGTGTGCTGCAAGTGCTTTTACACACTGAGCCATCTCACCCCAAAGATGTTTACTTGTTATGACATTATTGACATAGATACACTCATGTCTAAGAGTGTATTTCTTGTCAGTGCAGTATTTGCTTTAAACCAAAGAATTTTATTATTCTTTAATCTTTCTTTACAGTCCAGTCCTTATCCCCCTCCCGGTCTACCCTCGACCGCTCCCCATCCCACACCTCCCTTTCACCCCTCCTCCAAGAGGATGTCTCCAGCCTCACCCCCACCCTACCAGACCTCCCCACTTTCTGGGGCCTCAAGTCTCTCAAGGGTTAGGTGCACCTTCTCTCACTGGGGCCAGACCAGGCAGTCCTTGCTGTATATGTTCTGGGCCTCATATCAGCTGGTGTATGCTGCCTGGTAGGCAGCCCAGTGCCTGAGAGATCTTGACTGCTGGTCTTCCCATGAGGCCACCCTCCTCCTCAGCCTCCCCTAGCATCTTCCAATTCAACCATAGGGGTCCTCAGCCTCCACCCCTAGCTGGGTGTAAGCATCCAAACCTGAATCTTTCAGCTGCTCCTCAGGCCTCTCTGAGGGCATCCATGCCAGGCCCCTGTCTGCAAGCATACCACAGCATCAGTAATAGTGTCAGGCCCTAGAGCCTCCCCCAAGCCGGATACCAACTTGGGTCCTTTACTGGACCTACCTTCCCTCAGGTTCCCCCCATCCCCCTGCATCTTTGTTCCTGCAGTTCTTCCAGACAGGAACAACCCTGTGTCAGAGCCCTTGACTGTGCTGTCATCCCTCCACTGGATGTCCTGTCTTTTCACTGGAGGTGGACTCCACAAGCTCCCTCTCCCCACTGTAGGCCACCCAATCCAAGGTCCCTCCCTTTGAGTCCTGAGAGTCTTCCACCTCCCAGGTCTCTGACACATTCTAGAGGGTCCTCCCTACCTCCTATCCCCCGACACTGCCTGTCTCTATTTCCTCTGCTGGCCCTCAGGGCCTCAGTCTTGTTCCTCCCCAATACTTGACAATGTTCACTCCTTTCCCTCCCCTACCAGGTCCCCCCATCCCCCCTGCGATTGCTTTCTTCTCCCTCCTAAGTAGGATTCAGCATCCTCACTTGGGCCCTTTGGCCTGTCAACCTTCTTGAGTTCTGTGGATTGTATCCTGGGTATTCTGTACTTTTTGGGCTGATATCCACTTATTAGTGAGTACATACCATGCGTGTCTTTTTGGTCTGAGATATCTCACTCAGGATGATATAGTCTAGTTCCATTCATTGGCCTGTAAAACTCATGATGTCCTTGTTCTTAATAGATGAATACCATTCATTGTGTAAATTGAATCACATTTTCTGTATCCATTCTTCCACTGTGGGACATCTGGGTTGTTTCCAGCTTTTGGCTATCACAGATAAGGCCACTATGAACATAGTGGAACATGTGCCCCTGTGGCATGGTGGGGCATTTTCTGGGTACATGCTCAAGAGTGGCACAGCTGGGTTTTCAGGTAGATCCACCTCCAATTTTCTGAGGAACCTCCAGACCAACTTCCAGAGTGGTTGCATCAGTTTGCAGTCCCACCAGCAATAGAGGAGTATTCCTCTTTCTCCACATCCTCGCCAACCTGTCACCTGAGTTTTTGATCCCAGCTATTCTGATTGGTGTAAGGTAGAATCCTAGGGTTGCCTTGGTCTACATTTCCCTGATCACTAAGGACTTTGAACATTTACTCAAGTGCTTCTCAGCCATTCAAGAATCCTCTGCTAATTCTATATTCAGCTCTATACCCCATTTTTTGATTGGGTTGATTAGCCTTTGGTAGCTAGTTTCTTGAGTTCTTCATATAGCCTGGATATTAGCCCTCTATTGGATGCGGGGTTAGTGAAAATTTTTCCCAATCTCTAGGTTGCTGATTTGTCCTATTGACTATGTTTGCCATTCAGAAGCTTTTCAGTTTCATGAGGTCCCATTTATCAATTTTTGATCTTAGAGCATGAGCCATTGGATTTCTGCTTAGAAAATTTGCCCCCATGCCAATGAGTTTGAGCCTCTTTCCCATCTTCTCTTCTATTAGACTCAGTGCATCTGGTTTTATGTTGAGGTCCACTTGGACTTGAGCCTTTGCAAGGTGACAAATATGGATCTATTTTCATTTCTGTACATACAGCCAGCCAACTAGAGCAGCACCACCCATTGAAGATGCTTTCCTTTCTCCACTGTATATTTTTGGCTTCTTTGCCAAAGATCAAGAGTCTGCAAGTGTGTGAGTTTATTTCTGGGTCTTCAACTCCATTCCATGATCACACCTGCCTGTCTCTGTACCAATACCATGCAGGTCTCATCACCATTGCTCTGTAGTACAGCTTGAGGTCAAGGATGGTGATTCTCTGAGAAGTCCTTTTATTGTTGAGAATAGTTTTCGTTATCCTGGGTTTTTTGTTATTCTAGGCGAATTTGAGAATTGCTCTTTCTATCTCTATGTATAAATGAGTTGGAATTTTGATGGGGACTGCACTGAATCTGTAGATTGCTTTTGGTAAGATGACTGTTTTTACTATGTTAATCCTGCCGATTCATGAGCATGGGAGATCTTTCCGTCTCCTGGGATCTTCTTTGATTTCTTTCTTCAGAGACTTGAAGTTCTTGTCATACAGATCTTTCACTTGCTTGATTAGAGTCACACCAAGATATTTTACATTATTTTTGAGTATTGTGAAGGGTATTATTTCCCTAATTTCTTTCTCAGCTCATTTATCCTTTGAGCAAAGGAAGGGTATTGGTTTGTTAGAGATAATTTTATATCCAGCCACTCTGCTGAAGTGGTTTATCAGCTGTAGGAGTTCTCTGGTGGAATTTTTGGGGTCACTTATATGTACTATCATATCATCTGCAAATAGTGGTATCTTGACTTCTTTGCAAATTTGTATCCCCTTGATCTCCTTTTGTTGACTTATTGATCTAGCGAGAACTTTGAGTACTATAAGATATGGGGAGAGGGGGCATCCTCTCTAATTTTAGTGGGATTGCTTCAAATATCTCTCAATTTGATATTGGCTGTTGGTTTGCTGTATATTGCTTTTATTATGTTTAGATATGGGCCTTGAATTCCTGAACTTTCCATGGCTTCATAGAATGAATTAGGTAGTGTTCCTTCTGTTTCTATTTTATGGAACAGTTTGAGGAGTATTGGTATTAGCTCTTCTTTGAAGGCCTGGTAGAATTCTTCACTAAAGCCATCTAGAATTCTGCACTAAAGCCATCTGGCCTTGGACCTTTTTTGGTTGGAAGTTTTTTTTTTTAAAGATTTATTTATTATATGTAAGGGCACTGTAGCTGTCTTCAGATGCACCAGAAGAGGGCATCAGATCACTTTACAGATGGTTGTGAGCCACCATGTGGGTGCTGAGGGTGCTGAGATTTGAACTTAGGACCTTTGGAAGAGCAGTCAGGTGCTCTTACCCACTGAGCCATCTCTCCAGCCCAGTTGGAAGGTTTTTAATGACTTCTTCTATTTCCTTAGGGGATATGTGTCTGTTTAGATAGTTTACTTGCTCTTGATTTAATTTTGGTACATGGTATCTGTCTAGAAAATCATCCATTTCATCTAGAGTTTCCAGTTGTGTCGAGTATAGGCTTTTGTAGTAGGATCTGAAGATTTTAAAAATTTTCTTAGTTTCGGTTGTTATGTCTCCCTTTTCATTTCTGATTTTGTTAATTTGGATACTGTCTCTGGGCCCTTTAGTTAGTTTGGCTAGGAGTTTATCTTGTTGATTCTCTCAAAGAACCAGCTTTTGGTTTTGTGGATTCTTTGTATTGTTCTCTTTGTTTCTAGTTGGTTGATTTCCTTCCTTCTACTCACCTTGTGTGTGTTTGCTTCTTTTTGTTCTAGAGTTCTCAGGTGCACTGCTAAATTGCTAGTGTAGGATCTCTTCAATTTCTTTATCAGGGCACTTAGTGCTATGAATTTTCCTTTTAGCACTGCTTTCATCATGTCCCATAAGTTTGGGTATGTTGTATCATCATTTTCATTGAATTCCAGGAAGTCTTTAATTTCTTTCTTTATTTCTTCCCTGAACAAGTTATCACTGAGTAGAAAGTTGTTCAGTTTCCACGTTTATGTGGGATTTCTGTTGTCTTTCTTGTTATTGAAGACCAGCCGTAGGCCCTGGTGATCCAATAGGATGCATGGGATTATTTCAACCTTCTTGCATCTCTTGAGGCTTGTTTTATGACCCAATTCATGGTTAGTTTGGGAGAAGCACCATGAGGTGCTGAGAAGAAGGTATATTCTTTTGTTTTAGGGTGAAATGTTTTGTAGATATCTGTTAAATTCATTTGGTTCATAATCTCTATTAGTTTTACTGGGTCTCTGTTTAGTTTCTGTTTGAAAGTGGGGTGTTGAAGTCTCCCAATATTATTATGTTGGGTTCAGTGTGTGTTTTGAGCCTTAGTAAAGTTTCTTTTATGAATGTGGGTACCCTTGCATTTGGGGCACAGATGTTCAGAATTGAGACTTTTCTCTTGGTTGATTTTTTCTTTGATGAATATGAAGTGTCCTTCCCCATCTCGCTTGATAACTTTTGGTTGAAAGTCTATTTTATTGGACATTAGGATAACAACTCCAGCTTATTTCTTGGAACCATTTGCTTAGAAGACTTTTTTTTTCCAGCCTTTTACTCTGAGGTAGAGTCTGTCTTTGTTATTGAGGTATGTTTCTTGAACGCAGCATAATGCTAGATCTTCTTTGTGTATCCAATCTGTTAGCTTATGCCTTTTTATTGGGGAATTGAATCTGTTGATATTGAAAGATATTAAAAACAGATGATTGTTTGTTCCTGTTATGTTTGTTGTTGTAGGTGGCATTATGTGCATGTGATTCTCTCCTTTTGGTTTTGTTGTGAGCCAATTAATATCTTGTTTTTTTTTTTCCTTTGGTGTAGGTACCCTCCTTGTCTTGCAGTTTTCCTTCTAGAATCCTTTGTAGCACTGGTTTGGTAGATAGATGTTGTTTGAATTTTGTTTTGTCTTGGAATATTTTGGTTTCTCTATCTATGTTGATTGAGAGTTTTGCCAGGTATAGTAGCCTAGGCTGGCATCTGTGTTCAAATAGGATCTGAATGATCTCTGTCCAGGCTCTTCTGGCTTTTAGTATCTCTGTTGAGAAGTCTGGTGTAATTCTGATAGGTCTACCTTTATATGTTACTTGGCTTTTTTCCCTTGCAGCTTTTAATATTATTTCTTTGTTCTGTGCATTTAGTGCTTTGATTATTATGTAATAAGAGGATTTTCTTTTCTGGTCCAATCTATTTGGTGTTCTATAGGCTTCTTGTACATTTGTAGTCATCTCTTTTTTTCAGGTTTGGGAAGTTTTCTTCTATAACTTTGTTGAAAACATTTTTGTGTCCTTTGAGTTGAGAATCTTTGTTCTCCTCTATTCCTATTATTCTTAGATTTGGTCTTTTCATTGTGTCCTGGATTTCCTGAATTTTTTTTGGGTTAGGAGTTTTCTATGCTTTGAATTTTTTTTGAAAGTGTGTCAATATCTTCAAAGGTATCTTCTACACCTGAGATTTTCTCTTCTATCTCTTGTATTCTGTTGGTGATGCTTACATCTGTAGGTTCTGATTGCTTTCCTAGGTTTTCCATTTCCAGGGTTGCCTCCATTTGTATTTTCTTTTTTTCTTTTCTCTCTCTCTCTCTCTCTCTCTCTCTCTCTTTCTTTTTTTTTTTTTTGGTTTTTCGAGACAGGGTTTCTCTGTGTAGCCCTGGCTGTCCTGGAACTCACTTTGTAGACCAGGCTGGCCTCGAACTCAGAAATCCTCCTGCCTCTGCCTCCCAAGTGCTGGGATTAAAGGCGTGCGCCACCACCACCCGGCTCCATTTGTATTTTCTTTATTGTCTACTTCCATCTTTAGGTCTTGGACCACTTTGTTCAATTCCTTCACATGTTTGATTGTATTTTCCTGTATTTAAGGGATTTGTTTCCTCTTTAAAAGCTTCTACCTGTTTGCCTATGTTTTCCTGTGTTTCTTTCATCGAGTTATTTATATCCTCCTTAAAGGACTTTATTATCTTTATGAGATAGGGTTTTAGGTTAGCTTCCTGATTTTCAGGTGTGCTGGTAAATCCAGGGCTTGCTGTGGTGGGAGAACTGAGTTCTGATGATGCCAAAATATATTGGCTTCTGTTGCTTATGGTCTTGCATTTGCATTTCACTATCTAGTTATCTCTGGTGTTAGCTGGTCTGGGTGTTCTGTCTAGAGCCTGTCTCCTGTGTCCCTGAGTTGCTGCAGGTCTCCTGGGAGGGCTGTGGCCCTGGCTGTAGCAGACCTCCTGTGAGGCCTTCAGAATGTGGGGTCTTCAGAGGAGCAGACAAGCTGGTGATCTACCCCAGCAGAAGGTGTAGTCTGGAAGGGGAGTGGAATTTGGGGGGCTAGGGTTTGGGAAGTGATGGGTCCTGAGTCCACTGGTCTCCTTGGAGTTCCCAGCTGCTGTGTAAACCAAAGAATTTATGCTTCAAAGTAACTCAGTGTCTCACTTGAAACTCTCTTTTCTTAGCAGGAAAGAATCATATTACGATTTAGTGTTGTGAGTTCTTGGGATGTTATAGCTGGTCTATTTGGGCAAATTGGAGTGGTGACACTTAAGATAGCACCTTCATATTCAAAACTAGGAGCTTTGTTCTTGAAGTACTAGGATACTCAGAGTTTGGTCTGAAATTTAAATTTCTCTGAGAACATATGTTTTTTTCTTGCTGCACAACATATCCCAGTACTTAGTGGTTTAAAACAACAATGTATTGACACCTACTCTAACAATGGTGGATTCACACCTTTTCTCATGATTCTGGCGACAACTGTGTGGCTGCCAGGAGCGACTGTAAGATGGCTAGCTGCTGTTGGGGTTGCCTTATTCTTCACAGCATCATGATCTTTGCCTGCAAAATGGGAACGAACAGGGCACCAAAGCTTCTTAAGACTCAGTCTCTGGACTGCCCAGTTTTACTTCCACCATTTTTTATTGATCAAAGTAAAAATTTTATTTTATTACTTAAAAATTTATTCTAGGGGCTGGAGAGATGGTTCAGTGGTTGAGTGCTTACCAGGCCGGGCATTGGATTGTATGCCTTTAATTCCAGCACTAGGGAGGTGTTTATGTGAGTTCAAGGCAAGTGTAGTCTACATAGTGAGTTCCAACCAAGGTAGTGAGGCATCGTCTCAAAAAAACAAAAACAAACAAACAAAAAAAAACCAAAAAAAAAAAAACCGAACAATAAAACAAGTGCTTACTGTTCTTGCAAGAAGACCCTGGTTTAGTTCTTAGCTCCCACAGAGTGGTACACAACCTCCTCTAATTCCAGTTCCACAGGATCTGATGCCCTCTTCTGATCTCCACAGGCTCCAGGCATGCATGTGATATACATGCATACACGTAGGCAAAATAAATCAACATTATGTAAATAAATTTAGAATTATTCTATTTGTTATTATTTGTGTGTGTGTGTGTGTGTGTGTGTGTGTGTGTGTGTGAGAGAGAGAGAGAGAGAGAGAGAGACACACACACACACACACACGGGGAGGGGGGAGGGAGAGAGACTGCAGCTGTGTGCATGCATGCCATGGGGCACATATGGAATTTTCAGTGTTTAGTTCACTGCTTCCCAGGGAAGTGAACGCAGGGACAGGAGCTTTAATGTCTAACAGAGGGAACATGCTTGCTTTCCAGCATGGAAATCAACTTCTCTCATTTTCTAAAAGCACTGTAGGTTTTTCCTCATGAGCGTAGCTCCACTCACTGTTAGTCATCAATTTGCTATGATGGCAGAATTCTTTTCCCCTGGGAGGTCATTTATTTAAGATGAGAGGACTGGCAGACTGAGCAGAATCTATTTCTTGGTAGGGGTTTGTTTGAGTCCAGTCACGTAGTTTTATGCTTACTGTTTTTTTTCTTTGTTCCTTTGTTGGCTCTAACTTGTAGGGTATTTTTTTTTTAGGTTGGAAGGTGAAATATATATTAACAATACTCTTATCTCACATACAGCTTTAAAAATAGAATATCTATTCTGATATTTTCATTCATGTAAACAATACCTCTTGGTCATATACACCCCAATCTCCCCTCCTACTGCTGCCCGGATCCTAACTGCTCCCTCCAGCTACCCCAGGTACTCCTAACATTCTTCTCTGCCCCTTTCATCTCCCCCTCCATTGTTAATAACCTATGAGTCTAGTCAGCGCTGCCTGTCAGGAGGAAGAGTGATCTGGTCAACTTGCCCTTGTGTGAGTTCATGTGGGAAACAGTAAGGTCATGTCCCCAAGACAGTGTTTTAAATGCTCTTCCAAACCCTAACCCAAACCTTAAGACTGATACAGATGGTTCCATTTAGGGCTGAGAACCTGAGTAGCTACTCATTTTTTGGCACTTTGATCAGCTATGAGTCTCTGCTCTACCTGCTGACCTCTGTGGAGGAAGCTTCTCTGGCCAAGGGCAGAGGGCAGCACTGATCTGTGGGCATGAACATAGATTATCAGGCAAAACAACTATAGTTGATCTTTATAGGTCCTAAGACCTCTAGACTCATGGGCTTTGAACAGGTTTACACTACCAAGCCTGAATTCCCTCCTGTGGAGTAGGCTTCAAAAAACATCCTCAAAGATTACAGGTATGCCCATGCCACAATTGTACCAGTGTACACATCTCACCTAGCAGGTTGGAATTGTAGCGTGCAGTAATGGTTGCAGGGATACTATACATTTCCTCTGAGTGGCCTGTGTATCATCTTCCAGCCCCATGACACATACTTTTGAAAGTTTCAAAGAATTTTACACAAACAGTTTGTATTCTGGTAATGTTTATAATTCTTAGTTTAAAAATCATCGTGGACACTAGACATTATAGAGAACCTTTGCATTTTAAAGAAAAAAAAGAGGGAAAGTAAAAGTGAAATCATAGAAAAACCCCACAATCCTGCACAGTCTCAGGATACCACACCTAAGCAGCTAGGATTGCTCTCAGCACTCGCTCCACACTGACCTATATTCTAGGTGAAGTGTGCCAAGACATCTGAGGACTGAATTCCCAAACTGGGAAGAAGAATTCCCAGTCCTTCCTGAATAGTCAGAAAATTTTGCAAATAAACTTTTTAAAGTTGACATTCTTTTTTTAACTTGATAAAAAATATTTAAGTGTGGAGGGGCTGATAATATTCCACTCAGAGCTATTAGAAGTTAAAGCTTGTTGGTGGAGGGGAAGGGGGAGAAGAAGGGGAAGGGAAAGGGGAAGGGGAAAGGGAGAGGAGGAGAAGGAGGAGGAGGAGGAGGAGGAGGGAGAAACAGGTGGAACCCCTGGTCAATGCCCATGTGCCAGGAAATAACTGCTGCCCATGAGAGCAACCCTAACTGAGCTCACTGGGTCCCAAAACCCTAAACAAACAAAAAATGACATGAAAATAGGAGAGGAGCTTGTTGGAAGGAACTGGGATGGGTAAGATTACCCAAATTATACATGTATAAAATTGTCAAATAATGACAATTTTTTTAAATTTAAGAAAATAAAGTCACCTCAGGAGGAAGAGTAATTACATCTTTCTAAAGTTTGACCACATAGGTTCCTCCCCCCTCCCTTTTTTTGAAGATTTATTTATTTTATGAATGTGACTACACTGTAGCTGTCTTCAGATACACCACAAGAGAGCATCAGATCCCATTACAGATGGTTGAGACTTTTTGCTGCTAACACTTGGAAACGTCTAGCAGGCGGCATAAGCTACCAGCATTGTTCCTATTACATGCTTGCACTTTCTGAGGCTCACCAGGCACCCTAGACTAGTTTTCAAACTCATAAGCCTCCCGCCTGAACTCCCCTGAGTGCTGGGACCACAAGAACGCACCACATCTGTGTACTTTTTGATGATTCGTAACATCATAGTCCTAAGTTGTTTGAAGTGTGTCAGAAATAAGCATGGTGTCAGACGACCTCCAGAACTCAAAGGGAAATGAGCACCAGCACTCCCTAGCCTGGGAGCCAGAGTGGTACATTTGTCTGTGGTGATCTCCTCATCACCATCATCAATCAATCAATCGTCGTCATCGTCATTGTCATCGTCGTCAACAACCTTCATAATTATCATCATTGTCCACTTCTCTCTCATCATCTTAATTAGCAAATTTGAAACACGTTTTAGTGTAAATGAGAGTAATCTCACTTTCTTTGCGAATTCTTCACCAGGAGAGTAGAAAACAGGTATGTTGCGATAAGAGGAAGGAAAAGACATCAGTACCGCCAACCCTAGATCAACAGCAGATGGCGCCAAAGGACCTAAGGACCCACTAGGAGACTATTCTAGTCCACCTCCTGCGTCTTCTCTCAGTGTCTTCTGGTATGAAGGTCTGGTTAAGAGTAGAGGCCCAGGTATGCACTTGGGCAAAGTGCATGGTTAATTTCTGTTTTTTGAGATTATGAATGGAGTATGTTCAATGTTATCTTTCTCAGCTGGTTGTTGGTATCTAGAAAGACTGCTGAGTTTTTCTTCCTAAGTTAATTTTGTTGGTCATTTCTAGAAGTTTTTCTGGTGAATTATTCTGGGGGTTTCTTTTGTATGACATACCATCTGTAAATGGGAGTGATTTGATTTTTCCTATCCCTTTAATGTCTGATATCAAGGGATGCTCTGGTCCAAGTTTCTATGCTGCGTGTATGGTCTTTCTGAATTACTCCCTAGCTTCAGTAATGACGGGTTTCACATAATGCTATTGTGTTATTAGCAATTTGGGGGAAAGGATGGTGTCTGCTAATCTATATGTGTCTTTAGAGCATCAGCCTTATTGATAGAAATCACTCGGGTTATCAGATCTGATAATCTGTGACTTTTGTAAGAGAACTTTTAATTTTAATTATAGGCTCATGGGATAGTGAAAAAAAACAAAGGTACAAAGAGAGGTTAATCACCATTTGCTCTTTCTCCTGTACAGCTTCATTGAACATAGCTGTGACATCACCCAAGTTAGGGAGTTAGCACTGGCCTGTCACTGTTAACTAAGCCACAGACCTAATACCGTGTTCACTTTCTCTTAAACAGCCTTTGTCCTTGTACGCTTGCACACACATGTACACCTACCACTGGGGGCTTATTTGATCTCCCATTTAGATTCTTCTAGCCAACAATCTGAACCTAGACTTAGAAATAAGCACCGTGGAAGAAGAAATACTACTCCGTATTCACCCCCATTCTCCTGATCTGCCCCAACCCACTCCGGCACCTGCAACTGAAAACTCATCCCCCGTCCCACAGAGTTTCTGTCTTAAGAATGTGATGTAAATGGAACTGCAGCATGTGCAACCCTCAGAGTAGACCTTCATTTGCTTAAACATAATAATCTTGAGGTTTGTCTAGATTCTTGTGTGTATCAGTAGTTATTTTTTTCATTTCTGGTTGTATTCCATTGTATGAAATAATACTGCTAAGAATATTTGTCTACAGGCATTTTGTGAATGTTATCCCTCTGTCTCCTCCCCCCTCTCCAGCATTTTCTTCTTATACTTCAACATTGAGGTGGTAGTGTGTAGGGAGGCTACCCTCAATGTCTCTGATAAGCACCCAGAAGAGGCCCATGAAGATGAGATTGTGAGTTGGTGTGAAGTCCCCTGGCTGTGAAGTCCCCTGGGTGTGAAGTCCCTGGGTGTGAAGACCTCAGCTCTTCCAACCTGACAAGTCATCCCCAATCTGTAGGATTTCATTAGAAAGTCCTCATAGGGGCTGGTTTTTGTGTGGGTTTCTCTTGTGTGGGTTAGGGTTACTTGAGTGTCTTTTGAATGTGTGCATTTGGAGCTTGTTCATCTCCCAAGTCACCAGCTCTGTGGAACAGAGTAACCTTTCGCCTCTGGGCACAGACAAAGGCTCATTGCTTCTGAGATAGGAGTGGAAGCAGATAAACCTGACTCTTGCTTCCCAGACACAAACAAAGGCCCATTTTCCTACCCTTAGACTAGGTGCAAGACGTCATCCTGAACCTTGGAAACAACGCTGGTGCAAGCAAAGTCTTCTGACCATACACAGAGAAGCATGGTACAGCTGTGCGGATCAACCACAGAGCCTGGCAGCTTTGAAAAGAAATGCGGTTTTTGCGGAGTTCAGTATGGTCCACAGTTTTAGGCATCTGCGACGGTCTTTGCATGTAGCACCCATGTGCAAGCGGGGAAAACTGTAGTTTCAACTACAGTGAGATACAACTAGGAATCAGAACCGAGGTCTGAGTTGTAGAAATCAAATAGCACACTCAGAATCAATAGAACCTAATAAATTAGATGTTAAATTAGGAATGGCAGAGATCAATTCGAATACAGTCACAGCATATCAAAGCCTGTGGAATGCAATGCGAATGGCACTGAGAGGGCGTTTGATTGCTCATGTGTACATTAAGAACCTTGAAAAAAAATCTCAGAACAACAGTGTTACTTCAGGTTTTATGTGAGTAGGAATTAAAGAACCAATTACCACAGGGACAGAGACAATAGCACGGAGAGCTAGAGACGAGAAAACTTGTAGGGAAAAGGAAGCAGGTTTTTTTTTTTTAAAGATCAAAAACTTGATCGCTCTGAAGCTAGATGAACTTTGTTGTCAGCCTGACTGGGTTTGAACTCCCCTAGGAGACACAGTTCTGGGCGTGTCTGTGGAGGTGTCTCTAGAGAGGTTTAACCCACCCTGAAGGTGAGCAGAACCACTCCTTGGGCTGGAGTCCCAGCAGAATAAAACAGAAAAATGAAGTCAGCTAAGCGCCTGGGTGCCCTTTAGCTCTTCTGTGATTTGGTTTTTTTTTTTTTTTTTTAAAAATTGTATTTATTTATTTTTTATTCTTACCTTCATCTTCCCAGGAAACTAATATTCCAAACCACTTGTTCTTCAATGCTATCCACCCAACTTTTAAAACGTTCTCTATGACCCTTGAGTGGTGTTCTTCCTTGCCACAAGTAGGAACAGAGCAAGCAGCCTAGATTGCCGGCACCCATTTTGTAAGTCCAGCCCAGATGGTGGAAGGAATTGAGATAAAGAGCTTGGCCCTCTCTACCCCTTTGCCTTTTCTCTCTGCAGTCTCTTGCCAGGACAAAATCCTTCGTTAGTCCCTGCCCTACTTCCTGCCGTCCACTGAGGTCCCTTGAGACTCCAGTCACCTTCAGGACTGCACTCCCAGGGGTGTAGTCAGTTTCCTGGATGTTCCTATTTCCTCAAAGTTGATTTTGGCTCTGGTGGGAATAGGGAACCGTGGTTCGAAGGCAAACTAGCCCAGTTAGAAAGGCGTATTTTGAGAATATAATACATGAAGCCTTTTTTGATATTTTTTTATTATATCTGTATTTTTTTATTTACATTCCAAATGATTTCCCCCTTCCCGTTTCCTCCCTCCCCGAAAGTCCCATAAGCTCCCTTCCCTCCCCCTGTTCTCCATTCAACCCCCTCTCGCTTCTCTGTCCTGGTATTCCCCTACATCCAGTCTTTCCAGGACCAGAGGTCTCTCCTTCCATCTTCATGGAAATCTATTGATATGCGAATTGTCTCTTGGGTATTCCGAAATTCTGGGTTAATATCCCCTTATCAGTGACTGCATACCATGTGTGTTCTTTTGTGATTGGGTTACCTCACTAAGGATGATATTTTCCAGTTCTGACCATTTGCCTAAGAATTTCGTGAATTCATTGTTTTGAATTGCAGAGTAGTATTCCATTGTGTACATATACCACATCTTCTGAATCCATTCCTCCATTGAGGGACATCTGGGTTCTTTCCAGCTTCTGGCTATTATAAATAAGGCTGCTATGAACATAGTGGAGCATGTGTCCTTATTGCATGCAGGTAAAGCCTCTGGGTATAGCTCAGGAATGGTATAACAGGATCCTCTGGGAGTGTCCTGCCCAGTTTTCTGAGGAACCGCCAGACTGCTTTCCAGAGTGGTTGTACCAGCTTGCAATTCCACCAGCAGTGGAGGAGTGTTCCTCTTTCTCCACATCCTCGCCAACAACTGCTGTCTCCTGTGTTTTTGATCTTAGCCATTCTGACTGGTGTGAGGTGGAATCTCAGGGTTGTTTTGATTTGGAGTTCCCTAATGACTAAGGATGTTGAACATACGAAGCCTTTTTTTGAGACAGGATCTCATTATGTAGGGTTGGCTGGCCTGAAACTTACTCTGTAGATCAGGTTGGTTTGGAACTCAGAGATCTGCCTGCTTCTGCCTCCCCTGCGCTAGGATCAAAGGTGTAAGCCACCATGACCACTTGTAGTCATTTCTGAGTTGTTACATGAAATATCATTATTAATACACACAGTTGAAATTTCCTACCTCCAGTGCCCCTTCACCTCTGGACAGGCCGGTGGTGAGCCCACTAGTTTAGGAAATTCTGTGGTTACTAAATTTTTGCGAGAAATCTGAGATTACACAATACAGCCTCCCCGACAAGTGTCGATCACCAGGCCTCCTCTCCGATGTGTTTATCAGACACCTGCAACGATGCAGCGTGCTTTTCTGCTCCTTGGCACAGTCAGTTTTCGCTTTAACTGCTGTGGTTTGTGAGAGGAAGGAAACGCTGGCTACACCCAAAGAAATGACAGCAGTTGCCTTTGCGTTCAGGAAAAGTAGCTGCCTCTGTGTCACTTAGCCCTGATACTACTGTATTGTAACAGGCCAGGCAATGCCTAATTACTAGAGTTTGGATTATATGCTATTAGTAAACTGGATGTGGACAGGTTCCTGATCGGAACTGCAAACCCTTCTGTTTATATGTGATAACTCTGCCGGTTGTTCTGCTGAAAGCTCCACTGTGTATTCCGGAGCCAAGTCCAGGCTCTGCTCCAACAGGCGGAATGCACAGACCCAGTTTTTAGTGGGGTCAGCTTGAGAATGAAGATATCTCAGCTATGCGAACCAAGGAGAAATATTGGCCAGTCAGTGACTGGAAAGCATAAGATCGGGAGTAGGACAAATTTCTACTTTGCCTCTGTGGGAGGAAGGACTTCACTGGCTTACTTCCGGTCACCACTGTGTATCCCTGACGGGGAAGTCATTCTTTCAAACCGTGTAAAATGCAAAAAGATGAGGAAAGGCTATTCTATAGAGACTGTGCTCCAAGTGGTGGCCGCAGGGTGAGATGAGAAGGGGCACAAAGAACTTGTCTGGGGGAGGAGGGGTGGGGACAGTGGGGTCGTAAGGTTTGCTATTGTTTACATCCTTCCCCAGGCTGTATCCCGCCTCACTTCCCTCTTAACTCACGGACTGCATAGGATAGCTGCAATGTTTAATACTTTGGAGAAGTAGGAAGCAGTGAACTGTCTACGCGTTTAGACAAAAAGGAGCGGAGTGAAGACGGAGGGCGATAGTGTGTCGGGAGGCATAAAAATGGTAAAAATGGTTCCTGAGAACACGAGCCAATCACTACTTTGGACATGCCCCAAAGCGGTTACAAACAGTATAGAGAGTGCTGGGGTGGGAGATAGGGATGGTCAGCAAGGAGCTGGTGGTGTAAACCTGAGGTCTCGCCAGCTGATTTCTCCATTTTCCTTTCTATTATGTCTCTCAGAAGTTTTTCCAACTTTTTGGATTAATTTGAATTTTACCAATGAGGTTCTATCACATCTTCATCTATTTTCACTGGACCAAAACAAGTTATTGGAAAGTATCCAATAAAATGTTACAACCACTTAGAATTGAGCGGTTGGGAGTTTCTTACTTCCCAGTTCTTCTTCTTCATCATCATCATCATCTTCTTCTTCTTCTGAGTAGCGTGAAAAACAAGCAGAAATAGCAAATTTAGAACCTCATTCTGTTTAATAAGACCAAGCTGCTAGAGAGTCTCAGGAAACCATGAGAATTGTGGGCAAGGTATAAAGAAGCAACTAGGCCAGTGTCTTAAACATACATTAAACAAGAAACACAAATCATGCTTAAAGGGAGCCCATGTTACAGGGAACATTCCAGATCCACCTTGAGAATGGCAATAAATTAGGAACAAGGGATCCCACATTTCCCCTTTGATTGGGGGGCCTGTAGAGTATGTAACTAGGCCTGCTTTGGATCTTAAGAACTATAGAGTGGCTCCTTCACTTCAAAGCCTGTTTCATGAGACCAAGCTTCTCAGAGCACTAAGGCATTATAACTATAGAGTATCAAACTCTTGAGCAGATAGATATCAGCGATGTTTTCAAACTGCATTCTCATCTTGTTTTTCTTTCATCCTGAATTAGGCACGAATATTTTTTTTTCATAATCCACGTGACTGTTGTAACAGGGAACTTCAGAGTTCAATGTTTTCACATCCTCTCACAAACCACCCAGAAATAACAGATGACGGGGGAAGGCCATTGTGCTTAAAACAGGGAGTGATGAACCTCTTCAAACTTTGTCTTCAAAGGAAGAACTGCCCCTGGATAGCTAAAATGTTATCTTCCCAGTAACAGGAATAGAAATAAGTAATAAATAATAAGCCACTGCTGAAGACAGATTCCCCCCACCATTTACCTGTTTTTTGGAATATGGAAGCCCAAGAAAAAATTAAAAAAGGAGAGCCTCTTGCTCAAACACAATTCACACTTTCAATACAGGAACTGCAGAACAGTGAGTCAGGAGCAGGTGCTACTCAGCCACTATGTCCCATTCCCTTGACAGCAACCTTGGGCACACCCAGATCGTCTTCTCCATAGGCATGAAGCTCTGTAAGGACTGTAGGCTCAGTTCCTCATTTCTGTAATGTACAAAACTCCCTTCATTTCTATAAATGTGCTCTAGGCCATTGGTCTTTCGTCCACTAAGAGACAAGGATCCAAGGGGAGAAGCAAGGAGATGGAGTAGACTTGTTCCTAGGATCATTTCACAACCTTGAGAAAATTCTGTATTATCTACTTTATGTGACTGTGCCAACTCTATGGTCCCTTCAAATACAACCCTAGAGCCTATACTTGAAAGCACAGGTTGTTAAATGTATCAAATTCAAAATCATATTACATTACCTTTTCCAAACAAAATACTCAGCAGATGCCAATGTTTCAGTGAAAGAACATTTTGACATTGTTTGCTACCTTTTAGTTTTTCAACATTTTTTTTTAAGTTTGAGAAAAACTGTCACAATATCTAAACCTTAACATGTACCCGAAATTGTTAGAACAGTTGTGGACAGGGGTCACAAGGGTGTCACACAAGTGTCTGAGTGGAAAGGCGGAGTTTAAAGTAGACAACCTATTGTTCTATTTCTTTTCAATGGTCTCCCAAGGCCAGACCTTTCTCTGATGACTAAGACCACAGTTTCTCAAAGCCTCGTTCTCTTGGTCTCACTTTTATACAAAGCTATGGCCTTCTCTCACATGTGTTCCCAAGAGCAGATTATTTTCTGCACCGCACAGGAGGACTCCCACTCCACTTTGCCATCACACTGCTTGGCTATCTGCCAGGAAAGGAGCAATCTTAAAGATGGACATGAACAACACAGAAGAGATAAGAGCCAGAGCAGAATCTCAGCCTTGAACATTTCCCTCTTATAAAGACACAGCATCTCCCGGGGCTTGTAAAGAGCTGGCATGTTTGGAGTGTGGAAACAGCCAAGGTTCCGAAGTGGGGCCCAGGAGTCATGAGAACTCCCTAGGTGATGATTACAGGTAATGACATGCTGAGGAGGGCGGGCCCTCCATCTGTCCCCTGCTCTTTCTCATGCTTCTCACCTGGTCACCCCGGGTGACATTCACGTGTGCTCATGACTGAGAAAGGTTGAGTGAAGAATCTTCTGATGCATCTTTACACAGAGCCTCCCCTCAGTCTCTCAGATAACCAAATCCCCTCCACTTCAATGGTCCGTGGGTATCTCTAGATTCCTGGCTTAGTCTTATCTTCAGTTCAATCTTCATCTACTTTAGATCTTGACTCTGTGAACCCACTGACCTTACTGCTGTCATAAATGACACCGTGTTTCCTCCATATTTTTAACCCAAAGTCACACAGTCTGAGAGTTTGGGGTACAAGTGATGTCATCTAGAAAATGCAGTGCAGACAGTATCCCAAACAAGTGGGACCTCCCACCCACTGCTCACAGTTTTTGACATTCTGGGCTCCTGGTGTTATCTAGAGCTACCTTGGCATTTTGGTTTCTTTCTGCATTGATGAATCATCAGGAGAAGGAGAAAAAGGAGGAAGCAAGGTCCCAGGCTGAAACCAAGGACACTTGCCACAAAGAAGATCCCAGGTCCAGGATTTGAATGGACTGCTGGAAGGAACATATTTTGAATATGGGAATGACAAGGAGGATCCTGTCTTCACTAATGACACCTGTGGACATTCAGGACGATGAAGTCACAGCTGCAGGCACAATGGGAGATTGTGAGAGGCTGTTAGCCTCCTTGGAGGGAATAGGTCACTGGGCCTTGGAAGGATGAAGTGGTCCCTGGCCCCTTCTCTCTGTGTTTCCTTGGTAACCACGAGACAAGCAGCTTTCCTGAGCCCTGCCCTGCTGCCATGCTTCTTTAGGCCTTGTCATGCATAAACACAGTGAGGTCAGCTGGCCATGAGCAGAAGCCCCTGAGTCCATGAGCCCAGACAAACTTTTTTCTCTTAAATTGTACACCCCAGGTATTTAGCCACGCCTACCAGGTCAGGCTCCCATTTCACCCACTATCAAACTAGGTTTGCTTCACTTAAGTATTTTCGAGGGGACATCTTTGCACTTCTCTCATACATTAGGTTTGCCAAAAGAAAAGCTACCTACCAGAGAAGTGTTTTGTCTCACAGTTAAAAAGGCTAAAAGGGCTGCTCATGCCTGTGACCCTAGCATTGGGAGGCAAGGACAGATAGATTCTGAAAGTTTGCTGGCCAGGCAGCCTAGCTGAAATAGTGGGCTTCCGGTTAAGTGATAGAACCTGTCTCGAGGCAAGAAGACGGAGGATGGTAGAGCCTTGGCATCTTGCTCTGGCTTCCACATGTGTGCACAAAGGAGCTGCAGTTAAAAACTTACAAACATGCACCATGCATATATAACACACACACACACACACACACACACACACACACACACGCATACACACTCGCTCTCTCTGTCTTACACACACACACACACACATACACATGCATACACACACTTTCTCTTCCTCTCTCTCTCTCTCTCTCTCTCTCACACACACACACACACAGAGTTCAGAATTAGGTATCAATAGGCTACATTCCCCCTTAATGTCTAGAGAAGAACACTGCCTGACTCTTCCAGTTTCCGGTGTGGTCCAGCAATTCCTGGCTAGTTTTGGCTGTGGAAACATTACCTTGTTTCTGCCTGCATCTTTACACGGTGTCTTCCTTGTGCAGAATTTGTTTTTCACACACTGTTCCTCTGTCTGTGTCCAAATCTCCTCCCTTTGTAAGACTGTGTTATATTGGATGATGGTCCACCCTATATCAATTATGACCTTACCTTTTACATCTATTCAGATGCTATTTCCAAATGAGGCTACCATCTGTAGTTCCATATGACAAGGATTTTCTGGGGCACACTATTAGGCCCAATTCAGTTTCATCTTTGAGCCGCCAATGAGTAATTCTCACGTACAGAGCTTCAATCTTTAGCCCCAATCTCTCCACCAGTCAGATCACTTCACTCTGGCACCCTCTTCACCCTAATGGTTGGTCTCACCATGATGGTAGTACAGTGTAACTGCCTGAGGCTAAGGGAACCAAGGTCACCTGGAAGGAAAGCTGGGGATGAAATAAAAGGGCAGGCGGGCAAGAGAAATAAAGAGCCAAGACAAAATCTTTCTGATCAAGGCTCAATGTTTAATGGGGAGCTCCAAATTTAAAGGTGTATGTGTGTGTGTATGTGTGTGGGAACCCTTCCCCCAAAGGCTGGGAACATGTCTGCTCAGCATGTGATTGGTCCCTCTCAGGAAACTGCAGGTCCTTGAAGAACAATGGACAAGAGCTCCACCCTAGGTGGGAAGCAGTGGCTAGCATCGAGATCTGAAATTCCCGCTCAAAGACTGGGGGCGGGAGGGCACAGTGCAGGACTGAACCCTCCCAGGCCAATGCTCTTAACTCCAAGACAGACTCAGACTCTGCAGATAGAGTAGAAATATACACACAATGACAGAACGTACAATAAACAAGGCACACATTTAGCCATTCATAAATTTTCATGAATACATAAATCTTTTTATTAGATATTTGCTTTATTTACATTTCAAATGGTATCCCCTTTCTGTGCTATCTCTCAAAACCCCCTATCCCATCTCCCCTCCCTCTGTTCCCCCCCTCCAATTTTCTGACTTGCATGCCTCTATTCTGGGGCATCAAGCCTTCACAGGACCAATGGCCTCTCCTCTCATTGATGTCTAAGATGGTCATCTTCTGCTACATATGTAGCTGGAGCCATGGGTCTCTCCATGTGTACTCTTTGGTTGGTGGTTTAGTCCCTGGGAGCTCTAGGGGTACTGGTTGGTACATATTATTGTTCCTCCTATGGGACTGCAAACCTCTTCAGCTCCTTGGATCCTTTCTCTAGCTGTTCCATTGGGGACCCTATGCTCATTCTATTGATTGGCTGTGAGCCATTGGTATTTTGATCCACTTTGCAATAAGGATTAAAGTATCTACCTTTGGTCTGCCTTCTTCTTGAGCTTCATGTGGTCTGTGAGTTGTATCTCGGGTATTCCGAGCTTTTGGACTAATATCCACTTATCAGTGAGTGCACACTGTGTGTGTTAAGGCAAAGGACACTGTCAATAGGACAAAACGGCAATGAATAGACTGGGAAAAGATCTTTACCAATCCTACATCTGATAGAGGGCTAATATCCAATATATACAAAGAATTCAAGTTAGACTCCAGAGAAACAAATAACCCTATTAAAACTGGGGTACAGAACTAAACAACTGTTCTCAACTGAGGAATACCGGATGGCTGAGAAACACCTAAAGAAATGCTTGCTATCCTTAGTTATCAGGGAAATAAAAATCAAAACAACCCTGAGATTCCACCTCACACCAGTCAGAATGGCTAAGATCAAAAACTCAGGTAACACCAGATGCTGGAGAGGATGTGAAGAAAGAGAAACACTCCTCCACTGCTGATGGGATTGCAAACTGGTAAAACCACTCTGGAAATCAGTTTGGCAGTTCCTCATAAAATTGGACATAGTACTACCTGAGGACCCAGCTATACCACTCCTGGGCATATACCCAGAAGATGCTCCAATAGGAAATAAGGACACATGCTCCACTGTGTTCATAGAAGCCTTATTTATAATAGCCAGAAGCTGGAAAGAACCCACATGTTCCTCAACAGAGGTATGGATACAGAAAATGTGGCACATTTACACTCGGTTATTAAAAACAATGAATTCATGAAATTCTTAGGCAAATGGATGAAACTAGAAAATATCATCCTGAGTGAGGTAACCCAATCGCAAAAGAGCACACACAGTATGAATATATAAATCTTGGAAGCATCATAAATTATATAATCTAAGTGAATTATGTTCAGTTCTTTTTTTTTTTTAATTTTTTTTTTTTATTCCCAGTAGAGTTGGTACCAGGAGCCTTGTATCTGCAGCAGCTCCCAGTAGGGTGAGAGTGTTTTCAGAGAACTGTAAGTGAGGTGTGTGGATTCATTCTGAATGTGGGCAGTACTATTTCATGAGACTTAATACAAAGCGTAAAGGTAGAAGGCTGGCTCAGTGTGATCATTTCCCATCTCGGCTTTCTGGTTGGCACTCCAGACCAAGCTGTTTCTTCTGTGACACCTTCCTCACCGTGATAGACTGTGTTCCTCTAAACTGTGAGCCACAATAAACTGCTCTAAAGCTGCTCCTTTGTCAGGTGTTTGGTGACCGGGGTGAGAAAGCAACTAATACCCACACAACGCTGCAAAAACAGAACACTGGATGAGAACCAATATTTTGAGTCACAAGTAGCAGAGTCACTGAGTATTATTTTACTATACCAGAAACAGTTGTTTCCGAGGAAGCAGGCTTCAGGTGGAGACTTGGGAGCAGGAGAATCCTCTCTCAGGGAGACAGGTTGGACAGAGGATGAGAGGGACCCAAATGCAGTCACAACAAGGGCTCCCCTGATCTCTCAGGCAGCTCCAGAGTGTGAGTAGCACTTCACGGCTGTGCTATGAGAGGCAATGGTCCTTTATCTCTATGTTAGAAAGACTTACCAGACAAGGATAGTTCCAAGCACACACATCCACATTGCCTACAGCATTTGGGTATCTGTTTCACTACAGCCTCCTCTGACTTGCTTGGTTTGTGATTTAAGTATACATTGCACATGAAGCTCTGGGAACTTATTCTTATTGGATGCTTTCACTCCCCTTATAGAGAGAAAACTTCCAATAGAAGTGTTAACAGGATGTTGGGGTACATTGTGTAAAGGTGTATCTCTGTGTATTCAATTGTTAATTCTGTACAGGCAGAGCTAAATGCTGGCAGGATCTTGATTATTACTATGGCCCATCACCAGCCTCATATTTTGTAACTATCCTTCCTTACTAGCCTAGAGGCAATTTAGAATTGCCTGGCCAATAGCTGGGCAGGAAATGGAGGACAGAACTTCCAAGAGACAGAGGGATTCTGGAAGAAGAAATGAGACCTGGAAGATTTGCCAGAGGGCACAGAGGTGAACATGGATAGACAGAGTGGAGCAGAGAGTTAGATCTAGCCAGCACTGGTTGGGTTAAGCAAGATAGACGGACGGGAGACTGCCCTAGCTAAAAGGCATAAGCTTTAAAATCTTAAAAGCCTCTGTGTCATTATTTACACCACTGGCAGGTCTGAGAAAGTCCTGTTGTAACCAGACAAGCTGCAGGCAAAAGTCTGCATTTGGCTCTTGGCTTCACAACCTTTGTCCATCCCGTGCCTGCTCCGTCATACTTTGCATTGCCTCACATCGTGTGAGTACCCCTGCTGGCTAAGGCGGTCCACCTGCTGGGGTGACTCAGATTCTGAAACCCTGGCCACCATGGGCACTTCTCAGGCTGCAGGAGTTAGACATTTATTAACAAAACGAGGGTCACCAGGTAGTTACAAAAGAAGAGGAGAAAGGGTGTGGGCCAAACATGTGACTAATTTCTGAAGATGGAAAATGAAGAATATTCTCTTAGGTGAATTAGAAAAACTCATTGGGAACCATGGAGATCAGAAGCAGGCTGCACAAACTTTGAAACAAATTGTTCAGTATGGAATCCTGTTTGATGAGGTTTTTTAACATTCAGGAACTCACAGATAATCTTGTCATCAATAAAAAGCCAAAATTAACTCTCCCTCTGACGTCACTCAGGTCCCTTTGGTTGCTCTTCCCTCTTAGACTTGACCTGTCATGTAGCAGCCATAGTCTCTTGCACAAACTCGAGGCCATTTCTTTTTGTATGTTCTTGCTTGGCACTTTAGAATGGGCTAACGTACACAGAGTGTGAGTTTCCAGTCTCCTTTTCATTTTCTCTGCTATAATTATGATTCCGGATCTATATGTTGGATTTCTAGCTTTCTATCCCAGCCAGATCGCCAGCTTTCCTGTTGTCTGTCTGATGGGTGCGCAGAACTAGGGTGGTATAGACCTAGAGCAGGCAAGAAAGCTCTCCCACTGAGGGTGATGCAGTTATTTTCCCAAACTGTTTTGAGTAAAAGAATCTTTGTGAACTAAATGCGAATGGATTCTCTTTTTGTTTATTTTCTATATTTTTTTTAATTTACATTCCCAATGATTTCCCTTTTTCCGGTTCCTCCCTCCCCGAAAGTCCCATAAGCCCTCTTCCCTCCCCCTGTTTTGATGCTGCTGTTAAGAGTGTGAGCCCAGGTACCAGGCAGATTTCATTTCTTTTCAGTTTTAATGCCTCACGAAGAGAAGCAGATCTTTCCCCATCAGGGTAGTTCATTCCTTACAGTGTGCTTAGAGAAACTGCCAAAGTAAAACCCAGAGAATTATGACTACCTGGGAAATCCAACCCTGCCTATCTTTCTTTAGGACCCCAGACAACTGTGTTTCCAGTTAGCAATCCCCTCTGACTTGCTCAGCTACCCAATTCCTACCTGCCTTCTGAAGGAACCCACACCAATCAAATTGCCAGTTATGGCCTTCTCTTTTTACCTCTACGGGTGGAAAACTATCTCTCACTTCTCTGGCACTCTAACTTGCTTTGTAGTCAAGCAGGACCTTGAATTTCCAACCTTCCCGCTGTCACCTCCCAAGTTTATAAACATTATAAACTGAGATTACACCATCATTCTCAAAGCAGACTTCAAACCTTTTATACATTGAAGTCTATAGTAAGTAGATTAAAGAAGTTTTCTGGATATGAGAATAAAGATTCCAATGTGTCCACTAAAACTATCAAGGGACTGGGGTGGGATGGGATGACTCAGTGGGTAAAGTGTGCTTGCTGCCCAAGTGTGAGGACTTGTGCTCAAGTCTCCAGAACCCACATAAAAGTTAGGCAAGTGTGGCTTCCACCTGTAATCCCAGCAACTTTAAATCCAGGGCAAGCTGGCTAGCTAGACTACCTAGATTTGGCAAGTTCTGGGTGTAGCAAAAAATCTTATGATCAAGGAAGACTCCTCCCTACCACCTGTGTCAACTTCTGACCTCCATATGCACAAGTACATATGCACATGTATCCACTCAGTCACCCACATGAAAACTTGTGTACTACACACACACACACACACACACACACACACACACACACACACACACACATGCAAAATAAATGTTTTAAAATCCAATGTTTTACCTAAACACATTCTAGGTCCCTGGCAGCCGTAGCCTGCTTTGGCACTCCGTTTCTGTTTTCTATTGTGGAACTGAGTCTCCAGGATGATGATGAGGAAGATAAAGTTTCTAAGTGCAAAACATTCCAGGACAGAGATGCCAGGGAGAGGGGATGAAATTGAACTGTTCCTGAGGAGGCAAAATGATCTTGAGTCTTTAAATAGTGTCATCAGCCCAGGTGAGCTTGATAGTCCCGATGGATCATGTCCTGAGTCCTGAGGACTGTGAGTTCACTAGATCAGATATAATGGCCATCTCTGAAGCTGGAGGTGCTATAGCCCAGACAGCATCTGAACTGTGTGAACTATCCGATGCTAATGCATTTCTTTTTTAATTTCTTTTTAAAATTATGTTATTTATTTACATTCCAAATGCTGTTTCCTCAGTCCCCCCTAGAAGGGTTCTTCCCCATCCCCCTTCTCCTTCACATTTAGAGCAAGGATTGAAGGAACTGAAGGGGATGGCGATGCATTTGCCCTTGGAGTCCTGCAGCTGCCACATCTTCAAAGGTTCATGGCTACTCTCACTTGGGATTATTAGACCTACTGTAATTTTTTTCAGAAATGTATAGATTCCATAGTATGGGTTTCTGGACACTTGGTATGTTCTCTATCACATGACTTGGAGATCACTAACTTCATAAGGTATGGGAAAACCACTATCCTTTAAGTTAGAGGGAAGAAAAGAAAGGGGAGGGAGGAGAGGAGAAGGGACAGAAGGAATGAGAAATGACATCATCGTACTTTGTTGCCCTGATGATTCACAACTACTGTTATCAGCATGGTTATCTCCAGATGCCAGGAGTTGAAAGCATGAACTATCCAGAACCAGAGCACAGGACAGAATTGTAGCTGGAAAATGCTTTGGGACAAACATACTCTTTCAGTGTTCTATCTTGCTGGCATTGCCCTCACCAGACACCCCATGCCCTGTCCTTATCACAGTCGCAGTTGCTCTGCCTCTAGGGCATTGCTGGACGGCCGTACAGGGAGGACTCAGTGCTGGTTCACTGCACCTTGTCTGGCCAGATGCTTCCACTTCCTGGAACATACTCAGCCTCCCCTGGGTGTCTGAGTGATGAGACACCTCCCAGCTGCTAACACACCATCTCAGCCTCCTCCAGGTTCCAGAAGTCATGACATACCGTGCCCCAGGTGCCTTTGGATCAAATCCCCACATGCCCTGAGCATTTGCTGCCCCCTCTCCATGGCGGGAGGGAAAAGGCCCTAGGAGCTTACAGTATCTGGTATTTGGGTTTATGGTACTTGTCGGGTGTGTGTGTGTGTGTGTGTGTCAGAAGACATTTGGGTCGTATTCCTGTAGGAGCACAGTGATGAAGTGCTGGGTATGTGGTAGCTGTGGGTGGTCCTGCTTTCTATTGGTCTCTCTAAGGTTGTGAGATAGAGAGAAAAGTCTGAATTATTTGACAAGTTGGAGTACCAAACATTTACTGAAGCACATTCCTCCTCAGTTTCATTATCAACATTTCCACATCAAACACAAGTGTGTATATGTGCGAGCACACTCACTCACTCACACGCACACACGCACACGCACACACACACATGCACACACACACACGCACACGCACACACACGCACATGCACACACACACACGCACGCACACGCACACACACGCACACACGCACACGCACACGCACACGCACGCACATGCACACACGCGCGCACACACACACGCACACGCACGCGCACGCGCACGCACACACACGCACGCACACACGCACACGCACACACATGCACATGCACACACACACGCACACGCGCACGCGCACGCACACGCGCACACGCACGCACGCGTACACGCACACGCACGCGCACGCGCACGCGCACGCACACGCACACGCACACGCGCACATGCATAAGATCCACCAAGGAGATAGACCTTGACTGTTCTTGACTGTCTCATTCTCTTGTGGAGTTGCTTGACTGTGGGTCTCTTCATCAAGCAAGTGTAGAGAACCTGTTAGGAATGCTATGAGCAGGGTCTTGATGTGTACTTATTGACTGGCTAGATGAACAGAATCTACTGAAAGATCTTTTAAATTTTTGCTGGTTGCTAGGATAGTAAGTGATATTTAAGTTGGTAAATGTGATTTGTGGTAATAAATATCGAGCATTATAATATAAATTAGTGCATAACCACAAAAGAAAACAGTATTCAATGTGATTTAAGTTTATAACTTAAGCTTTTAACATTTTATTTTATTTAAAAAATTATATGTATGAGTCTTTTGCCTGTGTGTCTACAACTAGACTTACGGATGATTGTGAGCCACCGTGTGGGTACTGGAATGTGAACCCAACTCCTTGGCAAGAGCAACGAGTGCTCCTAACTACAGAGTCATCTTTCCAGACCCTGAACTTAATTTTTAATGGAAAATTATAAACAGCTCAACTCATAGTCTATAAAAGGAACTGAACAGCTAGAGTTCCGAGAACAACAGATGAATGGACACGGATTAGCAGACAAGATGGAAAAAAAATCCGCATAAATTTAAATGCAAGAGGAAAAAAATAGTATGTAACAGGCTACAGAGTACTGCCGACTCCAGCAAATACATGAATGAATGGTAACTCAGTAACTCAAATGAAAGAAGAGGAGTACGGAGAAACCAGATGCAATCGCGGTTCTTGCGGGGAAGTGCCAGAACCGGTGTGTGCTTGCCACGTGATCCCAGTCACCCTCCGGCCCAGTGCAGGTAGGAGATGGATGACGGAAGGGCCTCAGTGGTGTGGTTGCCTTTTGGATTCGAGATCCTCAATCATCAACATGTTTCAGCTCCCACGGACAAATGAAAGAGAGGTGGAGAAAGAGACAAAGCAGAAAGTACACAGTTGCCTTTTAAAGGCGTGATACTGGGCAACCTCTAGCTTATCATCAGCGGTAAATCGAGGCAAAGAAGTGGTGGTGGTGGTGGTGGTGGGTGGGTGGGGGGCGCTTATAGCCACACCGCACTTGCAGTTCCATACACCTGGATACGTTATCTCTGTTTCACGTTCTAGCTCTGTGCTGCCATGCCTCCCCTGCCAGTATGAATAATAAGCCAAAGTACCATAGTGTTTTCTCACAGTAAGGAAAACAACTACCACAACGAGCATCCTCTGGATTAACCTCTGGACTAACATGGGATGGACTGAGGTCACCTAGGGCAGAGGCTAATGAGTTCCTGCCTGGCTCTCACAATCTCCCATTGTGCTTGAAGCAGTGACTTCACCATCAGAGGTACCCTACCAGCAGCAGCAGGGGGCAAGGTAGCCCACACCCTTCTCATACTCACGACATGTTCTTTTCAGGGATCCACTCAAATCCCAGTCCGGGGATCTTTTTTGTGGCCAGTGTCCTCGGTTTCATCATGGGACACTGCATTTTCCTTTTTCTCATTATCCTGGTGATTCATCAGTGCAGAAAGAGGAGAGTGTTCCAAGGTAGAGAACAGCTGGATCCTGGGATTCGGAGAGCTGTAGGCAGTGGGCGGGAAGAACGGTTGCTGTTGCCCTGGGAGACTGGATCTGCTCCCCTCCTTCCCCAAATTTTCTGGACAACGATATTTGTTCTTCAAATTCTCAAACTCAGTGACTTTAGATTACTCTCATGGCAAACGAATATTTTTCTGAAGTTCTTAAAGTAGAACATGAGGTCAGGAAAGAGGCTAGGACTGGGGTAAGAATTGTAGGGCTGTCCAGAGGCGTGAAGGGCATGGGGATCTGATGGTCAGAGAGCAGACTAGAGAGCCCAGGGAGAGTCTATGTTAAGGCATTTTAGGATGTGATTTTTCCCATTCAGCCTTTGTTTTAGTTACGGTCACATGTGACTATTATCTCCATGCAGTTACAAGTAAGGATGATCATGATGGTTATGAAACAGGAGAAAGACCTGGAGTCAGGAGAAGGTTCCTTAGTGTGTTTCTATCTCTCCTGCATCATGTGAGGGAGATCCTTGGTGTGTGCACAGTACCCACACATAGCATCCTTCAGAGGCTCGTCCATGTTCTGAAGATATCAAGACATTTCTACGACCCCCAGAGGACCTCAAGTCCTCTCTGCTCTGAGTCTTATCCAATACTCACACTTTGGGTCAAAATTATAATGAGACCCTAAACTTTCTTTTTCTGTTTGTTTTTCATATTGCCCAGAGGAAGAACTGAGGGAGAGACTCCTGAATGAGGAAGAGGAGGCTGGAAGTGTGGTTCGTGAGCTCAGAGACCCTAGGGTATCACTGAAGGAACCAGTGTGGCTGTACTGAAACCATCTGCACTATGGTCCAGGCTAGAGCTTCAGAGGACACCACAATGGTGGCCAGCTGTGTTGATGCTGCGTTGTGTCCTCATTTGCATAAACTATCCCAAAATGACCATTTGTGTCCTTCTCACTAGTGTCTGTAGTTGAGAAATCTTTGTGACCATCCACTGACTTCAGTACAGGCTGATTCTATAGAATGAGCAAAGCAGCTCCTTGTGTGTACTTCCATCTCTTAAGTGGGAAAGATGCAGAGTCCAGGATCAGAGCTGATGTTCTCCCTACCTCATAGTGAAGAGGGTTGAATAGCCTAGAAATGTTCTATGATAACTACAATATTGTTTCTCCCATAATTTTGGCCTTTCAGTGACTCTGGAATATGGTTACAAGAGGCACATTTAGGTAGGATAACTTTCTGGGGAAAGTACTAAGTAAAGAATACCCAAAATATAAAAACTCAGATACATTCTTGGAATAAGGATATACAGAAGCTGGTTGGAAGCAGAATGTTTTCAAGCTCCTAATTTTTAAATTTTGATGGTGGGGGGAATCATTAGATTTCATTTTACTTCTAAGCGTAATTATTAAGCCTTTTAATGGTTGAGTGATTGGGGCACAGCATATCAAATGTTATCATCAAAATAATAAATATGAACCTTTAGTTCTCAGTGAAGCCTATCTCACACTTCTCAAGCACAGTGCATTTTATTTCATTTTGTTAATAAATTAGTGTACTTTTGCTGTCCTGATAGTTAAACTCAGGGTCTCATACATACCCCATTCATCCAGCCTTATGTGATGTTTTAAAAATCCAGTGAAAGCATGTGGATTTTTGTTGGAAAAACAGTTTATGTTACTTTTTCTTACTTCCTCTGGCTATAAGAGAAGATTGGATCTTCTCCTTTGGTGGGCAAGAGCAATGTGTGAAATGGATCACAGTCTACTGCTAGTCTATTCTACAGAGGTGTAGAATACTTCTGTTCAAAATGTTAGAGCCATGATGAAGGTAGGGGGGTCTTCTTGGCACATTGCCTTAGAGATGCTCATGACAGCAACTTGGAAAATAGCCACAAATGATTATATTTCCACCATTACTATCTCTACCATCTTGGAATTACTTGCTTGCAGAAATAAAGTGCTTTTCTGACAGACACCATCTAGGAAAGCCTATGACAAGCAAGTGAGTTCTCTGAAGATGACCCACCACTTTGTGTGACTGCGATAGGTGCCCTCTGAGATGTGAGGTCCTCAGAGACTTCATCCCAGGATTGGTTCTTGCAGCTGGTATGCCTTTCCTGCCACTATCACATAGCCTAATGACTCCTGAGCATCAGTCCACCCTACTGGGCAAATTTCCTGCAGGTCAACATGAAGATGAGCTTTTATGAATTAATGCTGTTTAGATGAATGAATGATGATAGAATTCTTGATTTTATTCAAATAATTTTAGGAAGCAAGTTTAAGGAGATGGTTTTAGTTGTTTTGCCAGAAAGATGTAATAAAGTTAGAATCAAGAATAGACTGTGGTCCCTCATCTTAGAATAACAAACAAAAGCTGCATAATAAGGAATACAATGAGCTTTCATAAATTGCACTAAGAATAGAAAGAGACTTTGGGACAGATTTATGATCAAGTAAAAACATTCATTCTAGGTTAGTTGTGCACTATGACAAAGCGAGGCCATATGAAACTGTTGCCTTGAACTTCTAATGAGTTTATAGAATGAGACACTGCTTTGAACTTACTATTGACATCCTCCTGTAACTCCCCTTTTGTGTAACATTTTATTATGAGGTAATTTTTTTCCTTACCTAGAAGACTTTTGTCTAAAAAGCTATAAAAAAGCTGAAAGCAAAAATAAAGGTCAGTATAGCCCTTTTCTGCTTCATCCACTGTATTTGTGTGTGTGTGTGTGTGTGTGCGCGCACGCGCCTCTCTCTCTCTCTCTCTCTGAATGGCCTTTCCTTCCTTCAGTCTCTGCTCCACACTTTGTCTCTGTATCTCCTCCCATGGCTGTTTTTTTTGTTCCCCGTTCTAAGAAGGACCAAAGTATCCATACTTTGATCTTCCTTCTTCTTGAACTTCATGTGGTCTGTGAATTGTATCTTGGGTATTCCAAGCTTCTGGGCTAATATCCACTTATCAGTGAGTGCATACCATGTATTCTTTTGTGATTGGGTTACCTCACTCAGGATGATATTTTTTAGTTCCATCCATTTGCCTAAGAATTTAATGAATTTATTGTTTTTAATAGTTGAGTAGTACTCCATTGTGTAAATATACCACATTTTCTGTGTCCATTCCTCTGTTGAGGGACATTTTGGTTCTTTCCAGTTTCTGGCTATTATAAATAAGGCTGCTATGAACATAGTGGAGCATGTGTCCTTATTACATGTTGGAGTATCTTCTGGGTATATGCTCAGGAGAGGTATAGCTGGGTCCTCAAGTAGTACTATGTCCAATTTTCTGAGGAAACGCCAAACTGATTTCCAGAGTGGTTTTACCAGCTTTCAATCCCACCAGCAGTGGTGGAGTGTTTCTCTTTCTCCACATCCTCTCCAGCATCTGGTGTCACCTGAGTTTTTGATCTTAGTCATCCTGACTGGTGTGAGGTGGAATCTCAGGGTTGTTTTGATTTTCATTTCCCTGATGACTAAGGATGTTAAACATTTTTTTAGGTGCTTCTCGGTCATCCAGTATTCCTCAGTTGAGAACAGTTGTTTAGCTCTGTACCCCAGTTTTAATAGGGTTATTTGTTTCTCTGGAGTCTAACTTGAATTCTTTGCATATATTGGATATTAGCCCTCTTTCAGATGAAGAGTTGGTAAAGATCTTTTCTTAATCTATTGGTTGCTGTTTTGTCCTATTGACAGTGTCCTTTGCCTTACAGAAGCTTTGCAATTTTATGAGGTCCCATTCATCAATTCTTGATCTTAGAGCATAAGCTATTGGTGTTCTGTTCAGGAAAATTTCCCCTGTGCCCTTGTGCTTGAGGCTCTTCCCCACTTTCTTTTCTATTAGCTTCAGTGTGTCTGGTTTTATGTTAGAGGTCATTGATCCACTTGGACTTGAGCTTTGTACAGCGAAGCAAGTATTTTGTTTTAAATTTCCATATAGTATTTTTTTCTTCCTGCTGCAAGTCACTGTGGATACAAGCATAATGCCACATATACAAGCAAATACAAACAATAAATGGGTTTATTGGTGAATAGAAAAATGCCCTGAACCTTTGGTGATATTCAATAAACAATAACAAAAGGGTCCTTGCTGATCTCCACTTGGTATAAAATTATGGTGTGGGATGCATATCTTAGATTGCTTTGGAAGATTTACGGTGTATGCAGAATTTCTCTAGCTAGAATGATCACCATTGATCCATCACAGAAGTAAAGGGACACTTAATTTTAGAATTTGAAATCAACATATTGCCGGGCGGTGGTGGCGCACGCCTTTAATCCCAGCACTTGGGAGGCAGAGGCAGGAGGATTTCTGAGTTCGAGGCCAGCCTGGTCTACAAAGTGAGTTCCAGGACAGGCAGGGCTACACAGAAAAACCCTGTCTCGAAAAACCAAAAAAAAAAAAAAAAAAAAAAAAGGAATGGACTCCAGAGCATATATTCACAACCATGGTTGGGTGAGTTGTGTGCTGAGGGGCTGGAGTCTTAACCTCTCTGAGAAATCAACATATTGGTTGACGATATCTAATGAAATTTGGATCCAAACTGACAACTGCTTTTTACTGTTTTTAAAAATATATCTACATAAAGTTGGAATATTTGTTTTCTATGCTACTACTCCCTCTTCCTGCAAGAACACGGAAGCCGCAGAGAATGCTTAGTGTCAAAGTGAACTCTGGATGAATAGCCGTGACAATGGAATAAATAAGTAACAAATGAGCCCCGGTAGCATGAACATTTTTCTTTTCCTTTTTTTTTGAGTGGACTGACCTATAGGTTGATTTGGAGACTGGATGGCAGTGAGTGAGGCAGGAGTCAGGGATTGGGAGGAGTTTACACTTGAGAAATCCAAACTGAATTTGAGGCAAGCTCCAAAATGCAATTATTTTCCAGTTTCTTCTATAGCTTGTTCTACAGCCACAGAAGGCTGAGGGCCACCACCCCAGCTACCGGTAGGCGGTGTCCACGACTCTTCACAGAAGTTAAAACATTACTAGGTTGAGAAGTTAAACAATAAAACATTTAGATGTGACATAGTCATAATTAAAAACAAATTATTGAGTTGGAATATAAATTTACCAGGAAGGCAAGAAGCAATGATAGAGGTAGAAATATCGTTGATGTTCTTCTAAAGGCTATGGAGACAGGGTCTATCTGTTAGGATCCCAGAAAGAGAACCAGATGTGGAGTAAAAATAACAGGAGAGCTCACAAGAACAAGTAAGTAAATAACAGTATATTTAAATTAATATTCTAAAAAAGTAAGTAAGCTAGTAGAGGTAAAAAAGATATCCTGAGGACTTAATTTGCAAAGAGCCGCAGATTGCTAGTCAACTAAGAAAAATCAAAAGAATCTCTCCTAGACAAACCAGAGGGAAAACAGAAACGCCCCAGAGCAAAATTTCTAGGAAAGGCACGTTGTCTGTCTGGAAACCACAGTGGTGGAGGTGACTTTCCTCACACCTCATGTGACATGCTCTGGTCACAGTGTTACCAATATCACCAATATAAGTATTTCCTAACTTAACTGATTTCTTTTTCCATTCATGGGTTAAGAGTGGGCTATTTGGCTTCTACAAAGGGTGGATTTTTGACTTGTGCTTCCTATCGAATTCTAACTTTATCCCACTGTACCTGGAGAAAATACTGTTGCCCACCCCACTTATTTCCAGACTCTTTATTCCAGGGGCCTCTGTGGATGGCTGATACCATCGGCAGTACTGAACCCTATGTTCATTTTGAAGCAGCTGAACCCTATGTTCATTTTGAAACATACCCATGGTTGACTTTTTTTTTTTTGAAGGCTGCCTTATAGCACTTCCTCCATGGGCAGCCCAGGTTGGTTCCTGGAGCAGGGATCACTTGAGTCACCCAGTCTGGATGAGGGATTTTTTTTTTTGCTTGAACATTTAACAGGAGCAGCACATCTTTGTTTTGGAAGCAAGAACAAGCTTGTTTTGGTTTTGCTTCCCCTCAGAAGCAAGGGACTTTTTGTCCATACCTAAAAGGGATAAAGCTGTTCCTCATCAGGACGATGAAACTTTTTGCTTCTGATATTAGGAGGTTTAGAATAAACCAAGGCACTGTGTTTCTCTCCCATCAGCTGGTAGACACCTCTTGACTCCTATAGACATAAGGATCTTAGTGTAGTTTTCTGTGATGGTCCCAGGCTCTCTGGTTAGCTCCCAGTGTAGGCCCATGGGACTGTGAGTGGGCCCCTATGTTTATGGAACTCAGTGCTTCCAAACTAACAAGGGAGCTAGATTAGGGCATCAAGTTTCTTGGGGCAAGTTTGATCTTCACCATCAGGATATCTAATTTCTTCTTCTTGTTTCTTCTTTGTGCATGACTACTTAACAAACTGTGACCAACAGCAACCACCAACCAACCAACAAACCCACCAACCCACCAACCAACCAACCAACCAACCAACCAACCAACCCACCCACCAACCAACCAACAAACCCACCAACCCACCAACCAACCAACCAACCAACCAACCAACCAACCAACCAACCAACCAAGCCCCAAGAATGAACCAACCAACAGAGCCTCTTCATGCCCTAGCATTTATATATCCTCTAAAAACTCCCTGGGTTTCCAAATGTCACACAATCATAGAAACTACCTGCAGCTGGCAAAAGCACACCTCAGAGCAAGAGGCAAATTGTAGTCAGCTGCTGTGGACAATCTGAAGTAGCCCCATATCTCACACCTGGGATTAAAATGAAAACACACTCTTAAAATATTTTTGTGTCTTTTTTTAAAGAAACCAAATTCCAGAATTCTTACCACACTGAGTGCCATGGTTTCAATGTGTTAATCCGAAGGCAATGGTTTGGAAGCCTATTTGCCTTATAACACAAGAAGTGGCCCTTACAAAGAGCTAGGCTAATACCCCTGAGGCAAGAGTATGTTAGACATTCTGAGAGTAGGTTGTTGTAAAGTCAGTCAGCTCCCATCTTTTGCATGCACCCACTTCATCTCTTCTGCAATAGAATGGCATATCTAAAGAGTCCCTAGCAGAACTGGGCCCCAACCTTGAACTCCCCAGTCTCTAGAACAGGGAGCTGGGGAATTCTTCATTTTTCATCAATTATCCAGGGGTGGGGCTTTTACTTTCGCCCTACTTTCTTTTGGGAATGCTGTCATGAACCAGAAAGCATGTTGTGGGGATGTTCAAAGCACCCATGGCATGATAATTCTGTTGCACTCAGAAGGGAGATGCCACCCTCATCTTGGAAAATGAAGTGTTTTGTCCCCATTGACCCATGTGATAGGGGAGATAGGGGAGATAGTCCTATGCCCAGATAGGACACCCATTTCTGGTATACACCAAGGCAGGGAATGACAGAGATTCAAATCCTTCTTGAGGTGTGTATATTTATCAAATTTAAATGTTAATCTAAGACTAATGCTAGGATTGAGAAATCTAAATGTGTTAGCTCTCCCTTATGAATATAGATATTCCAGTGTAGAAGTTGTAATGGTAGGGGATGAGGAGGTATCTCAAGTTGGAAAAGTGCTTCCTGTGCAAACATAAGGACCTGAGTTAGGATCTCCACACCTATGTAAAAGCTGTGTGAGAGGTACAGGTCTGTAATCTCAGTGTGTGTGTGTGTGTGTGTGTGTGTGTGTGTGTGTATGTGTGTGTGTGTACATGTGCATTTGGGCATCAGTCTAGTTGATATAGCAACTTTCATTGATCCTGTCTTTAAAAAAAGGAGTAGAACAATAGAGGAAGACATCCGATGTCAATTTCTGGCCTCATATGTGCATACATGTGCATATATATGCACATACCATATGCACACACCAAAATATTAGGAAAAGAACCTGTGGTAGGAGAGAACTATCCCTTCTCATAGATAGAATGAAGCTTGGCCAATCTCCAATCAGATCCTCATCACACCCATTGTCTTTGAAACTATGATGTCATACTGTGGTCACCTAGGAGGTAAAGAAGCGAAGGCAGAGAATTCTATGTCTTCCCTCCTGTCCAAATGGCAGAGATTGAACCAGGGGTCAGTCTGTTCCCAAATGGTGTCCCTTGGCTCTACGCTGTGTTTGCTATATTCTTTGTATTTTTCCTTTTTGTCATTTTCTCACCTTTTTTGCTTGAGATAGACCAGCACATCAAGAAATGTAAGTACAATGTGGCGGGGGGGGGGGCACTTAGGAGAATGAAGGAACTTTAGTGAGAGATTAGTGTATGGATCTAGCAGGAGCACCTGTTATTCTGTGGGAAACAAGATTGTTATTTTTTTTGTGTTCCAAGGTGCCACAGCCCAAGGCTGTGACCCACGGCTCACAGGTCTTAGAAATTGTAATCTTGTGATAGAAAAGCTTAGAGGGTTCACATCTGAGCTGGCCTAAGGGATCTATGGCTTATACACTTGCAGAGGAGGAGGAAGTATCTGTAAGTCCCGACTTATCTAACTTGGATATCCCAGTACAAAGACATGGGGAGCCTGGGAGGACTCTGGACTGTGAGGGAGTCTCTTCAGTGGGCTCTGACGGGGGTGCGTTGTCTTAGTCTTTCTCAGATGCCGCTGTTCTCTGCGCAATGCTTCACATAAGGATAAAGACAATATTAAGTTGAAGATGAACCATCTGGGAGGGGCAAGTAAGTACTCTGTCCTTGACCTCTGGGAACTCAACAGTCCCACAGTTTATGTGCTGATTAAGGGAATTCTATGCTAAATCTTGGCCTTGGTGGAATAGCTTCTATGTTCTGCACATACTTTCTTCTACCGAGTTTGGTCTAAGGGCTCTGAGGCTTTTCTTTGGATAATCTTTTGTTTCTTTTTTTAAAACAGAGACATAGTTCTAAACTCTCATTAACTCTTGCGTTGAACAAAAAGTTTGTTTTGTCATTTATACTTGCAATGTTTCTCTTCCCATGGTATCCTTGTAAGGACAAAAATAAAAAAGGTGACTTTTCTACAGAAAGCAACACACTTCCTTCTCTGACAGGGTTGAGGAAAGAAGGTCTTCACAAAGATACACTATCAGATAGAAAGCCTGTGTAATGAAGGTTCATCTTTTCCTGGGTGATGTCTTGGTGACCTGTTGATCAAATTCATGCAAATATCAGTGACCCTTCCTGCTGTATCACAGATTCAACCCAGAGCTTCACCCAGGTTAAACGTACATTTCTCTACTGAGTTATATATACACACCCAATTACCACAGATCCTGAGGATTGTGTATATTATGGAATTTGTTTCTTTCATGAAGGTCTGCTTTGCCCTACTGACAACTTCATGACTCTTGTGACATTACAGAGAAGGGATACATTAGATTCTAAATTTCTCTGTGACCACCATGTTGGTGGTTCTTGTACACATGCCAGTTGATATTCTGTCCAGGATTCTCACACATAAAATTGAAATCTCTGTAAAACATATTATTTTGCTTGGAGCTAAGCAAGACAGATTGAAAAACCTGTTTTCATGTGAGCAAGTAAGTGGATTTGGATTTTTTTTTGTTTTGAAACTTAAGAGAAGAATCCTTAAGAAGGTGCCATCAAATCAATGACAGCATAAAATTACAATGAGTATATGTAATGTATTCGGCTTGGTTAAATGAGTTATCTCAGAGCTTGCATAAAGTCACTAACTCCCAGTCGCTTGTATAAAGGCCTCTGTTACCTCAGTTTATTCCCCACGCTCCCTCTACTAATGTTCTAGAGGCCCTGGCTACTCTAGAGCTCAAAGTCAGGTGAATGTTTCAAAGGAGACAAATAGATGGATCTGTCTGAAACTTCATGTTCCAGCAATAAGTGAGGGATATTTCCTCCTCATGGCAGGCAAAGAAGCCAACTTATCATCTAGGGCCTTCTGTAACCGAGCAAAGGGTGAGGGAGCAAGCATGGCTATTCTTCTCAAGAGCTCAGAGACTGAGTGAGCTTATTTCTCCTGCTCTCCAGCTTTCAAAACATTTCTGAGAGTTCTCGATACCCTCAGAGGCTGGACTAATCCTGGGCTCAATGGGCTATGCCAGACTTTTCTTTATTTCTAGTGCTGATATGCATAGGTTAACCTATTATGAGCCCAATCCCTCATATTTGAAAGTTAGTTCTTTGGATGGTCAGACTAGACATGAGGGTAAGAGCAGTAAGCAAAGCCTATGCAGCTAAACCCTACCCTGAGGTGGGCTGCTCCAGACAATCACCAAAGTCCATGTAGCACTGGTCTATTAGTGACCTCCTCACCAGCATACCTACCCCAAGGGCCAAGGGCTCAGGACCAGTTCAGGAACTCCTTCCTCCCATTGCTATCCAGCTGTCAGGTCAGCAGCCTGGGGACAGAATCTCTTACTCAGTTGCCCATGTCCTACCCACACTGGTGGCGACATGGGTTCTGATACCACACCAGAGCTGAGGCACATAGGATGTCACATGTGGGCTTTGGGGCTCCTTCCTGCCATGGAGATGCCTGCCTAGGAGCTCCTGCTCACTTCCTTCATGTGGACAGCCTGCATGGGAAGCTCATGTCACGTGGTGTCCAGGGCTCTGCCCAGTGTCTTGTATTCCTCTTTGAAGCGCTCTAACACAGACTGAAGAGGGCTCAGCACCTCGATCTGCAGATGGAAGCAGACACTGTAAGACATGCTGTGCTCACCACACAGAAAGGACAATCTGTGGCTCTGGCACTGCATGTCTCCAGTCTCATGGTCCAGTCTGTCCAGGCAACAGGATCTACTCTGACCTGTCCTGGATGGGACACAGTCACTGTGGTAAGCACCAGGGTGGGATGGCAGCTGATTTTCTTCTTGCTACCAGGGCTATCAGGTGCCAAAGATTACTCTGCACAGCATGTGGCAGACAGGTGTCCATACACATGAACTGGTTCTGTGTGTCAAGTTGACATCAGAAAGGAAGGAGCCTCAGTTGAGGAAATGTCTCCACAAGATCCAGCTGTAAAGCGTTTTCTCAATTACTGAAGGTTCAGGGCCCAGTCTATTGTGGGTGGTGCCATCCCTGAGCTGGTGGTCCTGGGTTCTATAAGAAAGCAGGTCAAGCAAGCCATGGTGAACAAGCCAGTAAGCAGGACTCCTTCATGGCCTCTATATTAGAGCTCCTGCCTCCAGGTTCCTGCCCTGTGTGAGGTCCTGTCCTGACCACCACCTTCAGTGATGAACAGTGATATGGAAGAGTAAGCCAGATATAGACCCTTCCTTCTCAAACTTCCTAATACAGCACCATCCTGACTCCAGGAGCCTGAATAGAGTGGTCAAATTGCAAATGGTGACCCCCTGAATCTCCTTCCCTCATGTACCCCAGGTGCTACAGGAGCATGCTCAGATCCACCTGGGCATCAAGTGCAGAGGCCAGCTCCTGCTGTTTCTGTTGGAGGAGCCGCTGGCCCTGCAGCTCCAGTGCCTGCCTCTGCAGCCTCTCCTTCTCAGGGCACATGGCTGTCAAGTCTTTCTCTGCCTTCTCCTCCATCAGAGCCAGGTTGTTCTCCATCTACGGGCACAAGACAGACTCAGGTGGGGTGGGGAGATGACAGAAAACACAGGTACATATGAGGCTGAGCTCTGCTCACCTTCACAGACAGCAGGGTCATCAGCAGCGTCTGTGACTCCATCATGTCCATGGTCTCCTGCAGATCCTACAGGGGTCCAGATCTTCAGTTTCCAGAGGACCTGGCTCTACCCATAGCAGAACCCCCACTTCTGTGTGCTTTATAGGTTCAAATAGAACATGTCTGCTCAGTTGAGATGGAGCCACACTCTCATCTTGCCTGAGATCCAATTATGGGTGTCCCTGATCACTATGTGGGCACACTGACCTGAACAAGGACTCATGGGCACCAAAACCCTGGTCTTCACATCCAGGAAGGCCAGTTGCATCTCTCCCTGAAGCCCTGGGTGCAGGGAGCCAGACCTTCTCTCTGTCCCCATGCTCACCGTCTCTTCTTTTGGAGGGTCCTTTTTTTGTCGTGGGTTGAAAGGGATGTGGGTTTATCCATTCCTGCTACTTTCCTTTCTAGCTGGGGAGCCTTCCTGGACATAATTTTGTCTGAAATAAAGACCATGTATGTCACTTATTTATTTTTTTTTAAAAAGTTAGTTTTTTAACTGGATGGTCAGCTATGCTTTGTGCTAGGATTACATATAAATCAAAGTATGGGGAATCTGAGGAGTTGCTCAAATGTGGACATTTTAGTGACATTATCTTATTATGCCAGTGTCTAATATAATATTGATTTTTCTTATGTTGTTTCTTGGGTTAGATGGGATGAGAATTATCCCAGGTTTTCTTTCTATAAACATTTATTTTTATGCATTTGGGAGTTTTTGTTTCATCAAGTCTATGTGTTGCATGCATGCAGTGTCCAGAGAGGCCAGAAGTGTCTGATCCTGATAGAAGAGGAGTAAAGAAGGGATGTTTGCCAAGTGCTGGGAATGAGATCTAGGTCCCCTGCAAAAGCATCCAGTTCCTTTAACTACTGAACCATATATTCAGACCCAAGATCATAAAATATTTGTGCTAAAAGGACTGGACTTGCCATGCTAGCTACGATATTTTTGACTCTCATATGAGAAAACTTTGTATCTATACAATACAGGGTGAGGCTCTTTGAATCACCTACTCAGGAACAATTTATAAACACCAGGATCATCCATGTAGATCTTTTTAGGAGTCAGGAAGGAAACATAAGATTGCAGAGGGATAATATTCTGATCGTGTATTTCTCCCTTCCATTTCTTATCTTGAGAAATAATTTCTTTTTTTTAATTTTTCTTTTTCTATTTTTTAATGAAAAAGGAAGTAAAAACATTTTATGATAAAATTAAAGATTTACATGGAAAATGTTTCTGACAAAATTGAAGAATCATATAGAAAAACACATTAAGAATGACAATTTTCATGGAAAATTAATGAGTAAAATGGTAGATACAAAAAACATTACTAAGTTAATTGAAAAGGAAGTAGAAACATTTTATGATAGAACTGAAGATTTACATGGGAAATATTTCTAATAAAATTGTAGAAAAATATAAAATAACATTAAAATTAAAGATTATCATGGAAAATTACAGATAAAATGGTAGGCATAAAAATATTTCTAAGTTGATTGAAAGTGGAATTATAAACATTTTCTGATAAAATTCAAGAAATATATAGAAAAACACTTTAAAATTGACTATTTCATGGAAAATTATACCGATAAATTGGTAGGAATAAAAATATTCCTAAGTTCATTGAAAGTAGAATTATAAACATTTTCTGATAAAATTGAAAAAAAATGGAAAAACATTAAAATTGAAGATTAACATGGAAAATTATACAGATAAAATGATAGGCATAAAAATATTCCTAAGTTTTTTGAAAGTGGAATTATAAACATTTTCTGATAAAATTGAAGATTTACATGGAAAATATCTCTGATAAAATTGAAGAAATATATAGAAAAACATGTTTTATTTATTATTATTATTTTATTTTCTATATTATTTATTTACATTCCAAATGATTTCCCCTTTCCCAGTTCCCACCTCCCCGAAAGTCCCATAAACCCTCTTCCCTCCCCCTGTTCCCCATTTGCCTAAGAATTTCATGAATTCATTGTTTTTAATTGCTGAGTAGTATTCCATTGGGTAAATATACATGGAAAATATCTCTGATAAAATTGAAGAAATATATAGAAAAACACGTTAAGATTGACTATTTCATGGAAAAATTATACAGATAAGATGGTAGGCATAAAAATATTCCTAAGTTGATTGAAAGTGGAATTATAAACATTTTCTGATAAAATTGAAAATCTACAAGGAAAATATTTCTGATAAAACTCAAGAAATACATAGAAAACACGTTAAAACTGACTATTTCATGAAAAATTATACAGATAAGATAGTAGGCATAAAAATATTCCTAAATTGATTGAAAGTAGAAGTAAAAACATTTTCTGATAAAATTGAAGATTTACATGGAAAATATCTCTGATAAATTGAAGAAATTTATATAGATAAATTGGTAGGAATTAAAATATTCCTAAGTTAATTGAAAGTAGAATTATAACCATTTTCTGATAAAATTGAATATTTACATGGAAAATATTTCTGATAAAATTGAAAAAAATATATGGAAAAACATTAAAATTGAAGATTATCATGGAAAATTATACAGATAAAATGGTAGGCATAAACATATTTCTAAGTTGATTGAAAGTGAAATTATAAACATTTTCTGATAAAATTGAAGATTTACCTGGAAAATATCTCTGATAAAATTGAAGAAATATATAAAAACCGTGTTAAAATTGAGTATTTCATGGAAAAATTATACAGATAAAATGGTAGGCATAAAAATATTCCTATGTTTTTTGAAAGTGGAAATACATTTTCTGATAAAATTGAAGATCTACAAGGAAAATGTTTCTGATAAAATTCAAGAAATATATAGAAAAACATGTTAAAACTGATTATTTCATGGAAAATTATACAGATAAAATGGAAGGTGTAAAAATGTTCCTAAGTTGATTGAAAGTAAAATTATAGACATTGTCTGATAAAATTAAAGATTTACATGGAAAATATTTCTGATAAAATTGAAGAAAAATATAGAAAAAGGTTAAAATTGAAGATTATCATGGTCAATTATACTGATAAAATGGTAGGCATAAAATATTTCTAAATTGATTGAAAGTGGAATTATAAACATTTTCTGATAAAACTGAAGATTTACATGGAAAATATTTCTGATAAAATCGAAGAAATATATAGAAAAATGTTAAAATTAAAGATTATCATGGAAAATAATACAATTAAAATGGTAGACATAAAAAACATTACTAAATTGAAAGAGTAATCACAAACATTTTCTGATAAAATTGAAGATTTACATGAAAAATATTTCTGTTAGACTATGTTTTTTGTGCGGAATTGAGTCCATTGATGTTATAAGATATTAAGGAATAGTGATTGTTGCTTCCTGTTATTTTTGATGTTATTTTTATGTTTGTGTGGTTACTTTCTTTTGGGTTTGTTGGAAAAAGAGTACTTTCTTGCTTTTTCTAGGGTGTAGTTTCCCTCCTCGGGTTAGCGTTTTCCATCTATTATCCTTCGTAGGGCTGGATTTGTGGAAAGATATTGTGTAAATTTGGTTTTATCATGGAATATCTTGGTTTCTCCATCTATGGTAATTGAGAGTTTTGCTGGGTATAGTAGTTTGGGCTGGCATTTGTGTTCTCTTAGGGTCTGTATGAGATCTGCCCAGGGTCTTCTGGCTTTCATCGTCTCAGGTAAGAAGTCTGGTGTAATTCTGATAGGCCTGCCTTTATAGGTTACTTGACCTTTTCCCCTTACTGCTTTTAATATTCTTTCTTTGTTTAGTGCATTTGGTGTTTTCATTATTATGTGCCAGGAGGACTTTCTGGTCTGGTCCAGTCTGTTTGGAGTTCTGTAGGCTTCTTGTACGTTCATGGGCATCTCTTTCTTTAGGTTAGGGAAGTTTTCTTCTATAATTTTGTTGAAGATATTTACTGGCCCTTTAAGTTGTAAATCTTCGCTCTTTTCTATACCTATAATCCTTAGGTTTGGTCTTCTCATTGTGTCCTGGATTTCCTGGATGTTTTGGCTCAGGAGCTTTTTGCATTTTTCTTTTTCTTTAACTGTTGAGTCAATGTTTTCTATGGTATCTTCAGTCCCTGAGATTCTTTCTTCTAGCTCTTGTATTCTGTCGTTGATGCTGAATTCTTTCCAAGATTTTCTATCTCCAGAGATGTCTCACTTTGTGATTTCTTTATTGTTTCTACTTCCATTTTTAGATCCTGGATGGTTTTTTTCAGTTCCTTCACTTGTTTGTTTGTGTTCTCTAATTCTTTAAGGGATTTTTGTGTTTCCTCTTTAAGGGCCTCTACCTGTTCACCCATGCTCTCCTGTATTTCTTTCAGGGATTTTTTGTGTTTCCTCTTTAAGGGCTTTTACCATTTGACCCATATTATCCAGTATTTCTTTAAGGGAGTTATTTATGTCCTTCTTGATGTCCTCTAACAGCATCATGAGAAGAGACTTTAAATCCAACTCTTGCTTTTCCGGTGTGCTGGGGCATCCGGGACTTGCTGTGGTGGGAGAACTGGGCTCTGATGTTGCCAAGTAGCCTTGGTTTCTGTTGGTAGGGTTCTTGAGCTTAACCTTTCGCCATCTGGTTATCTCTGGTGTTAGTTGGTTTTGTTGTCTCTGGCTGGAGCTTGCCCCTCCTATGGGCCTGTAAACCTGTGTCTGTACTCCTGCGAGATCAACTTTCTTCTGGCAGGGTCTGTGCACAGAAGGCTGTGGAGCTGTCTGGTTCCCTGAAGCAAATGGTGGCCAGAAGGGAAGACTCCTGTCCCAGCAGCTCCACTGATCATATGCCCTGTGCCCTCCTAGCTGTACACCTCCACAGAGAAGGTGGAGATCTCACTTCCACACTCAGAAGTGAAATCGCTGCTGGGAGATCACTCTCTCCTGGTGCGCTAAGCACAGAAGGCTTTGGAGCTGCCTGGTTCCCTGCAGCAGATGGTGGCTGGAAGGGAAGACTCCTGTACCAGCTGCTTCACTCGAGAAATAATTTCTTGTGGCAAATATTTACCAACTCATAAGAGGTCAAAGGTCCCATCCTATTATAACTGCCCAGGTTGATTATGTGCAGAAACAGTTAACTTTCACACATTATTTCTACCCTCTACAATAGGTGCTTTCTAAGATGCTCATTCTGCTATGTCATGGCTATAATTGAACACCTTTCTTGTTCTTCCAGGATACCTTCTGATATCACCAAAGACAGGAGTTAAAGGAGGGAAGAGAGATGAGTTAGGGAAAGATCCTTCCCTGTTTGTGAAGGGAGCAAGAGAGCCCAGGGCCTCTGAGATCTGTACTCCTGGAACACTGGTCTAAAATTGGTTGAGCTAATAAGGTCACCTGTGACATTAAACCCCAGCTAGGAAAAGGTTCGGAGACACCCTCCTCTCTATGCTGACAGGATGGCAATAAATATCTTGAGGTTCTCAGAATAGTTCTCAGGTATGAGGAAAATTTTAGTGGGTTTTCTGTCCCCTTCCAATCAATTGCTTTTATTTACCACATATTTGTTTTAATTTCCTGTTTCCAGGAGAAATCTTAGGCGAATTAATGGCGTTTGGGCATCTTTTGTTCCAGAATCACATATGGAATTGTTCTTCCAGGGAGAAAGATCAGCCGTTCTATGACTCAGCAAATTCTGGACCCAGGGCAGAAGATTCCTTTTCTATGTTTAGGATAGTCACTCAGAAACATTACTGGAATGTTCCAGAATGTGTTTCCCAGTTCCACTGTTGTCTGAGGCCATAATCATCTGCAACCATAGAGTAGAATGTGGCTTCATGGAGCTAGATGCATAAGGAAAGAGATTGCCATAGGCTCTATCCACCAAAGCACCGAATACCAAATTTCCATTAACTGCATAAAACACATGATATAATCAGCTTAAACAAATAAAAACATTTTGGTTCACCATTTGAGAAGCTCTAATCCATGATAAGTCAGTCTTCAGATTTTTGATGCAATGTTCCTACCATACAGAAACAGACAATGGAACAAGACTGATATTAGACAGGGTAGCAACAGAGAGGGGCTAGGAGAAAATGGCTAATTGCTGCCAGTTGCCAAAGTCAAAGAGATTCTCTTTTATGCCACAGGAGAAAAAAAAATCCAGAAATGGAAATTATAGGAATGAGCCACCATCTTAACCCAAATCTTTCTGTTGTTGCTATTAAAGAGAAAATAGAGTAAATCAAAACAGGCCTGTTAGTTATTGATTAGTAATGATAAGTAAGAACACTCAGCAACAGTTCACATTTCTTTTTTTTTTATTTTCTAAGTTTTTTTTATTTACATTCCAAATCATTCCCCCTTTCCCATTTCCTCCCTCCCGGAAAATCCCATAAGTCCCCTTCCCTCCCTCTTTTCCCCATTCAACCCCCTCTCGCTTCTCTGTCCTGGCATTCCCCTACATCCAGTCTTTCCAGGACCAGGGGTCTCTCCTTCCACCTTCTTGGAAATCTATTGATATGTGAATTGTGTCTAGGGTATTCCAAGATTCTGGGTTAATATCCCCCTATCAGTGACTGCATACCATGTGTGTTCTTTTGTGATTGGGTTACCTCACTAAGGATGATATTTTCAAGTTCTGACCATTTGCCTAGGAATTTCGTGAATTCATTGTTTTTAATTGCAGAGTAGTATTCCATTGTGTAAATATACCACATCTTCTGAATCCATTCCTCCGTTGAGGGACATCTGGGTTCTTTCCAGCTTCTGGCTATTATAAATAAGGCTGCTATGAACATAGTGGAGCATGTGTCCTAAAAATTTTTTTTTAAAAAAAGAAATGTTGAGACATCAGGAAGGGGTCTCACAGAAAGACAGCCTACATTTGTCAGTAACTGACCTGGGACTTTGTTTGACTTCCTCTCCATTTCTGCTAAAATCATCCTATTTAAATATTTTGAAGTGAAATTCTCCATTTTCTGTCTTCATGCCTTCTGGTTGTGCAGAGAGTTTGATAACTACTGTAATCTCATATGACGTCTGCCAAATAGCACAACACCTGTGATGCAGTTTTATTCTAATATAAATGCTATGAGTTTTCCACTGATGTTGAGAATGTTTTCGATTGGAGTCCCTTGAAACTGTTTTCTGTCATTTTGCTTCACTTGCAGTTGAGTCTCATTTCCTTGTGTTTCAGGATGTCTTCTTCGGGTCCCTGGGAGAGAAACTCCAAGAAGAGAGGCAGCTAGTGGGAGAGAAGACAGCTCAGTTCTGGTGGAGATGGTAGGAGGGAGGACCCGGGAAGTCTGCCCAGTGATACCAGTTTGAAGTGACCACATCTGTGAGGTGTTGTGACAGGGATATCACAGAAAGATACTTCTAGCATCCTCATTATTTGTACTTAAGAGAATGTGATAATAAAGATTTTGAGCATCTCAGAAATGATCAGTTCTTTGTTGAACTTCTAGCCTTTTTTTTTATCCCATGAAATCGAACCCCTAATAACACCTTTGCTGTGGAGATAAAGTCTTATGAAGTGACCTGTCATTTTTTCCCCCACAAACAATATTTAATTTTAAGAACACACCTTTTAAAAAGAAGAGATACCCTTAGTTATATGCTGTGCTTTTAATTTTCCTGGAAGGAAGTTACATCTTTGTAGCTGTTAATCAATGAAGGTCTAACAGAATAGTTACACTAAATTATGACATCAGTGGATAGAAGAAAAGCTTTATTCCTTGGGCTAGAAATGGCTCCAAATGATATCAACTTAGAAGATATGCTTGGGAGATGTGAGGGAAATCCTTTTCTAGCCAGGATTAGAGTGTCCTGTAGAGCAGAGGCTGTACACCTAACTGCTCAACCCATATTTGGTTCTTTGTAAGTGACCTATGCTGTCTTTCTCTCCTCAACACTTTTTAAAAATAATCTAATAGATAACCCTAAACTGCTGAACAAGCGATTCAGAAAAAAGTCTCAGCAACAAAATCTTGTTTACATTCCAAAATAATGTGTGTGTGTGTGTGTGTGTGTGTGTGTGTGTGTGTGTGTGTGTACTCACGTACATGTTCTTGGATGTGGAGGCAGGTGTGCATGTGGAAAATTCAGACAACAACCTCAGGTGTCAATCCTTACCTTCTACTTTAGTTGAAAATATACTTTAAATTGTGTGTGTGTGTGCACATGTGCATGTGTGTACCTGCTTACCACCTGTATGAACATCACAAACGTGCAGTTACCCAGAAGGGCCAGAAGAGGGCATAAGATCTCTTGGAGCTGGAGTTAGAGTTGGTTGTGCATCACTCAATACCAGGTCTGTGAACAGAGCCTCAATTTCTAAAAGCATCAACTGCTGTTAATAGCTGAGTCATCTCCCAAGTGCCCACCATGTTTTAAGACAGGGTAGTTCCTATGTCCAGCTAGTTGGCCCATGAATTTCCAAGGATATTTATGTCTCCGTCTCTCTTCTTGTGGTAGGTATGCTGGGCTTCTGTGCATGCTCTACCATGTCTGGACTATGGTGGGTCTTGGTGATCCAAACTCAGGTCCTCACACTTCTGTGGCAAGTGCTTTGCCCACTGAGCCATAACCCCAGCCCTTCTTCTCTTTAAACAGTAGTCTTATTTGGTAGTGCTAGACAGCAGGTCCCTTATCTCATCTCTATTAGTCAGGGATCTCTAGAGGAACAGAACGGTATGAATACATTTGGCTTTATTAGAAGGACTTACAGGCTGTGGTCCAGCCAGTCCAACATTGGCTGTCTACCAACAGAAGGTCCAACAATCTAGTAGTTTAGAGTATGAAGCTGGACATTTCATTTGGTCACCAGTATATGTCAAAATCTCAAAGTAGGCTCTAATGCCATTAAAGAAATGGACTTTCTATCAAGTTTGAGAATAAACAGGCAAAGAGAGCAAGCGTCCTTCTTCCATGTCCTTTATGTAGGCTGCCCACAGAAGGTGAGACCCAGACCAGAAGTGGGTTTTCCCAAACACAAAAGATCTGGATTAAAAGTTCGTCTTCCCACATCAGAGATACAGATTAGAAGTGAATCTTCCTGCTTCAAATGATTTGTGTAAACAAAAATCCCTCACAGATGTGCCTGGTTCTTTTAGGGTTTTAGATGATTCCAAATATAGTCAAGTGGACAACCAAGAATAGTCATCATGGTATCTGGATTTTCTGCTCATCTTTTTGTCAATCATGTGTATCTATTCCAGAGAAGAACAAAGAACATGGCTGTGTTGGGAAGTGGCCATATCTTACCTGTTCGCTGGTGACAACAATCACATGCTTACACTTAGCTGTAAGGAACTCAGCTAAGTATATGAGGATGCCTATACTTACTAAAAAGATGACTCCTTGCAAGAATATCGATAAGATAAAATAATCATATCAATAAGGAAAGGATATACATGTAAGACACTGGATTTCCTAGGCCACAGATCTGTCACATCTCACCCATCTGTGGCCATCTTTGGTTTAGATTGTAATATGGCATTTAGCATATTCTGCTGAGTCAAACTGTCTGCATTTCAGTCTTGGTTTTTTGTTGATAAACCTGGAGACCTTCTCCAAATTATTTTCTCTGAGCCGTGTATTTCAAATACTAAAAGTGAGAATTCTAACTGTGCTTTCTTCGCAGAGTTACTGACCTTTATGTAAAGGGGAGAGTATAAGGAACTTGGGAACAGGATTGCAGTAGTTTGAATGGAAGACTGTGATTTGGACATCTCCCCAGTGGGTGGCACTGTTTAGGGAGTTTAAGAGATGAGGGAGGAGGGCTTATGGGACTTTCGGGGAGGGGAGAACTGGGAAAGGGGAAATTATTTGGAATGTAAATAAAGAATATAGAAAATAAAATAATAATAAAAAAAATAAAAAAAAAGAGATGACCCAGGATAGGGGAATACTAGGCCACTGAGGCAGGTGTGGGTGGACGGGTGGAGGAACATCCTCATAGAGGCAGGGGGAGGGAGGTGGGGATAGGGGCCTTGTGGAGGGGAAACTGGGAAGGTGGATAACATTTGAAATGTAAATAAATAAAATAACCAATAAAAAATGAAAAAAAAAAAAAGAGATGCAGCCCTGATGGGAAGTAGTTATTGGGGGTTAGGGGTAGGTTTTGAGAACTGAAAGTTTTTTACTGCTCCTGATTTGCTTTTCAGCTTCCCATTCTGGGCACCGTGCCTGCTCACTGCAATCCTCCCTGCCATGATGGACTCTGTAGCACGAAGTTCAAGTAAAACCTTATGAGTTGTCTTGGTCATGGTGTCTTTTTTTTTTTCACAGCCACAGAGACATATTGAATACAAGGACTTTCCAGATAATAATTTAGTTACTTAGGTTAGAAGAAATCTTGTGTACTCTCACAAAATGATGCAATCTAGGTCCTTGTTATTGCTTTCTTGTTTCCAAATAAAATTAATTTTTAGACTTGATGTTTTGAGACAAAATGTTTAGATTCTTTTTTTAATGCAGTTTTTTTATTCTTTATTTTTAAAGGTTTATTTATTATTATATGTAAGTACACTATAGCTGTCTTCAGACACACCAGAAGAGGGCCTCAGATCTCATTGTGTACTGTTGTGAGTCACCATGTGGTTGCTGGGATTTGAACTCAGGACCTTCGGAAGAGCAGTTAGTGCTCTTAACTGCTGAGCCATCTCTCCAGCCCAAATGTTTAGATTCTTAAGGTAATTGAATGTTCACACTGTCCTTTCAAGTGACTACCTCCAATTTTACATAATCATGCTGTTCCTCTAAAGCAGGCTTAAGATTATCCCAAGCTATAGGTATGTTCTTTTCTTTTTTTTTTAACTTTTATTTTTTTTAAGTTTTTTTTTTTATTTACATTCAAAATCATTTCCCCTTTCCCGTTTCCTCCCTCCCCAAAAGTCCCATAAGGCCCCTTCCCTCCCTCTTTTCCTGAAGAATCCATTTATTACCTCCGCTTTCCCTGGATTCCTTATCCATTCTTAGTTTATATCACCTTTTTTAGGACTATAGATTTGTGTTATGTATGTTTTGATGAAAAAAAAACCCTGATATTTACAGGTTGAATACCAGTTGCCTATGAATTATAAAGCCTGAGAATAAATTGTTCTATTAGAAACAGTGACATATTTGCTCATATTTAGCGTATTACTAACTAGAATCCTCAGTTCATCTACACATGAAGATGCCATGTTCTGTACTATCAGTGACAGATTGCAGTAGTAACTCGAATGTAATTGATATTTCTTCAAATCAGCAAGTTTCAAGATATTTCCCCCCAGATATTTATGTTTCTTTGTCTTCAATCTTTAAACAAACATGGGCAATGGAAACTCTTATATAGTTACTGAGATTTGAAAGGCAAAATAATTTGTAACTTTTCAATACAACAGTTATGTTTGAAAGATGAAGTTAAGGTATTCTGGTAAATTTATAAGGTTGGGTAAAAAAAAAAATCAGAAACCTTGGAGGCTGGATGTGGCTTCCACAGTAAATCTCAGAGGAGGTGGGAGAATGAAAACACCCAGAACTTCCACATTCTCTGAGTCTTGCGCTTTCACTGAAATATATGAGTCACACAGGGAAGTCACTTATTCATAAGTGTGTTCTAAGCAACTGGCATAGGGCTCCTGAGCTCTATGGATACTTGTTAAATAAATATAACAAATTGAAGTAATTAAAATGAAGTGCTAAGCCGGGGAAAGGGAGCACACTTTTGAAGCAGTTGGGGTTTTGCTGGGTTTCTTCATAGAAAGCATCTCTTCACTGGGGAAAGATAGGACCCCACTCTCCGGCTGCTCCTACACAAAACGCTGTCATAGATTTGGGATATAGCTCATCCACAACCTCTTTTGCCTTTGCTCCTTGCATTCTTTGCTAAGCTTAAAACTGCAGATCCCCGGGGAAGAACTCCATGTTTTCTTTCTCTTTGTATGCCAGAGGCTGAGTCCTAGTTTGCCTCTCTGTTACTGTGATAAACATAGTGAGGAGAAGTTAACTGTGGAGGAATGGGGAGTTATTGCTCCATTCTCCCTGTTTCTACCATCTAAAACTCCATTTTTTGTTACTTTTTATTGTCAATTGAAGAATATTTAGTTACACTAAACCTCACCCATTATCCCAAGAGGCCACTGATTTGCCCAACTTGCTGTAGAAAATTCTGAGAAGCCATCTGTAGCAGTACGCAGAACTTAGGATAAGCTGTAAGTAGATAAATAAGCAAGCTCTGTCACCAACACAGGAAACAATCTCAGGAAGCAGAGCCCTGATGTGGTTTAAGGATTAGGGAACTGACCAAGGTTTAAGTGGCAGCAGATGGGAATCTCTACAGTTAGTACGATATTGTTGAATTCAACCCAGCTCTCTTACCCTTTCTAATTGGATAATGAGCAGATGATGTGCTCAAAGTTAAAAAGCAGTTATCCTTCATGGAGCATGTGTGCTGCATGAAGGGAACTCATGCATGGAACTTTATTAAAACTTTTCACAGCTCTCAAGCTATGGAAAGCCTTTCTCCAAAAGGAATCTTTGAAAACCCGCAGAACGTCAGCTTTGATTTTTTTCTTCTGTTTTTTTTTATTAGATATTTGTTTTATTTACATTTCAAATATAGACCCTTTCCTCATTACCCCTCTGAAAACCCCCTATCCACTTCCCCTTCCCCCTACTTACCAACCCCCCCTCCTCCCACTTTCCTGACCTGGCATTCCCCTACACTGGGGCATCAAGCCTTCACAGGACCAATGGCCTCTCCTCTTATTGATGTCTGAAAAGGCCATCCTCTGTTACATATGTAACTGGAGCCATGGGTCCCTCCCTGTGTACTCTTTGGTTGGTGGTTTAGTTCCTGGGAGCTCTGGGGGTACTGGTTGGTACATATTATTGTTCCTCCTATGGAACTGGAAACCTCTTCAGCTACTTGGACCCTTTCTCTAGCTCCTCCATTGGGGACCCTATGCTCAGTGAGCCAAGGATATTTTGATACACCTAAGAAGTATCCACACTTTGGTCTTTTTCTTGAGCTTCATGTGGTCTGAGTTGTATGTTGGGTATTCTTAGCTTTTGGGCTAATATCCACTTATCAGCAAGTGCATACCTACTGTGTGTGTTCTTTGGTGATTGGGTTACCTCACTCAGGATGATATTTTCTAGTTCCATTCATTTGCCTAAGAATTTCATGAATTCATTGTTTTTAATAGCTGAGTAGTTACTCCATTGTGTAAATGTACCACATTTTCTGTATCCATTCCTTTGTTAAGGGACATCTGGGTTCTTTCCAGCTTCTGGCTATTATAAATAAGGCTGCTATGAGCATAGTGGAGCATGTGTCCTTATTACATGTTGGAGCATCTTCTGGGTATATGCCCAGGAGTGATATAGCTGGGTCTTTAGGTAGTACTATGTCCAATTTTCTGAGGAACTGCCAAACTGATTTCCAGAGTGGTTGTACCAGCTTGCAATCCCACCAGCAATGGAGGATTGTTCCTCTTTCTCCATATTCTCTCTAGCATCTGCTGTCACTTGAGTTTTTGATCTTAGCCATCCTGACTGGTGTGAGGTGGAATCTCAGGGTTGTTTTGATTTGCATTTCCCTGATGATTAAGGCTGTTTTACATTTCTTTAGGAGTTTCTCAGCCATCGGGTATTTCTCAGTTGAGAATTCTTTGTTTAGCTCTGTACCCCATTTTTAATAGGGTTATTTGGCTCTCTGGAGTCTAACTTCTTGAGTTCTTTATATATATTGGATATTAGCCCTCTATTGGATGTAGTATTGGTAAAGATCTTTTCCAAATATGTTGGTTGCTGTTTTGTCCTATTGACAGTGTCCTTTGCCTTACAGAAGCTTTGCAATTTTATGAGGTCCCATTTGTCAATTCTTTATCTTAAAGCGTAAACTATTGGTGTTTTCTTCAGGAAATTTTCCCCTATGTTCATGTGCTCCAGGTTCTTCCCTGCTTTCTCTTCTATTAGATTCAGTGTATCTGGTTTTATGTGGAGGTCTTTGATCCACTTGGACTTAAGCTTTGTACAGGAAGATAAGAATGGATCAATTTGCATCCTTCTACATGTTGAGCCAGTTGAACTAGCACCATTTGTTGAAAAGGCTATCTTTTTTTCCACTGGATGGTTTTAGCTCCTTTGTCAAAGATCAAGTGAACTTAGATGTGTGGGTTTGTTTTTGGGTCTTCAATTCTATTCCATTGATCTACATGCCTGTCATTGTACCAATACCATGCAGTTTTTATCACTATTGCTCTGTAGTACTGCTTGAGGTCAGGTATGGTGATTCTGCCAGAGGTTCTTTTATTGTTGAGAATAGTTTTTGCTATCCTGGGTTTTTTGTTATTCCAGATAAATTTGGAACTTGCTCTTTCTAACTCTATGAAGAATTGAGTTGGAATTTTGATGGGAATTGCATTGAATCTGTAGATTGCTTTAGGCAAGATGGTCATTTTTACTATATTAACCCTGTCAATCCATGAGCATGGGAGATCTTTCCATTTTCTGAGATCTTCAATTTCTTTCTTCAGAGACTTGAAGTTCTTGTCATGCAGATCTTTCACTTGCTTGGTTAGAGTCACACCAAGGTATTGTATATTATTTGTGACAATTGTGAAGGGTGTTATTTCTCTAATTTCTTTCTCAGCCTCTTTATCCTTTGAGTATAGGAAGGCTACTGATTTGTTTGAGTTAATTTTATATCCAGCCACTTTGCTGAAGTTGTTTATCAGGTTTAGGAGTTCTCTGGTGGAATTTTTGGGGTCACTTAAGTATACTATCATATTATCTGCAAATAGTGATACTTTGACTTCTTCCTTTACAATTTGTATCCCTTTGACCTCCTTTTGTTGTCTAATATCTCTGGCTAGGATTTCGGGTACTATATTGGACAGGTAGGGAGAGAGTGGACAGTCTTGTCTAGTCCCTGATTTCAGTGGGATTGCTTCAAATTTCTCTCCATTTAGTTTGATGTTGACTACTGGTTTGCTGAGTACTGCATTTACAATGTTTAGGTATGTGCCTTGAATTCCTGATCTTTCTAAGACTTTATCATGAAGGGGTATTGGATTTTGTCAAATGCTTTCTCAGCATCTAATGAAATGATCATGTGGTTTCTTTCTTTGAGTTTGTTTATATAGTGGATTACATTGTTGGATTTCCATATATTGAACCATCCCTGCATCCCTAGGATGAAGCCTACTTGATCATGCTGGATGATCGTTTTGATGTGTTCTTGGATTCAGTTGTCAATAATTTTATTGAGTATTTTTGCATCGACATTCATAAGGGAAATTGGTCTAAAGTTCTCTTTGTTGGGTCTTTGTGTTGTTTAGGTATCAGGGTACTTGTGGCATCAAAAAACAAATTGGGTAGTGTTCCTTCTGTTTCTATTTTGTGGAATAGTTTGAAGAGTATTGTAATTAGGTCTTCTTTGAAGAACTCTGCATTAAATCCATCTGGTCCTGGGCTTTTATTGGTTGGGAGACTATTAATGACTGCTTCCATTTCATTAGGAGTTATGGGCTTGTTTAGATCATTTATCTGATCCTGATCTAACTTTCGTACCTGGTATCTGTGTAGAAAATTGTCTATTTCATCTAGATTTTCCAGTTTTGTTGAGTATAGGATTTTGTAGTAAGATCTGATAATCTTTTGGATGTCCTCAGTATCTGTTGTTATATCTCCCTTTTCATTTCTGATTTTGTTGATTTGGATACTGTTTCTGTGCCCTCTGGTTAGTTTGGCTAAGGGTTTATCTATCTTGTTGGTTTTTTCAAAGAACCAGCTCCTGGTTTGGTTGATTCTTTGTATAGTTCTTTTTGTTTCTGCTTAGTTGATTTCAGCCCTTGATTTTATTATTTCTACTCCTTTTGGGTGTATTTGCTTCTTTTTGCTCTAGAACCTTTCAGATGTGCTGTCAAGCTGCCAGTGCATGCTCTTTCCAGTTTCTTTTTGGAGGTACTTAGAGCTATGAGTTTTCCTCGTAGCACTCTTTCATTGTGTCCCATAAGTTTGGGTATGTTGTGCCCTCATTTTCATTAAATTCTAAAAGGTCTTTAATTTCTTTCTTCCTTGACCAAGTTATCGCTGAGTAGAATGTCGTTCAGTTTCCATGTGTATGTGGGCTTTCTGTTGTTTCTGTTGTTATTGAAGACCAGCCTTAGTCCTTGGTGATCTGATAGGGTGCATGGCATTATTTTGTTCTTCTTATATCTGTTGAGGTCTGTTTTGTGACCAAGTATATGGTCAGTTTTAGAGAAGGTACTGTGAGGTGCTGAGATGAAGTTATATTCTTTTGTTTTAGGATAAAATGTTCTATAGATATCTGTTAAATCCAGTTGGTTCATAACTTCTATTAGTTTCACTGTGTCTCTTTTTAGTTTCTGTTTCCATGATCTGTGCATTGATAAGAGTGGGGTGTTGAAGTCTCCCACTATTATTGTGTGAAGTGCAATGTGCGCTTTGAGCTTTAGTAAAGTTTCTTTTATGAATGTGGGTGCCCTTGCATTTGGAGCATAAATGTTCAGAATTGAGAGTCCATTTTGGTAGATTTTTCCTTTGACCAGTATGAAGTGTCCTTCTTTATCTTTTTTGGCAACTTTTGGTTGAAAGTCGATTTTATTTGATATAAATGGCTATACCAGATAGTTTCTTGGAACCATTTGCTTGGAAAATCGTTTTCCAACCTTTTACTCTGAGGTATGACTGTCCTTGTTACTGAGGTGAGTTTCCTGTATGCAGTAAAATGTTGGGTCCTGTTTACGTATCCAGTCTGTTAGTCTATGTCTTTTTATTTGGTAATTGAGTTCATTGATGTTAAGAGATATTAAGGAAAAGTGATTGTTACCTCCTGTTATTTTTGTTGTTAAAGGTGGAATTCTGTTTGTGTGGCTATCTTCTTTTGGGTTTGTCGAAACATTGTCTTCTTGCTTTTTCGAGGGTGTAGTTTCCTTCCTTGTGTTGGTATTTTCCACATTTTATCCTTTGTAGAGTTGGGTTTGTGGAAAGATATTGTGTAAATTTGGTTTTGTCATGGAATATTCGTTTTCTCCATCTATGGTAAGTGAGAGTTTTGCTGGGTATAGTAGCCTGGTTTGGCATTTATGTTCTCTTAGGGTCTGTATGACATCTGCCAAGGATCCTCTAGGTTTCATAGTTTCTGGTGAGAAGTCTGGTGCAATTTTGGTAGGTCTGCCTTTATATGTTACTTGATCTTTTACCCTTACTGCTTTTAATATTCTTTCTTTCTTTAGTGTATTCGGTGTTTTGATTATTATGTGATGGGAAGAATTTCTGTTCTGGTCCAGTGTATTTGGAATTCTGTAGGTCTCTTGTATGTTCATGGGTATCTCTATCTCTTTCTTTAGGTTAGGGGAGTTTTCTTATATAATTTTGTTAAAGATATTTACTGGCCCTTTAAGTTGGGAATCTTCACCCTCTTCTATACCTATAATTGTTAGGTTTGGTCTTCTCATTGTGTCTTGGATTTCCTGTATGTTTTGTGTCAGAATCTTTTTGCAGTTTGTATTTTCTTTGACTGTTGGGTCCATCTCTTTTATGGTAACTTCTACATCTGAGAGTCTCTCTTCTATCTCTTGTATTCTGCTGGTGATACTTACATCTTTAATTCCTGATCTCTTTCCTAAGTTTTCCATTTCCAAGTTTGCCTTCCCTGTGATTTCTTCATTGTTTCTACTTCCACTTTTAGGTCTTGGATCACTTTATTCAATTCCTTCACCTGTTTACCGGTGTTTTCCTGTATTTCAGCGAGCTATTGACATTCTCCTTAAAGGACTCTATTATCTTTATGAGATAGGAGTTTAGGTCTGCTTCCTGGTTTTTAGGTATATTGTTGTATTCAGGGATTGCTCTGGTGGGTGAATGGGGTTCTGATGAGGCCCACATATATTGGCTTCTGTTGCTTATGGTCTTGTGCTTGCCTTTTGCCATCTGGATATCCCTGGTATTTGTTGGTCTGGATGATTGTCTGGAGTTTGCCTCTTTTGACCCTGGGTTGCTATAGGTCTCCTGGTAGACCTGCGGCTCTGGTTTTAGCAGACCTCCTATGGGGCCTTCTGACAGGGGTCTCTTCCAGGGGGCAGAGAGGGTGCTGATCTGTTGCCCTGACTGCAGTAGATCTCCTGGGAGGCCTTCAGACTATTGGGTCAACTGCTCTGAGTGCAGCGGGTTCTTTAGGATGGATCTGATATAATGTCTTCACTGGAGCAGACCAGCCAAGAGTCTGCCCCCCGAGAAAGGACTGGGCAGTGTAAGGGGCAGAAGGGAAGTGGTGTTTGTGAGGGCAGGCATTTCGGTGGCTGATGCGTCTGAGTCTGCTGGGCCCCCAACAGCAGCTCTGGGACTCCGGAGGTGGGGGGCTGGTTCTTACCAACTGCTCTGAATGAATTGGGTTCTCTAGGATGAATCAGGAGATGGTGTCTCTACTAGAGCAGACCAGTCAAAAGTCTGCCCCAGCAGAAAAAAGACCGGGAAGTGGAAAGGGCAGAAGGGATGGAAGGAGCCAGCAAATGGGTGGAACTAGACAAAGTCATCTTGAGTGTAGTAAGCCAGACCCAGAAAGACAAACACGGTATGTGCTCACTCATAAGTGGATATTAGCTATAAAGTACATGATAACCATGCTATGAACCACAGACCCAAAAAAGCTTTGTAACAAAGACCCAAGGTAGGGGATGATGGAATCTCACTGAGAAAGGGAAATAGATTAGACATGGGGACTGTTGGATGGGGAGGAGTTGAGTAATATCCCACTGTGTAAATGTTCTACATTTTATTTATTCTTTGGTTGAGGGACATCTAGATTGTTTCTAGTTTTTGACTATTATGAATAAAACTGCTATGAATAGAGTTGAGCATGTGTCCCTGTGGTATGGTAGAGCATCGTTTGTGTATGTGGCCAAGTAGAGCTTGGGGGAATCTGTGGAAGAGTGGAAGGAAGGATTGAAAGAGCAAGAAGGGTCAAAGATACCAAAAAAATTTACAGAATCAACAAACCTGGGTTCATAGGGGCTCTGAACTGCCTAACAGAGCATACATGGGATAGACCTAGGCCCTCTACTTATATGTAACAGTTGGATATCTTAGGCTTCATGTGAGACTTCCTAATAGCAGGAGCTGGGGCTGTTTCTGAGTATATTGCCTGCTTTTGGATCTCTTTCCCCTAACCGGGCTGCCTTGTCTGTCTAGCTTCAATAGAAGATGCACTTAGTCTTACAGCAACTTGATATGCCAAGGTTGGTTGATACCCATGGGAGGCCTCCACTTTTCTCAGAAGGGGAGAATGGATGAGGGGAGGGCATGTGAGAGGGAGGGACTGGGAGGAGAGCAGGGAGGGGAAACTTTGATCAGTATGTAAAGTAAATAAATAACTTAATAAAAGCACGTGTGCATGTGTGTGTGTGTGTGTGTGTGTGTAGCTTTGTGTCTGCTTGGCAAGCCTTCTACCACTATGCTACATTTCCAGCTACTTTTGATATCTAAAGTATTTCATCTTTTCATATCATTTTTAGAATGATTTTTTTTCATGAGAAAACATTGGGGAACAGAATCCAAGAAAGAAAATATTTATGGCCAACTGATTTTTGTCAAAGAATAAACACATAGTGCAGAAAGAAAAACTTCCTTAACTCATATTGGGAAAACTAGGCATTCAGAAGCTGAAGAATCATGCTCAAAATTTGACTTAAATGGAACACAAGTTTAGAGGTAAGATCCAAGATCACAAAACTAAGAGAGGAAAGCAAAGCAGAAATATCTTATGATATTAACAGAGACAAAGATTTCTTTTAAAGACTATTTTATTTTTAATCATATGCATATGCACAGATATGTGTGTGTGCACATGCACATATGTGTGTGTGTGCGCGCGTGTGTGTGTATGTGTGTGCGTGTACCCATGAAGGCTAGAAAAGTCATTAGATTCCCTGGAGCTGCAGTTACAGGTCCCTGTCAGATGCTCAGAGTGGGTTCTGAGAACTGGTCCCGGTCCTCTGCAAGAGCAGTACTTGCTCTTAACCACTGAGTTCTCTCTCCACCCCATAGACAAAGGATCTGACTTCAAAATCATGATCCACAAAAACAGAATAAGTAAAAGAATAACAGTAATCCATAATGATTCTACACAGAAAGAAAAATGACAGAATAGACAAGACTGGGGAAAGTTGTTTGTGAAATGCGTATCTGGTAATACATAAAATGTACAAGGTGTTAAAAGAACTCAATACCAAGAAAATAAATAACTTAATAAAAATGAGCCTAGGACTGAAATATTCACTTTCCAGAGAGAGAGGGGATAGGCATTGCTAAGAGCTAAATCAAAGATTATGGGTCATCACAGAAATGAAAAGTCAAACCATAATGAGCTGGGACCTTACACCTACTAGAAGGGCTGTTATAAAAGACAAGAGCTGCTCTGACATTTCTAGAAGACAAATTCTTGTAGCAAACTTCATAATCCTATGGATCTTACAGTCTCTCTGTTTCCTCTACTGCTCTCATCCCTGAGTCACAGGTGTAGGGTTGCAGGATATAGACATATCACTTGGGTCTGGGTACCACATGGTCACTTGTTCCCTGTATTTTGAGAAACATGCAGTCTCATTGGCTTTACTGCCTAACAGAGGTGACACCAGTAGACATATGAAGTGGAAGCTTAAGTGTCCTTTGTAAAGTCAGTTGTATTGGAAGGTGTTCTTGCTAGGGCAAACACATGAAGGAGTGTTTTCCTGAAGGAGACATGGTTAAGGCAGACTCACGAATGACTATTTTGCTGAAGCAGATACAGGAGGAAGGATGTTCTGTTAAAGCAAGCACGTCAAGGGACATGTGATGAAGGATATTTTGCTAAGGACATGCATGTATTGGTCTGCCTCACACTGCAGAGTTGAGCTCTATTTGTTGGGACTCCATAGAGAAAAATGTACCAAAACCCAAAAAAACTTCTGGTGGTGTTCTGTGGCATCTTGTTGCCTCCATGGACTCTGGATGATTGGCAGAGTGATATCAACAGAGACAGACTCATGTGCTGAGGCAAGACCCGTGGAGGACATGTGATGTTTGGAGGGTATAAATAAGACTCACAGACAGTGCTGGAGGCTGAGCTTAGCTTGGTTGTAAAGCTAGCTGTGCAACACTTGTGGGTCTGTCGTCTTTGCTGGTCTTCAATTTGCTGAGAGAGGCATAGCTGAGAACTCCTGGCATTCCTCTTGATCCCTCCTACTGACTTGAGCCAAGGTTGAGGTCTGGCTGTGTTTCTGCTAGATAGTGTCACCATTGCTGCTTCCTGTTTGCTATCCCAATTTTACTGAACTGGACCGCTGGAGTATCTGTGAAGTGTTTGCAAGTGTACTGAGCTGCCGCTGCTAATCTGCGAACTAAACTGCCAATTTCCAGACAAGACTGACAGGAGTTGCTCCATAGAACCTTTCTAAACATGTCTACTCTTCCCCAAACTTGTATCCTTTCTTTTCCACTACTTCTGGTGGGTGGTGGACTAAAAGGGATGGTAAAGTGTTTAAGAACCATCATTAAAAATAGGGCTTGAAAAATTAAAGTTATAGGCATGTTAACATGGAAGGGGGAAATCTCATGGGGCCTCAACCCTAGACAAGGAACTACAAACAACTTAGGAATAATGAGAGCTAGAGAAATAGACTTCCTCCAGAAAAAGTCCTGAAGTTGGTTATCCAATACCAAGCAGTAATCCCTAGGTTCTATGCATGGCAAACAGGTAACTAACTATATAAACTGAGCAGGTTGCACTTATTTTAGAAATACACACACACACAGAGAGAGAGATCAAGGAGGGCTACATGGGAAGGATTGGAGGGAGGCTAGGGAAAGAAGAAATGATATCATTGTATTTTAATTAAAAAAAATTCGAAAGAAAAAACAAAAGCCAACAGACCAAAGTGTTGGTGGAGGCAGGAAAGCAGACCAATGCAGCCATTACAGGAAAATGGACAGGGCTTCCCCAGAACTGAGGCAGGGCTTCCTCAGAACCTCAGGATGGCTGTGTGATTGCACCATACCTCTTTTGATTTAGTATGCCAAAGAGATAACTCCACACCCATTGCCCCTGCAGCATTACTTACAATAACCAAAATGCAGAAGTAACCTAAACAAAGTAATATTTATTCACAGTGCAATACATCTCATCAGTTTTTAAAAGCAATGGAATCTTTTCACTTGCAACATGGATGATTCTAGAGGAAATTATATAGTAAGCAAAATAAACCTGGCAAGGAAAGATACCACATCAAATACAGCCTCATGTAAGTGGGGAATGTAAAAATATTGAACTTAGAATAGAGAAGAGTGGTGGTTACCAGCTTCCTTAAGTGTGTTGGGATGTGTCTCAGCTAGGATTACTATTGCTGAGATAAATACCATGAGAAAAGCAGGTTGTGTGGGGGTTGGAGGAAGGGTTTATTTGGCCTACACTTCCATAGTACTGCTCATCATTGAAGGAAGTCAGGACAGGAACTCAAACAGTAGGAACCAGGAGGCAGGAGCTTTCTTACATGGCTTGCTCACCCTGCTTTATTATAGAACCCAGGACTACCAGGCTACAGACAGTTCTTCTGTAGTAGGTGGTGACCTCCTTGTCAATCAATTCGGAAAATGCCCTACAACTGGATCTTATGGAGGCATTTTCTCAATTGACACTCTCTCAGATAATTTTAGCTTGTGTCAAGTTGACATAAAACTAGTCAGAACAGGATGCCAGATAAAAGTTACAAAATTTTAGCCAGGTAAGAAGAATACATTCAAGAAATATGTTGTTTAAATGTGGCTATGGTTCATAACAATTTATGGAGTCTTGAAAATATCTGAGAAGTGATCCAGAGACAGCTTAACACCTGGGAGTTCTGACACCCTTAGGCTTACAGTTGAGTAAGCTCCACCATTACTACTCCAATATCTGGCCTAATTGGGACCCCCTGGAACCCAGGAACTCCCATCCAGACATAGACACACAATCCTCCCGGGTCACACCTGCACCCGGGAGTGAATTCTGTGTTCTAGCCTCTTCCCCACCCCACCCACACCCAGAGACAGCTGGACTCCAAGGAGTTCTGACATGGACAGGCTCAAAGATCGGGCTTTCCAGACCCCCTCCAACACCCATAGATAGTCTGACCCAAGGAGGTCCAACATAACCAGGCTCACAGAAGGGAAAGGTTCTAGTCAGAGACAGCAAGGCTAGTTAACACCAGAGATAACCAGATGGCGAGAGGCAAGTACAAGAACATAAGCAAGAGAAACCAATGCTACTTTAAAACATCAAAACCCAGTTCCCTCACCACAGAGATTCTGATCTAAAATCCCATCTAATGAAGATGATAGAGGACTTTAAGAAGGACATAGGTAAACAGATAGAAATCCTTACAGAGGAAAACCAAAAATCTCTTAAAGAAATACAGGAAATCACAATTAAACAGGTGAAGGAATTGAACAAAGCTGTCCAGGGTCTAAAAATGGAAATAGAAACAATAAAGAAAACACAAAGGGAGACAACCCTGGAGATGGAAAACCTAGAAAAGAGATGAGGAGTCATAGATGCAAACATCACCAGCAGAACACAAGAGATCGAAGAAAGAACCTCAGGCATAGAAGATACCATAGAAGCATTGACACAGCAGTCAAAGAAAATACAAAAAGCAAAAGCTCCTAGCCCAAAACATCCAAGAAATCTAGAACACGATGAGAAGACCAAACCTAAGGAAAATATAGAAGAGAGTGAAGATTCACAACTTAAAGGACTAGTAAACATCTTACCAAAATTATAGAATAAAACTTTCCTAACCTAAAGAAAGAGATGCCCATAAACATACAAGAAGCCTACAGAATGCCAAATAGATTGGACCAGAATAGAAATTCCTCCCATCACATAATAATCAAAACACTAAATGCACAGAACAAAGAAAGAATATTAAAAGCCGTAAAAGAAAAAGGTGAAGTAACATATAAAGGCAGACCTAATAGAATTACACCAGACTTCTCAATAGAGACTCTAAAAGCCAGAAGATCTTGGGCAGTTGTCATATAGATCCTAAGGGAACAAAAATGACAGCCAAGGCTACTATACCCAGTAAGACTCTCAATTACCATAGATGGAAAATCAAAGATATTTCATGACATAACCAAATTTAAACAATATCTTTCCACTAATCCAATCTTACAAAGGATAATAGAAGGAAAACTCCAACACAAGGATGAAAACCACACCCAAGAAAAAGCAAAAAATTAATCTTCTCACAACAAACCCAAAAGAAGAGAACCACACAAACATAATACCACCTCTAACAACAAAAATAACAGGAAGTGACAATCACTTTTCCTTAATATCTCATGACATCAATAGACTCAATTCCCCAATAAAAAGACATAAGATAACAATTTGTATACATAAAGAGGACCTAGCATTTTTCTGTGTACAGGAAAAACACACCTCAGTAACAAAGACAGACACTACCCCAGAGTAAAGAGTTGGAAAAAAAAATTCCAAGCAAATGGTCCCAAGAAACAAGCTGGAGTAGTCATTCTATTATCCAATAAAATAGACTTTCAACCAAAAATTATCAAAAGAGATGAGGAAGGGCATTTCATATTCATGAAAGGAAAAATTCACCAAAATGAACATGTATGCACCAAATGTAAGGGCACCCATATTTAAAAAAGAAATTTTACTAAAGCTCAAAGCACATATTGAACCTTACACAATAGTAGTGAGACACTTCAATACCTCATTCTCATCAATAGACAGATAATGGAAACAGAAACTACACATAGACACAATCAAACTAGCAGAAGTTGTGAACCAAATGAATTTAACAGATATCTACAGAACATATCACTCTAAAACAAAAGAATATACCTTCTTCTCAGCACCTCATGGTACCTTCTCCAAAACTTACTATATAATCAGACACAAAACAAGCCTCCACAGATACAAGAAGATTGAATTAATCTCATGCATTCTATCAGACCACCAGAAACAAAGGCTGGTCTTCAATAACAACAAAAACAACAGAAAGCCCACATACACATGGAAGCTGAACAACTTTTTACTCAATGATAATTTGTTCAGGGAAGAAATAAAGAAATTAAAGACTCTTTAGAATTTAATGAAAATGAAAACACAGCATATCCAAACTTATGGAACACAATTAAAGCAATGCTAAGAGGAAAACTCATAGCTCTGAGTTCCTTCGTAAAGAAATTTGAGAGAGCATACACTAGAAATTTAACAGAATACCTGAAAGCTCTAGAACAAAAGAAACAAATACACCCAAGAGGAGTAGAGGACAAGAAATGATAAACCTCAGGGCTGAAATCAACCAAGTAGAAACAATGAGAACCATACAAAGAATCAACAAAACTAGGAGCTGGTTCTTTGAGAAAACTGACAAGATAAATAAACCCTTAACCAAACTAACTAAGGGGCGCAGAGACAGTACGCAAATTAACAAAACAAAAAATGAAAAGTGAGGCATAATAGAGACTGAGGAAATCAAAAAATCATCAGATCCTACTATAAAAGTCTATACTCAACAAAACTAGAAAGTCTAGATAACATGAATGATTTCCTAGACAGATATCAGGTACCAAAGTTAAATCCGGATCAGATAAATAATCTAAACAGTCCCATAACCCCTAAGGAAATAGAGGCAGTTATTAAAAATTTCCCAAGCAAAAAAATCCCAGGGGCAGATGGTTTCAGTGAAGAATTCTATCAGACCTTCAAAGAAGACCTAATACCAATATTTCTTAAACTATTCCACAAAATAGAAATGGAAGGAACTACCTCAATTCATTCAATGAAGTCACACTTACGGTGATACCTAAACCACACAAAGACCCAACAAAGAAAGAGAACTTCAGACCAATTTTGCTTATGAATATCAATGCAAAAATACTCAATAAAATTATCACAAACTCAATCCAAGAACACATCAAAGTGATCATTCACCATGATCAAGTTGGTTTCATCCCAGGGATGCAGGGATGGTTCAATATTTGGAAATTCATCAACATAATCCACTATATAAATGAACTCAAAGTAGAAAACTGCATGATCATCTCATTAGATGCTGAAAATGCCTTTAACAAAATACAACACCCCTTCATGTTTAAAGTCTTGGAAAGATCAGGAATTCAAGTCCCATACCTAAACACAATAAAGGCAATATACAACAAACCAATATCCAACATCAAACTAAATGGAGAGAAACTTGAAGCAAACCCACTAAAATCAGGTACAAGACAAAGGCTGCCCAGTCTCTTCCTATTCATTCAATATAGTGGAATTAGAGAAATTAGACAACAAAAGGAAGTCAAAGGGATATAAATAGGAAAGGAGGATGTCAAGATATCACTATTTGCAGATGATATGATAGTATATGCGACCCCAAAAATTCCACCAGAGAACTCCTACAGCTGATAAACAACTTTAGCAAAGTGGCTGGATATAAAATTAACTCAAACAAGTCAGTCACTTTCCTCTACTCAAAGGATAAATGGGCTGAGAAAAAAAATTAGGGTGATGACACCCTTCACAATTGTCACAAATAATATTACAGACTTTGGTGTGACTCTAACCAAGCAAGTGAAAGATCTGTATGGCAAGAACTTCAAGTTTCTGAAGAAAGAAATTGAAGAAGACCCCAGAAGATGGAAAGATCTCCCCTGCTCGTGGATTGGCAGGATTAACACAGTAAAAATGGTCATTTTACCAAAAGCAATGTACAGATTCAACTCAAAATTCCAATTCAGTTCTTCACAGAGATAGAAAGAGCCATTATTTAATTCATCTGTAATAATAAAAACCCAGGATAGTGAAGACTATTCTCAACAATAAAAGAATGTCTCAGAGAATCACCATACCTGACCTCACATTGTACTATAGAGCAATAATGATACAAATGGCTTGGTATTGGTACAGGAACAGATGGACTGATCATTGGAATATAATAGAAGACGCTGAAATAAACCCACACACTTATGGTTACTTGATCTTTGACAAATAAGCCCAAATCATCCAGTGTATAAAAGACAGCATTTTCAACAAATGGTACTGGTTCAACTGGTGGCTGGCATGTAGAAGAATGCAAATTGATCCATTCTAAATGATCTCCTTGTACAAATCTCAAGTACAAGTTGATCAAGGAACTCCACATAAAACCAGATATGCTGAATCTAATAGAAAAGAAAGTGTGAAAGAGCCTCAAACACATCAGCACAGGGGAAAATTTCCTTAACAGAACACCAATGACTCAGGGTAAGATCAAAAACTGACAAATGAGACCTCATAAAATTGCTCCAGCCTACTACATAGCTATTTAAAACAATGACTTCATGAAGTTCACAGGTAAATGGATGGAACTAGAAAATATCATCCTGATGGAGGTAACCCAAACACAAAAGAACACATGGTATGCACTCACTGATAAGCCCAAAAGCTCCGAATACCCAAGATATAATCCACAGACCATAAGCTTAAGAAGAAGGATGACCAAAGTGTGGAAGTTTCAATCCTACTTAGAAGGGGGAGCAAAAGGAGGTAGAGGGAGGGAGGGACCTTAGAAGGATAGAGGAGGGGAAGGGAAATACAGGGGTTGGGGAGGATCAGGTATGGAAAGGTACAAGAGAGAAGTGCAGAGGGTCAGGAAGTTGAATAGAAATATGTAGCAGTAGGAGCTGGGGAGCTAGGGGTAGCTACTAGAAAGTCCCAGACACCATGAAAGCAAAAAGTTCCCAGGACCCAATGGGGATGACATTACCTGAAATACTCAACAAAGGGGAGATAGAACTTGTAGAGTCTACCTCCAATAGACAGGCACGGTCCCAAGTTGAGGGATGGGGCCACCCACCTATCTCAAATTTTTTTTTAACCCAGAATTGTTCCTGTTGAAAGGAAATGCAGGGTCAAAAAATGGAGCAGAGACTGAAGGAAAGGCCATCCAGAGACTGCCCCACCTTGAGATCCATCCTATCTGTCGACATCAAACCCGGTCTGTACTGCTGATGCCAAGAAGTGCTTGCTGACAACTTAGTATGGCTGTCCCCTGAGACAATCTGCCAGCACCTGACTAATTCAGATGCAGATATTCACAGCCAACCATTGGGCTGAGCCAGGGGACCCAAATGGAAGTGTTAGATTGAAGGAGCTGAAGGAGATTGCAACTCCAGAGGAAGAACAATATCAACTAACTGGACCACTCAGAGCTCCCATGGACTAAACCACCAACCAAAGATACATGGATGGATCTATGGCTCTAGATACATATGTAGCAGAGGATGACCTTTTCTGACATCAGTGGGAGGTGAGGTCCTTGGTCCTGTGGAGGCTTGATGCCCCAGCATAGGGGGATGCTATAGAAGTGAGGCAGGAGTGGATGGGTGGTTGGAGGAGCACCCTCATAGAGGCAAAGGGAAGGGGGATGGGATGAGGGGGTTGCCGAGAGAAGACCTGTAAAGGGGACACCATTTGAAATGTAAATAAATAAAATAACCAATAATAAAAAAGAAAATATCTGAGAAGTAGGTTTTAACATGTTCTCAGTACAGAAAAATATACACAAAGGAATGTGTACTAATTCACTTGATCTAGTCATCTCACAACATATGAATTTGAAAATGTCAATTTTTCATGACAAGTATGTTTGTAATTTTAATATAAATAATTAAAAATAAATTTCTTAAAAGCCTGGAATATTCAACAAGTTTGTAGATGCTATGCTTAGTATTGAATTGAGTTAAATATTACTGTCTTTATGTTAATATTTATCATTATATTTATCTTAACATCATGGTTTTTCATAATATTTGAGCTTACTTTATATTAGTTATATTTGCGTAGAATCCTCATAGTTTTGTGTGTGGATTTAGTTTCCATGATACTTTCCTGAGGATTGAATAACTAAACCACAGAGTCTTTTTCCTTATCAAGTAGTTTATGCATTTCATGTCAGTGAGCAGAATTATAGCAGCAAAAGGTTTGGACATAGTACAGCTTGTTTTTCATTCCTTTATTAATAACATTTTTGGACATGTCATATTTGGACCTGATGCACCATGATCAGATAAGTTCCCCTCTTCCTCCACTTCCTCCAAACCTCTTCTCAATCAGTCCCCACTCCTACTCTCATACCCCTCCTCATCCTCAATTTTCTTTTTAAGACTTTTTTTGAAGGTCTCATACAAGTGGTCACAACTGCTGTGTGTGTGGTCACAATGACCATATCCCTTTATTAAAAAATCCAAAGTGAAAATGAACTTGACTTTGTTATAAGAAAACTGTTCTTAAACTCAACTACAAGGAAGTGTATAATATTTGAAAATTAGCATGCCAAATAAAAAGACATCTTTTTATATTCATGAAACCCCCAAAAAAGTCAGAAAAACCCAACCAGAAATTTATAAAATGAAGACAAAATGGTTTTACCATGCGGTGGTACCTATATTAAACCCCAACGCTTGGGAAGCAGAGACAAGCAGATCTCTGTGAATTCTAGGCTTGCCTGCCCTCTGTAGCCATCCCCAGGGCAGCCAGGGTTACATAATAAGACCCTATCTCAAACAAGCAAACAAAACAAAGAAACCATGTAATAGCAATCTTGTTTATTTAATTCCCTCAAAAGTCTCCCATTTCTATTAAGTTGTCACATTCACAAATATGAGTTCTGCAGGTTCAGCAGAGGTGCAGGAAACAAAGAACAACACGAAGATGCAGCTGTGGTCATCTGAGTGTGGACCGGGCTCTTGTTCCAGCTGTGGTCATCTGAGCGTGGACTGGGCTCTTGTTCCATTTAGCTGGCTTTCATGTCAAGGTTTCTCAAACGCCAACCTAACCCATAAGTAGAAAAAGGTCATTTCTGTCTTTACATAGAAGAACATCACATCGTCTTACAATCTCCCTAAACCTTCTAGATGGATTTTCTGCCATTTGCAATGTCTTGTACAATCTTTATCATAGCATAAATTATACAAATACTATAACTGCCTGACAGGATCCCTGTAACATTTCAAATTATTTACTTACTCTGCTTCTCCTTAGCCTTATGAATGTTCTTTATAAGCAGACACACACACACACACACACACACACTCACACACACACACACATACACACATCTTAGCAATGGCTGAGTCATATTTACAAAGAGTTGATCTATATCTGAACACAGATACATATTTATAAACATACACACATATGTATATTCACCTGGAAACATACATATATACATTCTTTTCTTTCTAATACAAGAGGAGTTGTCTGTCTCAAGAAGTGGGACTATTTTGAATAATGATGAATAAATTCTCACTCACCTCAGAGGATTATAAATTATCATTTTCCTTCTCAGTGTGCCTCTGAATGGCTCCTTTTTTATTCCAGAAATAGGAAGATATTTAGACAAAGATGTTAGTCCATCAGCATTAAAATCATATGAATCATTGGAATTTTCTGGAAGAAGGTAATTACTGGGAATATATGCCAGCCCTGGCTTCAAGTGTCCGAGAAGCTCTGTAAGCATGTAAAAACTGCCCATAATCAGGCAGCCAAAGGGTGTGAGCTAAAAGGCCCAGCACCATTCCTGTTTCTTAAATATACATCTGACATAGCAGCAGCCACAGACTGAAGAACCAAGGCAAATCCCTCTTAGAAGGTTCCTGAGGAGGGAGGACAATGAATACTAGGCCGTTTCTTCCGGAACGAAAGCTAAGACTGGTTCTGGGGACAACTATGGTGTCTCATTAGATGGAATATGGAAGTTTGAACTTTTAAAGTTTAAAATCAAATTCAAGGACAGATGTAAGACGGAGTGGGAGTGCACTCTGGAAAGAAAAGACGCAGGTGGGAGGATGCAAAGAAAACGAGCAGAGGAGAGTGGATAGAACACATGCGCAACACATGCGCAGTAGCGATAACACTGTGCTGTGTGCAGGATTCCTGAGACTGGAAATGCTCACTTGCTTTAGTTTAGTAACTTTTATAGTGCCTCTGTGTTCTCCATAACATCATGTTGCAGACCTTAAGTATAAACAGGCAAAGTATTTTTAAAAAGAGAAAGAAAAGAAAATTTAAACATCATAACAGTCTTTTAGAAAATGGATTTCTGTTTCAGCAAAATGAGGTCCAAATCACAGTATGCTGTTGATTTGGTGCACCCCTCTCCGTGATCAGTCCCTTAGGCTAGATAGAATTCCTTGTGGTTGCAATTTATGTTTTCTAAAAATAATTTTCTGCTCACGGTTGCCTTTCTTGACATTTTGGTTGTGAGACATTTATCCCACCCCTCCTTTTTGTCTTCCTATGCACCACAAACTTCCCATGACAGAACTTTTAGAACTTTTTCAACTATTAATAGAAGTAGGATGCTCAGCCTCAATTGTAGGCACTTGCTTAAACTCCAAGCTTTAGACTTTTATACAGTTCACTGACCCGAGGATTTCAGCAAGTCCAGACCATCCGCGTTCGAATCCATCTCTTGGTACTGAACTTGATGTATCAAGACCTCTCCTCTTGAGAAAACTGATAACAGAATTAGTGATCAGTGGGCACCCATAAAACCCTCTTCCCTTCACCTGAACCTCTCACCAGCAATCTAAACATACCCAGTCATTATATACACTGTTGTTTTCAACCAGCCTACTTGTACGAGATAGGAAATCATCTCTACGTCATGATGTAATGACTCATTCTCCTCCCAAGGAAGCCAACACTGCTCTGTGACTGACTGAAAGTGCATCCTCTTCTCTCCATTGTCATTCTAAAGTCCTTTCCTGTTCCAAAGGGCTGCTCCTGTCAACTCTGTGGTCCTACTCCAATCTTTCACGCATGCACTTGCTCAAAGTTCTTTCGGAAGCACAGCTTGATTTCTTCTCTTCCCTCACACGCTACTCTAACGAGCAAGCACTTGGACCCTCAGATACAAGGGTTTCATGACTTCTTCCTTCCTTCTACTCTAGCTTGGCAGGCAGCTTCTCTATTTGATCCTCACTTCCCTCGACGAGGACAACTGTGTCATCCTTTATACCTTCCTGTACTTGCTCGTGTCCTCTTTCTCTAGAATGTTTTTTGCTCAGTTGTCTGAACTATTTAAATAAAATCTGCCTCAAGAGGCGTCTCAGAAGCCCTCCATCCTCCTTTTTACTGCAAATAATCTCTCTCTTCTTGTCACTTTATTTCTCATTCATATCAATAGAGCCCTGCATTGCCTTATATTCTCCTAAACCCAAAGTTCCACGAAATAAAAATATTTTATTATTTTATTATGCCCCTTTTCACCTTCAGATCCTAGCGCATTGCTTGATAGAACAATTCAGTTTTACATTAAGGTTATTATGGTTGGAGAAAATTAAATATGGAAAAATCTTCATCTTAAAACATAAATTTTTATATTCATTTTAAACTGCCACTTCTGTTAATTAACTACGCCAATTAAATGTATAGAATGCAGAGTACATTATTGTAGCCAGAGCTTCTCTCCCTGCTCCCCCCGAAGGAAATTTTGCTTCTTATGTTCCAAGAAACTCTTCAAACCTCTGTAGGCCCCTGTTTTCTAGTCACTTCATACTTGAGTAATTTGCTTATTTATATTATAATTGTTCCAAGAATGCCTTTATCTCATGGATATATTAGAGAGATCGTCATTGGCTCAGACCTGTAAGTTGTTGAATCTGTCGTCGCTTCAGAGTCCAGAGGAGGAAGGCAATGAGAAGGACCAATAGAACGGCTCCACAAACCAAGAGTGCAGTGAGGATGGGGTGACCTAAGCAAGGGTAAATATTTAGAAAGATGATAAAGTCTCAGCTTATCTTTCCTTGGCCCTCTAACCCTCAGGGCTCCTTCTAATCCAAAGTCTTCTAAACAAGAGGAATTCTACTTTATTATTATTATTATTATTATTATTATTACTTATTCACCACACCTCCTGCTCACAGCCCCCTCCCAGTCGTACCCTCTTACAATCCTTCCTCCCTCCACCTTCCCTTCTTCTCTGAGCAGCTAGTGCCCCTCCTGGGTAACTCCCCAACCCCCACACAAGAGGAATTCTAAATAACACAGTCCTATGCATATAAATGAATCCCACATTTATAAATTTCATGACATACCTGTGCTATGATGTGGTTCTGAACTCATTCCTGCAGAGAAAAAGAGAAAGACACTCAATTCTGGGGGCCATGAATAAAGCAAATATCAATATCTCTTTGTATGAGCTTTCACTGCTGCTTAAGCAACCAACCTCAATTTCCCACCTAAGGCTTGGGTCTCCCAGTATCTCTTCTGCACATAGATACATAGGTTATATGCCTGTCTTCTGTAATAGCCACTGTGTAACAGTAAGTATTTTTTCACCATTCCTTTAGATCAGTGGCTTTTCAATCTGGGGGTCACACACATATCAGACATCCTGCATATCAGATATTTACATAATGATTCACCACAGCAGCAAATTACAGCTATGAAGCAGAAACAAAGTAATTATATGGTTGGGGGGGGGAGTGGATCGCCCCAACAGGAGGAACTGCCTTAAAGGGTTGCAGCATTAGGAAGGTTGGGAACCACTGCTTTAAATAGAAACACCACAGTTGTCCTCCCACCAGACACCCTTGTTGCCACATCAACCATTCATACATCATGCTTTAAAACCTGGCTTGTCTTTGGAACCAGAGTCCAGCTCAGTCCAGATTGTTGACACTCACTTGGGAGGCACTGCACGGACGCATCTTCTTTGTGCCCACAGTCGCTGTGACTCCATGGTCTGGCAGGACAATCCCACAGGGAAGACTCATTCCCTCTACACTTCATTTCATTGAGCCATATGGGTCCAGTTCCTGGACCAAATGCTGCTTCTTTTAGCGCCTTCACAGCTTGGCCACAGCCCATCTGCTTACAGACAACCTGAGCATCATTAAGGTCCCAGGAGTCATCGCACACTGTTCCCCAGGAACCTCTGTGCCAGATCTCCACACGTCCAGAACAGTCAGTATGCCCTTCCTGTAGTCTTATTTTGTCTGAAACAAACAAACAAACAAAAGCAAACAAACAGAGAAATATGGCTTATTCCTGAGGAGCCGAAAGTTTCTGAAAGGCTATAAAACAGGGAGATTTGAGTGCTTTAAAAACTATTTAATGTGCACTGGTCAAAGTGCTGAGAGTAGCAGTTGTAAATGAGACATCTATATTATACTCCTCTCTTTCAAGGCTTGGGGACTATCTTGGGAGGAGAGGTGGAAAGATTTTAAGGCCCAGAGGTTGAGAGAGCTCGAGGAGGCATAGCAATCTTTTCTGGACAAGGCAGGGCCACTGCATCTACAGCAGCTGTGGCTACCTGCTGAAAATCAAGCCAGTCAACATTGCAGTGTGGAGCAGGGAGGGGTGATGAGCCCACTCTGACTGAGGAAGTATTGGCAGCTGACAGCTCTTGGCTGGCGAGTCAGTTTTCTTTGGGGATATGATCACTGGTGGGATGTGATCCCTGGTAGGTTGACCTTGTTTCAGTAGATGGATCTATGCCCATGAGTATATGGGCAGCAGATTGGACTCAGTGGGTTGTGAAGAAAAACAATGAAGAAGACATGAAGTTGGAAGGGGAGTTACAGAGCTGGCTCTGAGAGGAGTTGGAGGAGGAGTGGAAGGGATGAATATAATCCAAAATATACTATATGCATGTATGAAACTCTCCAAGAATTAATAAGATACATGAAAATTAATGTGGGGTTTAAAAATCAGTCACTGATAAGGGGATATTAACCCAGAAGCTCGGAATACCCAAGACACAATTCACATATTAATTGATTTCCAAGAAAGACCCCTGGTCCTGGAAAGACTGGATGTAGCAGTGTAGGGGAATACCAGGACAGAGAAGCAAGAGGGGGTTGAATAGGGAACCATCACTATTTGCAGACGATATGATAGTATACTTAAGCGACCCAAAGAACTCCACCAGAGAACTCCTACAGCTGATAAACGACTTCAGCAAAGTGGCCGGATATAAAATCAACTCAAGCAAGTCAGTAGCCTTCCTATACTCAAAGGATAAGCAGGCTGAGAAAGAAGTAAGAGAAATGATACCCTTCACGATAGCCACAAACCATATAAAGTATCTTGGCGTGACTCTAACCAAACAAGTGAAAGAGCTGTATGACAAGAACTTCAAGTCTCTGAAGAAAGAAATTGAAGAAGACCTCAGAAGATGGAAAAATCTGCCATGCTCATGGATTGGCAGGATTAATATAGTAAAAATGAGCATCTTACCAAAAGTAATACACAGATTCAATGCAATCCCCATCAAAATCCCTACTCAATTCTTCATAGAGTTAGAAAGAGCAATTCAAAAATTCATCTGGAATAACAGAAAACCCAGAATAGCTAAAACTATTCTCAAGAGTAAAAGAACCTCTGGGGGAATCAGTATCCCGGACCTCAAGCTATACTACAGAGCAATAGTGTTAAAAACTGCATGGTATTGGTACAGTAACAGACATGTAGATCAATGGAACAGAATTGAAGACCCAGAAATGAATCCACACTCCTATGGGCACTTGATCTTTGACAAAGGAGCTAAAACTATCCAGTGGAAAAAAGATAGCCTTTTCAACAAATGGTGCTGGCTCAGCTGGAGGTCAACATGCAGAAGAATGCAAATTGACCCATTCTTATCTCCTTGCACTAAGCTCAATTCTAAGTGGATTAAAGATCTCCACATAAAACCAGACACACTGAAACTAATAGAAGGGAAACTAGGGAAGAACCTTGAACATATGGGCACAGGGGAGAATTTCCTGAACAGAACTCCAATAGCTTATGCTCTAAGATCAAGAATAGACAAATGGGACCTCATTAAATTACAAAGTTTTTGCAAGGCAAAAGACACTGTCAAAAAGACAAAGCGGCAACCAACTAACTGGGAAATGATCTTTACTAACCTTACATCTGACAGAGGGCTAATATCCAATATATACAAAGAACTCAAGAAGTTAAACTCCAGAGAGGCAAGTAACCCTATTAAAAAATGGGGTACAGAGCTAAACAAAGAGTTCTCACCTGAAGAATATCTAATGGCTGAGAAACACCTAAAGAGATGTTCATCATCCTTAGTCATTAGGGAAATGCAAATCAAAACAACCCTGAGATTCCATCTTACACCAGTCAAGATGGCTAAGATCAAAAATACAGGAGACAGCAGTTGTTGGCGAGGATGTGGAGAAAGAGGAACACTCCTCCACTGCTGGTGGAATTGCAGGCTGGTACAACCACTCTGGAAAGCAGTCTGGCGGTTCCTCAGAAAACTGGGCATGACACTCCCAGAGGATCCGGCTCTACCACTCCTGGGCATATACCCAGAGCCTTTACCTGCATGCAATAAGGACACATGCTCTGCTATGTTCATAGCAGCCTTATTTATAATAGCCAGAAGCTGGAAAGAGCCCAGATGTCCCTCAACGGAGGAATGGATTCAGAAGATGTGGTATATCTACACAATGGAATACTACTCTGCAATTAAAAACAATGAATTCACGAAATTCCTAGGCAAATGGTCAGATCTTGAAAATATCATCCTTAGTGAGGTAACCCAATCACAAAAGAACACACATGGTATGCAGTCACTGATAAGGGGATATTGACCCAGAATCTCGGAATACCCTAGACACAATCTGCATATCAATAGATTTCTAAGAAGATGGAAGGAGAGACCCCTGGTCCTGGAAAGACTGGATGTAGGGGAACGCCAGGACAGACAAACGAGAGGGAGTTGAATGGAGAAAAAAGGGAGGGAAGGGGGCTTATGGGACTTTCGGGGAGGGAGGAAACGGGAAAGGGGAAATGATTTGGAATGTAAATTAAAAAAAATAAAATAAATAATAATAAAAAAAATCAAAGAGGAGACAAAGTTGGGTACATAGAGGGGTAGGGGTGGATCTGGTAGGAGTTGAGAGAGAGGGGGGAGGATATGATCAAAACACACAACATGAACTTTTCCAAGAACTATTAAAGACATTATTTTAAAAGAATCATAGTGTGACTCAAGAGACTGCAGGTGAATAAAGTTGACACGAATCATGTGGAAAGTTAAATTTCCTCACATGGACAAAAGTGATGTGGACAGACATATCAGCCTCCTAACTTAAAGAGATGCATAATGAAAAGATAGTTCAGGATTGACCATTCTGAGTATTGTCTTATATCAGTGTAGCAAGGTTAAATACTTGGAAGAAATTTAGGGAAAGGAAAGTAGGCCTTTTAATGATCCATTTATCAACCAGGTATTCCGTGTTTCTTGGTTTTCTTAGAGAAATCAGTCAAATAGAACTTTCAGGTACATGAATGCGAAGATCTGGAATAATGATTACTGATCTGATATGCGCATATATACATATAACAATTACATAAAACCAACTATTCCAATCCTAAGTATTATCTGGAAGTTACCCATCTCTGCCTAATGAGACCTAACAAATCAAGCCAGGGTTTGAACAGGGAAGTAAAATCCCATGTTTTCTCAGAAAATGGTGTAAGAAGGAGCAAAACTGAAGCCATTTTGAATAAAACTTCCATTTCAAATAGGGGGTCAAATAAAGTTTATGTTCTCAAGGCTTTCCTGGATAGCTGACATCCTTGGCAGCAGAGACATGTACATGGGTAACCAACATCATGATTGACAAGTTGAGACATGAATGCCACTGTTAAATAGTCCAACCAATGGGAACCTTATAAGTGTACCACAAAGACATATTCCTAAGGAAGTCCCCTATCCCTAAATCCTTATTGGTGGGATAACTTGGCACAGATGTTTGTGGTTTTGGAGTTTAAAAACGTTGTAACATTCTGGCCAAATGCCAACCGGAAGTATGCTTATATCTGTATTCTAGTTTCTGGTGGGAACCTGTCTGGGACCCAAGAAAGGAGAAAGTGGACATAGGGTCAGAAATGGACCTAAGACATCCTGCCCGACACTGGTTCCCATTGGGTAACACTTGGTTCTGGTTCTGGGCATGCCGGATTGTCCACGTCTGTCAGTCTGTCTGTAGTTTCGTTTAGCTTGATTGCTGCTCTGTTTCATATTCGGAAAAAAATGGGCCAAACTTCATCTGTTGACCATTCATCCCTTGCCCATCTCAAGGATTTGCAGAAAAAGAGGCTGAATTGGTACAACAAAAAACTGATTAAACTGATACTGCCCTTGGAGCCCCGTACCTGCAGCTAGGAGTTGAGCGCTGCAGGCATAGCCCCTCCTTCTTCCCCTGGATCAAGCTGACAGCGAAGCTGGGGGAGGTGTGTGTGGGTGGCTGGCATCTGTACAAGCTGCTCTTAAAGCAGTACCAGCCGCTCCTCAGCTTTCTCCGGTCAGGATGGCCTACTCCTGCTACAGAGCCACTCTGCCCATGAGAACTGGAGTCAGCAGGTAGCAAGGTGCTCCTTTCTTGAAATTACAGCTGAGGGAAGTAAGAAAAGCTTTGTCTGTTTTAAATGTATAATGTATGTGGCCACTATCTGCCTGCTCTTAAATGTATGAGATTACTATGTTTTGTATATTGGTTATACTTACTGAGTATGGTTAAAAATCTGTAACATTTGTAACACAAAGTTAACTGAAAACTCTTAACTCAAGCGTGGAGTCATTCTGGACTTGAGGCAACCGAGGGGATTGGTATTCAAAGATGCTTTTAAATTGGAATAAGATTTTTTATAATTTCTATCCTGTCTTAAAAACTAGTTCTTTTTAAATAAATAAGAAGTATTAAAGTAGCACCTCTATGTGTTCATAAACAAGAGCTTTCTTTTTTTTTTTCTGGGCAGCTAAACTTTATAATATAAAAGGAAACCACCACTTGGCATTGATTTTGGAAACAATAAATAGTTTATACTGTGAAAACTTGGTTTTGCCTTGTAAAATTATGGTTATGCTCTTTGTCTTCACTCTTCATTAAAGGTGATTTATTTTGAATTGGCAAAAACAGACAATTGAGAGATTTTAAGCTTCTTTAAAGAAAGCTTTATGGAAAATTTAAAAAACCGGACATTTTAAAACAGCTTTTAAAATGTTTTTTATTTATAAAGCTATGAAGCATTTTAAAGTTTATAAGGCATTTTATTGTAATGTCACTATAAATATATGATCTTGATGAATAGATAAATAAAAGGCTAAACATTTGGGCCACAGCTAAACACCAGAGACTGAAAACCAGTCAGTTGGGGGTGGGGGATAGAATGGAAATTTCCTATTGAAAATGGATACTCACTGTCACAGATGATCCAGGACTCCTGAGAGGGGCTGGCCTGTCTCTGTTTCCAAGGCGATGAGGGGCACTGCCACAAAGTGTCAACTCCTTTTGGACACTGCACACTATCTACCCACATGGGCCTGGATGGTGTCTTGTCTGAAGATGTAGATTGCACAGTCCCGTTGTCTGCACAGCCCAGCTGGCGGCACACCACCCCTACAGTGGTTGGTGACATATCGCTGCTGCCAATAGTGCCCCATGTACCATTGTAAAACACTTCCAGGCGGCCTGTACATGTCTCTCTGTGGGCTTCATTGGTCAGCCTTAGAGACATGAACTCTAGGGGGAAGGGGGAGAAGAAGAACAACTTCTCTGAAGAAAACATTCCTTTTTCTCTAACTTAGAAATGGCTAACAGATTCAACGTGTCAACTTCTAGAAACTCAGTAACTTTTGAACAGACCAATAACTCTTCGTAAAATGTAGTATTAGTTTTTACATAGCACCTGGCTTTCTAATCTGGAGTTTTGTACACAGGGTTCTCTTTTGAAGACTGTGAGTACTCAAAGACACTTATGTGAGTCAATCAATGCCTCTGAACTCCTTTCTGTGATGTAATTCTCCCTAAATTGACTTTAACCCAAGGAGTCTTACTCCATTCTTGTTTGGTTTTAATGAACATGTAAACTATGTATTTCAGGAATATGGCGGTGAAGTCTCAGTGCCTGTGCATTCCATTCTATGACGAAGTCAGGTCTTAGTGGATGCATTCTCTCAGATGCTCAGTGTTGATGTGGGGTTTGGAGCAATAACTTTGATACATTTAATGAGACACAGGTGCTAAAACCAATGATTTGGGTACATTAAAATGAAATATTTCCTTTTTTGACACACCACTTTGCCACAGATGTCCTCTAGCAGATTTAGGTCATTAAATGGGGGATCAGTTGCTTCCAATATAGGACTGCTCCATTTCACTACTCCAGTGAGTCACTACCGTTTTTCCTAACACACCGCAACTGGGGGCCATTTTTTTTCTGGTTCACAAATGTCTCTGAAGCTTGTTTTGTGTACAAAGCAGGGGCAATGAATGGCCTCTTTAAGGTAAATTTTTCTCTTTTGGCAAATAGAACTCATTTATCTGTTTTTAAGATTTATTTTAATATGATAATTATCTCCTTTATAAATATTATATAGAATTTATTTACTTTTATTCTTCTTAATCTACCATATCTATAGTGTGCCATTGAATCCAATATCTTCATAATCTACCATAGCTATCAAGGGAACCACTGAATCCAATATCCAGTTGTACATACTTCTATAGAGGCACTTCAGTGTTAACAATGTCATGATATCCAGGCCTGTTTCTGTATTTTTCTCTTTATAGCAAGTGTACTAGCTAACACATGAGATTGTACCAACACGTTGAACAAATGCTTTGGGGCTCCTGACTCTGGAAATGATTGAGCAGAGTATGGGGGGAGTATTTCAGGTTCATTTTTACCACCCTTTGCTCCTTAGTCATTTGTTATGTGCAGAACTTACCTGAGCAGATAACGCCCGCATCTTCCTTGTGCCTACAGTTATGGTGTCCCCAGCCATGTGAATGGCACTGCCAAATATGAGACTCTTTCCCAATGCAGTTGATTTCGTCTAGCCAGATAGCTCCTGCTCCTTCCCCGAAGTAAGCAGAACCAGTGGCATTAATAGCCACGCCACAGTCCAGCTGCTTGCACACCACATTGGCATCAGTCAGATCCCAGCTGTCATCACAGACAGTGCCCCAAGAGCCCTCGTGGTAGACCTCTACTCTCCCAGCGCAGCGACTACCTCCACCTACCAAGCGAAGTTGACCACTTGCTAGAAAGAGAAATGAAGATAAGGATAAAGTACATTCCAGAAAGGTGTGTGGTCATTTTCAGAGGTTGATCACAGATTCTCACCTAGGCAGGGAATATCACTCTCCGTTGGAATGGTAGAGCTTGTTGTTTGGACCGGAGATGATGAACTACACGGCAAGAGTGTCTGGGATTGGTTTCCTGAAACACCCAAAGTTTCAGGACTATTAGATACAAAGGGTGAAGAATGAAGACCAGATGGAGAGTTCTGTAGGTGAGTTGAGGACAAACATAGCTTGAGAAAGAAGAAGGAGGATGAAGGGGTGAGAAACGGGGGTGGGGTAGGTGGGCTACCTGGAAGTGAGCAGGTGCTTTGAAAAAAACATTGACCCCAGTAAGCTGGCAGTTCTTAACCTGTGGGTTGCGACCTTCAGGGAGGAGAACAACACTTCTACAGGAGGTGGAATATCAGTTATCCTGCATATCATGTATTTACAATACAATTCATAACTGTAGCCAGATTACAGTTATGAAGTAGTAATAAAAATAATTTAATGGTTGGAGGGGGTCACCACTGTAGAGAGCCATTGTAATGCCATATAGCCTCTAGGCAGAATTCAGCTGCCTGCATTTCACCTACACAGAGCTGAGGAATTCCAGCCTCACCTCCTCCCACCTGACAGAGATGTTAGAACCCCTCTGGCACTTCAAAGGAGCTGCAGTTTCCTGCGAAAGGGGGTCAGTCGCCATCTCCTGCAGAGTAGCAGACCCTGTGAAAGTAACATCTGCCTGAGATCTGTTATGGCAACATCGCTCAGCCTGCCGGAGACCTGCTGAGAAGACTCGCAGCTTTGGGAGGGAGGGTCACGCCCACAGCACATATATTGTCGCTCTTAGTCCCAAAGAAATATAGAAAGATTTTGTACAGCCATGCACTAATATCTCTGTGTGTTCTTTTCTCTCAACGCCCGTAGTTTCATTCTTCAGCTCTCCCTCCACGTAGAACCCACTTGTGAGCAATTCCCGGGAAGCTTCAGATGGTGCCTCGAACGTGGGACGTGGAAAAGGAGAGAACTACTGAGGAACACTGTCTGTTGGTGGAGCTCCATGGAAAAGAAATAAAGGTTAAGTATCCAGGGCCTGGTAAACAACATAGAGTATTAATTTTAGCGCTAAAAATGTTGAGTTTTAAAGGCTATGGTTGCAAGGGGCAGAAAG